>CM024577.1:45623667-46191167 GCA_014182395.1 Eucalyptus sp. ANBG9806169
AGTGAATACAATTTGGTCAAGTCAAAACTTTTTTATTGTTGCTGCTATTGTGGTTGCTCATCACCCTTATATCGAATCGAGAATAAATTATTTGCAAGAAAACAGATTGAAAAGACAAAAAAAAAACAATTGCTACTTAATCTGCACTCTAATCGTATTTCTTAGAGCACATTCATACAAATAAATTACGAGGTTTTTGAGTGTCACTATATGATCAGCCATGTTCCTCTGGAGAAGATGAAATTCTATGAACTCTGTGATTGTTTCTAAGAATTGTGAATGAGTTAGCGGAACAAGCTTTTCGTTACGTTATATATACCATAAAGGTAATCTGCTCTGATATTTGTTGGTTAATTTAATCGACGTGGACTTGACTTTTGCAATTCAGACTTGACCGCCGGATCGAGCTTGGGAGTTGTAATAAGCCCAGCAAAGATAATGGGCCGTGCCTAATGTGGTCATCTGAATCATTCTCTACATTGGAACCTCACCTGTAATGAAATATTCCGTAACTTCCGCGTTTGCTTGCAAAGGCTGTTCTCATGACTTCTCTCGTGGGCTTGCGTGCGTGGCTTGAATTCCTCCAAGCTTTGACATGTGCATCGTCCTAAGCCATCGTCTTCCCGTTTCGAATCGCCCTCGTGATTGAATTTTGTCCTCTCGTTTTTGCCAAATTTATGCAAGTCTCGAACTGGCTTTTGCACCCTCGCTTGACTTCGACCGTGATGATTAGAATAATTTGGTCGAGAGCTCCTCGATTTAGTTGAGCAATTTTCACCCTTCAAGCAGTAAAAACTATGCATGATTGAAGCGTGCGTCGATTTTTCATTAAGTGCCTTTGAAAACTGACGTGTTGTGAAAAATGAATATCTACAATTACCAAACATAAAGGTCGCAACACGAGTACAATGGCATACAATTATAATCCAAGTACAATTGTAAAGAATATGCTCTATGTGCGCGCCCTCTTCATTAGTACTCTAAAGTGAGAATTGGCCTCATATGCCATTAGCAATGAATTGTTCTGGTAAATGACCAAAGTAGTTGGTAAATTTCACACGTCTCGTAATAAGTACTATCTCATATGGTAAGTTCTAAATGAGCTGTAGGGAGACCTAATAAGTTTAGAAAAGCATTGCTAGAACATTAGTACATCTAATTCAGAAGGGATGAGTGAGACGTCTTCCGAGTCAGACTCTTAGTTCCTGTCTTGAAGTAGAAATCTAGACCGACCGCTGCAAAAACAAATATAAGCGACAGGAAACTATCCAAATTTAGTCCGTGAGCTCGGAGCATGTTACTCTAATGAATCCGAAAGCCGCGGATGTTCCTGTCTTGAGCTGAACGTTGTCCACGTCTCTTCCGACTGCGCGGCGGAAGGTGATTCCAAATAGCACGCAGCTGATGAAGTCAATCCCTGAAAACCGGAGGCCCTTACTGCCGATAGCTCGTTCCGGGATTCTGCAATCTTCAGCGAGATCAACAAGAATTGAAGACCGGAGAAATGTCATGATCAGGAAAGCAATCAAGCCGTGTTCAGTAGACCGAAAACATGATCAAGCCACGACTCGACTCTGTGCTGATCTGATTCGAAAATGAAGACTCAATCAACTCAAGTTCGTTGAGCTTGATTAGTCGAGCTTGAGTCGCAGGGTATCCTACTTTGATACACTCGAGCTCATTTCGACTAGTCAGGAAGAATATTACAGAGCACAACTCGAGCTTGAACTTGAATTTCCAACTGGAGCATAAAAGACGCAGTAAACCAAAAATTGCAGTGATTCTAATGTTTTCAACAAAGCATATCATGCAACATTCGGATTTGTCAAAATACAATACTTGACGACCTGAACTTGATAAAACTCGAGTCGAATTCACATTGAGTGAGCTCAAATTGACCGGGAGGAGCTTGGAAGCAGCTCAATTCATCTACCTCTTGAAAGATCATCTCTCTCTCTCTCTCTTAAGGAATACCGCCGTAACAATTCATTGCCACTCTCAAGCCGATGAATCGCTTATACGAAGTTTTTCCCAAATCTCCCTACCTTCACGCAGAATTTCTTTAAAATGAAAAATTCAACAATCAACAGACGCTGAAAGCACCTCAGAAGCTCTGATCTTGAGCCGTTCGATGTAATTCCTCGTCCGCCGGATCTTCGACTTCTCGCCTCTCGATCTCCGCGAGCTCTCTCCAGGCCTTATCCACCCTCTGCGAAGCTCTCTCTAGCCCGTCAAGCAAGCCCCTGTTCTACTCTCTGCCCAGAGCTCCTCCGTACGCATGTACTCTTCGTCCAAGTGCTCGTTGGTTCGTTGACTAAGGTACTCAAAACCATCAAGATCTAATGGTCTGAATTCGATTTGGCATTGGCGAGCATTTTTCGCTCTCATCCAATAGCAGCTCGACACGTGTATGATGATGTGGAATTACTCATTTCTCTCTTCTTCTGCCATGGCCGCCACCGCCCAAGCCACTGCAACCTCCATCCTCGAGCCCTCCGCATCGTCGTGGCTGTCGCACCCTCGCCGTCAAGGTTCGCGGCCATGGACGATTCGCGGTCACCAGATCTGTGAATGAGGGGCCTCGGAGCCATGAACAAGCAAAGCTTGCGGCCATGGATGATGGAGGACCCCTTCCGGCGTCGCTCGCGTTCGGCTCGAGCAGCCCCTCCGGCTCCCTTTTTTTCTATTTTTCTCCAACCTCCAGTTCTGGGACAGCGTCCTTCGTCCATGGCTGTCGTCTCTTTCGCTGGCCTCGTTCTCCAAATCTCCAGATCTAGCCATTCATGGCCGAACGCATTCGGGCATCGAGGAAAACGAACGGTGGAAGACGAAGTTGAAGACAAACAGACGAACAAAGGAAGGCAAAGCCAAAGACAAACAGAGGAAGACGAAGCTGAAGACCAGATCTGGAGCCACAGTGACAGCAGGAAGCCGAAGCGACCAGATCTAGAGCCATGGTGAAAGCAGGAAGACGAAGCGACCAGATCTGGCCGGTGACCCGATGATGAAGATGAGCAGACGCTGGGAAGAAGACGAATTGAGGAAGACGACGGAAAGGGTGACTCGATTTGGATGTGCAGTTGGCCTGGACACGGCGTTGACGCCGGCGACGGCGGGAGGTGTGGAGGTCAAGCCCAAGAGGTGGTGTGGACGGAGGAGGAAGAGAGAGAAAGTGGTGGAATGAGAGAATTTCTATTTTTTATTTAATTTCATATCATCAAATACGTGTCAATCTATAATTGGATGGAAGTAAAAAAGCTTGCCACGTCAGCTGATGACACGGTGAGAGCAAACCACTGAATATTTTCTGCAGGATAACGGAGACTACGCTTGCAAGTGTTTCTCTCTCTTTCTTTTTTATTTTTCTTTTTGATTCTAGAGCATATAAACAATAATCACGATCTTTACCCAAAAAAAAAAAAAAAAAAAACAATAATCACGATGCGCGGCATAAGCTTGCTCCCTTGAGAATTTCTTATTAGGGATTTAAGGTGTGTCTAGATAAATTTCTACCTTTTGCTCAATCGAATTTTTGTGCTAGAAATTAAGGGTAAATTATCCAAAAAGCCTTAAATTTATTATATTTTTTCAGTTCTCAATATTTTAATTTGTCAATTAAATTTTAAATATTTTTACATTTTGACAATTGAATCAATTTGGTCAATTTTTAATTGAAAATCATTGACGTGGACGTTGGTGATCCTCGTCAAGGATCGATGAGAGCCAGGAGAGGGCGAGCCTCACCAGAGGCTAGTGAGGGCAACCTTCAAAAAATGGTACTTTGATTGTTTCTTTTGTAGGATATTATTATCCGTGCGTAAAATAAATATATGTAATAAAAAAGCTATTAAACGAAAAATTCATAAAAATAAAGCACAAGACCCCAATGAAACTATAATTAAAAGAAAAAGAAAGGATCAAGAGCCAAAAAATTAATTTCACTTAATGAATCATATTATATTGCCATTATATGGTCCACGCAACACGACGGTGGCTATGTCCCCAAAAGTAAACATGGTCGTCCCCACCAATGAGCTTCAAAAGACGTGAAATCTATAAACAATTTACTATCTTCAGGAAAAATATTAAGGCAAATATTGACTTTATCATCAAATAACACCTTGAATAGGATCACTCTTATTGTTGAGAATGTTGTGCAGTACCTATGTGGACATGGTTGCTTCGGAAGAAAACCAATTCAACTTATCATTCGGGCTCGAAAAGTCGTGAAGTTTCTACACAAGATTTTACGAACATTACACTAGCTAGGGTAAAAATATTGGGATAAAATTTAATTATTATCAATAGATAAAAGCTCAGACTATATTATTATTGTTGTTATGAACATAAAACAATCATGTGCATTACATGACAATAAGATAAGGTGTAGCAAATATAAAACATGTATATGATAACATCATGTCTTCCCTAAATCTATTACAAATGACATGTACAAAGATTGAAACACGAACATAATATGATTGTAGGAGCTTTAAAAATCAACTTGAACTTCGACAAATGGCTCATCATTGAACGATTGAACAATCTCTTGAAGCCAGTTGAGAATTGGGGCGAGCACACCGGACAATGCCAAAGCCAATACTAGCAAGCATATATTGACGACGAGCCAAATGGCTAGAGACAGGCTCATCCAAAGAAGCAACTCAGCGCCGAGAGTTCCGAAAATGATGTACAAGTACTTGCATATTAGATTCGGGCTCCTAGGCCCGGTCACTTGGATTAGTGCTATGAGATAGATAACTTCGCAAATGATGTAAAATTGCAAAACCGGATGGCTCAACGTCTTGGTAGGCTGTGAATTGAAATGCGTAATCACGAGCAGTTTGAATAAGGTAAATATAATGTGAAACCTTTTGGTTGAGCCAAAACTTTCTTGTTGTTGTTGATTTGGTGGTTGCTCGTTGTTCCTACGACAAATCATGAAAGAAAAATAGATTCTAAAGAAAGAAGAAAGAAAAAAAACTAGCTAAGCGAGAAGCGCTCTTAGCAGAGTTTTTAAGAGTATATTCAAATGAATTAATCAAATACCTTTGAGGTCTCATAGTATGATCATCAGCCATGTTCTGCAGAAGCGGAGCTCGTGTAGAGACCAAGAATTGGAAGGCTGCTTCTCCGGCAGGAGCTTTTCCACCTCGCTTGAAAGTGTTTGGATCTGGTGGTTTTGTTTTGTGTATGGGGGTCGTGAAGTGGAGTCGAGGGGCTTGCTCCATGCTTTTATAGAGAGAGAGGGGGAGAGAGAGAGAGAGGTGGCCACTGTTATAGAGAGACTTTTTCATTCATATCATAAGCCAAAATAAAAATTATCATTTTCGGTCATTTTCTGATTGCCCAGAGTTTTCCTCGTTCCGAAAATGACAGGATGACCCATCCTGTCATTTTCGGAACGAGGAAAACTCTGGGCAATCAGAAAATGACCGAAAATGATAATTTTTATTTTGGCTTATGAAAGGCAGAGGGACGGTAGGGTCAAGAGTTAAATCACGTCTCCATGGGTGGACACAAAAGGATTGGGAGGTGTCCTCATATCTTTAAATCTTTGATTTGACTGTCAAGGGATCTAACGGTGTTGTTTATTTCTTTTTTCTCCTAGGAACTTGCCGAGACATTTCTGCCGTGTCATATATTCAAGGAAGCTGACGTCGTCAACCGTCATATGTCGGAATTGGCAAACTTACATTTCCATTGTGTAACGCATGGGTAACACCCGGAAACCGTATCCCAAGAATTACTGAAAATTCGAAAAGGGCAAAAGGCAAGATCACTCCGCTTGCAAGTACTAAAGTACTCCTTGTTGTGGGGAGAGTGGCTCTCTCTTCGCGATTCTAAGAGCATGCGTACAGTAATTAACATAGGACTATTCGTAAACTTAACGAGCATACAGAAGTTCGACAGCAATAACATGTATGGTTATGCTTGTGGTTATCTATTTCATTTCACTCTCTCGGGATTATTGTGAATGTTCGGGGCGTGTCTAGATAGAGTTCTAATTTTTATTTCTTACTTTTGCCTTAATCCACATCATGTGCGGGACATGTATTGAATTTTTCTCACCCCATAACTCAAAAAATTCACGATACGCACATTTTGACGAATTAATTCATATATAATTTTTGTAATTTTCTGAAATGCAAATAATATTTCAAATTCAGTTATTTTTCATTTGTTAAAGCATACACAAACATGCCCTTAGTTTGACAAATAGGATAAGCTTCATTATTCCTATCCTTTCATTGTGAAATAGTTGTCATCTATTGTGAAGATGTTAAACTTCATTGTTGTAATGCTAGATTTGTTTGGAGAAAAATTATCCAAAAGGTTTTAAATTTATTATGTGACGGCCAATTCAGTCCTACATTATTCGATTTGGCCCATTTAATCGTAAACCTTTTACTATTGCCAATTTAATCATTTTGGTCAATTTTGACCTCAAGGTGCTTGCAAGGACGGAGGTTCTCTTACATTATTCAAGATCTTGATGCTCTTGGAAAGTTGCTTTTACAGGCTTCAAGGTGTTCTTTGATTGGCCAGCCATAACTTCCAAGAAAAGCAAAATGGTGTTCATAGGGACAAGAGTTTATAACCTATTTTGTTTCTTAATAAGTATACTAAAAGTCCTAAAATTTCTCATCAAGTGAATTAGATTCTAAATATTTTAAAAAGTGTAATCAAATACTAAAACTTGTTGCGAAAATGCATTTGAGTGTAAAACTTTTAAAAAGTGCAATTTTATCCTTAAATTTGTCACGAAAGTTAATTGAGTTCTAAAATTTTCAAAAAGTACAATCAAAGGAATAACTTGATTGGATCAATTTGATAAGTTTTATGACTTAATTGCATTTTGTAAGAAGTTTTAGGATTTAATTGCACTTTTTGAAAATTTTAGGACTCAATTACATTTTCCTAACAAGTGTTAGCACCTCTATTTTGCAAATTCAAAGCTTACTACTTTTGTAGGATACTACTATACGCATGAAATAAAGGTAAATATAGAATAAAAGAAGCCATTATATCAAATATCACAAAATTTAAACACAAAACACCCAAAAAAACCAAAATAAGAGGTTAAAAAGGATCAAAAGCCTAAAAAATTAAACCGATGAGATGAACCAAATTCATTGACAGTATAAGGTCCACACAATTTGACCATGAATATGCCCCGATCGTATACATGGTCGTCCCACTTAACGAGCTTTAGAAGACGTAACTATGATTAAAAAAAAATGTTAAGTCAAATAGTGACTCTCATCATCAAATAATAACTCGAATAAAATGAATGTTACATTTAAGAATTTTATGTAGTACATAGGCGAGCATGCTTCCGAAGAAAAAGAGTTTGACCTATCAAATGGGCTAGATAAGCCGTGAAAGACATATACAAGACACTAGAGACATTATACTAACTAGGGTAGAGATATTGGGTCAAATATAATTGCCATCAATAGATAAATGCTCGAACAAAATTACTGTCCCTTGGGAACTTTATGCAGTACGATAGATAAAAGCTCGAACACTGTCCAGAACTTAAAATAATCGTGTACAGAACATGTAGATGACAATATTCCCTCTTCCCTAGATCAGAAGAATTTAATACATAAACATAGTTTGATTGTAGGAGTTTCAAAAATCAAACTGAAATTCAAGAAAATGGCATATTATTGAACAGTTGAAGAATCTCTTGAATACGGAACCTCACACGAAGAGACATGCCAAAGCAAACATTAGCAAGATAAAGAGAATGGAGTGAATCGACTTTTGATGTAAATTAAGAATAATGAAGCTTATCCATGTGGCTTAGCGTTTCGGTACATAGTGAATCGAAGTACGTGAAAACAAATAACTTATTTGCAAGAAAACAGATTGAAAAGAAAAGAAAAAAAACAGTTGCTACTTAATCCGCACTCTAATCATATTTCTTAGAGCACATTCATACAAATTAATTACGAGGCTTTCAAGTGTCGCCATATGATCAGCCATGTTCCTTCGGAGAAGATGAAATTCTATGAACTCTGTGATTGTTTCTGAGAATTGTGAATGAGTTAGCGAAACAAGCTCTTCGTTGCGGTATATATACCATATAGGTAATCTGCTCTGATATCTGTTGGTTAATTTAATTGACGTGGACCCGACTTTTGCAATTCAGATTTGACCGCCGGATCGAGCTCGGGAGTTAAAATCAACGGTTGCAGACATGAGTGAATTTAGCTCCTCTGGGACTAAAGGATTAGTAAGAATTTAGTTAGAAAAAGTAGGGAAATTAGTTCCTTTGAGACCAAAGGATTAGTAAAAGTGATTGGGGAAAAGGATTTGTAAGAATTTAGTTAGAAAAAGTAGGGAATTCAGTTCCTTTGAGACCAAAGGATTAGTAAAAGTAATTGGGGAAAGGACTATCGGAAGAGATGGGTCTCATGTCTCCAACCGTTGATTTTTACTTCGAAGGGGATCCAACGCTCCAGGGCTGACCCTTGAAGCTGAAATCATGTTCTTTAGACACTTCGGCCGTGTCTTATAATTCAAAGTTTAACGTCGTCAACCGTCCACTATCAGTAGAGAGCGCCAACTTCCATTTCCATTGAGTTTGCACGGCTAGCACTGGACACGGTGCACAAGAATTATCGCATATTCAGAATTAAGGAACAACGTGATCGTCCAGAAAACTTTGACACTACCCTTGCAAGTTGCAAGTGCCTTCCATTTTTATTTTTATTTTTTTGGGGGGAGGGGGCAGGATTTACGACGCCTGCAAGTACTCCTTCTTGTGGGGAGAGGTTATTTCTCTCTTCGATTTTTTGCGCATATAAACAGTAATCAGCATGCAATTATTTGTAAGCCTAATAAGTTTAGAAAAGCATTGCTAGAACATTAGTACATCTAATTCAGAAGGGATGAGTGAGACGTGGTCCGAGTCAGACTCATAGTTCCTGTCTTGAAGTAGAAATCTAGACCGACCGCTGCAAAAACAAATATAAGCGACTGGAAACTATCCAAATTCAGTCCATGAGCTCGGAGCATAAAACTCTAATGAATCCGAAAGCCACGGATGTTCCTGTCTTGAGCTGAACGTTGTCCACGTCTCTTCCGACTGCGCAGCGGAAGGTGATTCCCAATAGCATGTATCTGATGAAGTCAATCCCTAAAAACCGGAGGCCTTTTTGACAAATTTACTCTAAACTGGTATATTTGTGACAAATCTACTCTCTGTTAATTTCTGTTAAATTTTACTATGAAATTGCTTAGTTAGATGATAAGTGACAGTAGACTAATATACCAATTTGGGATTTTACTCTATGTTTGTCACAATTATACCATTTTTGTAGTTTTTGTAGTATTAATTCAATTTAATGGATTGTATAGTTGTCACAAATATATCAGTTTGGAGTTTTTTGACTGTCGAATAAATTAGTTTGGGGTAAATTTGTTATAAATGTACCAGTTCAAGGTTTTTTGCAGTTATTTGGAGTAAATTTATTATAGGTATACTAATTATGAGTTTTTCATGGTTAAAAAATTAGTTTGGAATAAATTTGTCATAAATGTATCAATTTGAAGCTTTTCTGGATATTAATCCAAAAAATTATGAAGAATATTTTTCTAGAAAACCTTTTTCGTGAAACACACACTTTGTCCAAGTGATCGTTGGTTCATTGACTCAGGGACTCGAGACCATCAAGATCTAATGGTCTGAATTCGATTTGGCATAGGTATAGGTATATTGTACTCACTTAATACTTGCTTGTAAAAAAAATGACTAGGAGAGGCTAAGAGGATGCCTGTTGCGCCAGGATAACAGAGACTACGCTTGCAAGTGTTTCTTTTTTCTTTTTCTTTTTTAATTACAGAGGGCCAACGGCAGGATCACCACGGTCTCGATCATTTCTCATTAGGGAGGGTATTTTTGTTTTTTATTCTAGGAGCATGTAAACAATAATCACGATGCGCGGCATAAGCTTGCTCCCTTGAGCATTTCTTATTAGGGATTTAAGGCGTGTCTAGATAAATCTCTACCTTTTGGTCAATCAAAATTTTGCACTGGACACATATTGGCATTTTTTTAAGGGTAAATTATCCAAAAAGTCTTAAATTTATTACATTTTTCAATTTTCAACATTTTAATTTGTCAATTGAGTTTTAAATATTTTCACATTGAATTTTAATTTGACAATTGAATCAATTTGATCAATTTTTAATTGAAAATTATTGACATGGACGAGGTTGATCCTCATCAAGGACCGATGAGCGCTAGGAGAGGGCGAGCCTCACCAGAGGCTAGCGAGGGCAACCTTAGAAAAATGGTAGCTTGATTGTTTCTTTTGTAGGATATTATTATCCGTGTGTAAAATAAATATATATATATATATATATATATATATATATATATATAATAAAAAAAGCTATTAAACCAAAAATTCACAAAAATAAAGCACAAGACCCCAGTGAAACTATGATAAAAGGAAAAAGAAAGGATCAAAAGCCAAAAAATTAATTCCACTGAATGAATAATATTATATTGCCATTATATGGTCCACGCAACATGACGGTGGATATGTCCCCGAAAGTAAACATGGTCGTCCCCATCGATGAGCTTCAAAAGACGTAAAATCTACAAACAATTTACTATCTTCAGGAAAAATATTATGGCAAAAATTGACTTTATCATCAAATAACACCTCGAATAGGATCACTCTTATTGTTGAGAATGTTATACAGTACCTATGTGGACATGGTTGCTTCTAAAGAAAACCAGTTCAACTTATCATTTGGGGTCGAAAAGTCATGAAATTTCTACACAAGATTTTATAGACATCATATTAGCTAGGGTAAAAATATTGGGATAAACTTTAATTATTATCAGTAGATAAAAGCTCAGACTATATTATTATTATTGTCACGAACTTAAAACAATCATGTGCATTACATGACAATAAGATAAGGTTCACTAAATACAGAACATATATATGATAACATTCTCTCTTCCCTAAATCTATTACAAATGGCATGTAATAAGATTGAAACACAAACATAATATGATTGTAGGAGCTTTAAAAATCAAACTGAACTTCGACAAACGACTCATCATCGAACGATTGAACAATCTCTTGAAGCCGGTTAAGAATTGGCGCGAACACACCGGACGATGCCAAAGCAAATACCAACAAGCATATATTGATGATGAGCCAAATGGCTAGAGACAGGCTTGTCCAAAGAAGCAACTTAGCGCCGAGAGTCTCAAAAATGATGTACAAATACTTATATATTAGATTTTGATTCACAGGCTTGGTCACTTGGATTAGTGCTATGAGATAGATAACTTCATTGCAGAACTGGATGGCTCAAGATCTTGATAGGCTGCGAATTGAAATGCGTGATAATGAGCAATTTGAACAAGGTAAATATAATGTGAAACCTCTTGGTCGAGCCAAAATTTTCCTGTTGTTGCTGACGTGATGGTTACTCGTCGTCCCTAAGACAGAGCATGAAGAAAAATAGATTTCAAAGAAAGAAGAAAAAAAAAATCCGGCTAAGGAAGAAGTGCTCTTAGCAGAGTTTTTAAGAGTATATTCATATGAATGAATCACGTACCTTTGAGGTGTCACAATATGATCAGACATGTTTTGCAGAAGCGGAGCTCGTGTAGAGACCAAGGATTGGAAGACTGCTTCTCCGGCTGGAGCTTCTCCACCTCGCTTGAACGTGTTCTGATCTGGTGGTTTTGTTTTGTGTATGGGGTTTGTGGAGTGGAGTCAATTGGCTGCATGTATTTATAGAGAGAGAGAGAGAGAGAGAGAGAGAGAGAGATCTGGTCAATATCTTAACCACGCATCTTTGCTTACGTCGGTAGCGCCGTCTGGATTTGACCTAAACGTGTTGGTAGGAATTAGGATTACCAGAGGTGCTCGGCATCCCATGTCCAGTAAATTCGATTTAAAAAAAAAAACGATGTTTTTTTTATTCAGGGTTTCAAAGCGTGGGGAGAAAAATATGGGAAAAAAGAAAACCAACAGAATGGATTTGTCCGTGGCTTCGGCCACCGTCGTAACATTAGCGTAGCTTGGTCGCCCCAACAGCAACGGCCACACGGCAGTCGCTGCTCTCAGTTGATCCCCCCCACGGTGGCCGTCCCCCCCACGGTGGCCGTCAACATGCGTTACATCAAAAGTCGCCTTTTGAAATTCTAGAACAAAGATTCCCATTACGTCAAAACGTACCATCATGAATTAATTTCAGTTTCCACACACACTTATATTTTAGAATCGCTCTCTCTATATTCGGTTCATTTTTACTATATTCGCCATCTTAAAAGCATGTCAAGAGTTGGTCTTTGTCCCCTAGCGACCACTTCCGCCTCTATCAGAGTGAGTCATTACATTCTCTACATCGCTCACCCACCACGGTGGTTAGTGTGAAGGACTACCACTATAATCATTATTGCCCTCGTCAATGGCGACTCGTCGCAATGTGTAGTTTGTAGATTTATTTCACAAATACAAGATAGGATATAAACAATCCAAGGGATTCCTATCCTGTCTTTCCCAACCCATACTACATTTGGGAAAATTACCAAAAAAGTCGTAAATACGGCGTTTAATTCAATATTAAACTTTTCAATTGTTCAATTTTTCTTTTTCTTTTTTTTATCAATTTTGTCTTAAATCCTCTGACAATTTGCTATTCTAGTCCTACCGGTCAAATTTGGCTAGTAAGTACTAACGTCGACACCAACCATCTTACATGCATTATAGTCCTGCCGGTCAAATTTGCTATTCTATTCCTACCGGTCAAATTTGCTATTCTATTCTAGTCCTACCGGTCAAATTTGTTGGTACTTTTTTATTCTTTTCTTTGTTTTTTTTTTCCTTTACTCCATGCTGGCAAAGGTTGGCGACCCTTGCCTGATATGGACAAGGCTGGCAAAGCCTCGAGAGTCGAGATTATCGCGTGCTTTTCAGCCTTTTTTATTTTTTATTAAGAGAATGGAGTGAATAGACTTTTGATGTAATTTACGAATAATGAAGCTTATCCGTGTGGCTTAGCGTTCCGGTACTGATTTGAAGTATGCAAAGATAAATAGCTTAAACAGAGTGAATACAATGTGAAATTTTTCGGTAAAGTCAAATTTTTTTTTTTTATCGTTACTGTTATTGTGGTTGCTCTTCAACCCGTATCGAATCGAGAATAAATTATTTGCAAGAAAACAGATTGAAAAGGAAAAAAAAACAATCGCTACTTAATCCGCACTTTAATCATAATTCTTAGAGCACTTTTTTTTGGGTCTAAACTTAGAGCACATTCATACAAATAAATTACGAGGCTTTCGAGTGTCACTATATGATCAGCCATGTTCCTCCGGAGAAGATGAAATTCTATGAACTCTGTGATTGTTTCTGAGAATTGTGAATGAGTTAGAGGAACAAGCTCTTCGTTGCGGTATATATACCATATAGGTAATCTGCTCTAATATCTGTTGGTTAAATTAATTGACATGGACCCGACTTTTGCAATTCAGATTTGACCGCCGGATCGAGCTCGGGAGTTAAAATCAACGGTTGCAGACATGAGTGAATTTAGCTCCTCTGGGACTAAAGGATTAGTAAGAATTTAGTTAGAAAAAGTAGGGAAATTAGTTCCTTTGAGACCAAAGGATTAGTAAAAGTGATTGGGGAAAATGATTAGTAAGAATTTAGTTAGTAAAAGTAGGGAATTCAATTCCTTTTGAGACCAAAGGATTAGTAAAAGTAATTGGGGAAAGGATTAGTGGAAGAGATGGGTCTCATGTCTCCAACCGTTGATTTTTACTCCCAAGGGGATCAAACGCTCCAGGGGTGACCCTGGAAGCTGAGATCATGCTCTTTTCTTCAAAAGAACTTGCCAAGACACTTCGGCCGGGTCTTATAATTCAAAGAAGTTTAACGTCGTCAACCGTCCAATATCAGCACAGAGCGCCAACTTTCATTTCCATTGGGTTATTTCTCTCTTCGATTTTATGCGCATATAAACAGTAATCAGCATGCGACTATTTGTAAGCCTAATGAGCATTCGGAAGTTCAGTCTACATAGTAAAGCAATGTACAACTTCTTCAACAAAAGTAAGTATTGTTACTAAGAGCATCCCATAAGTTATGCTTGGGAGGAATTGGATTGGAACCATTGTGTAACATGCTTGTGATTGTCTATTTATGCTCGGCGGGTCCATAGAGATAGTACCTAAGACCCCAATGCCCGTGCTTAGGACTCCGGTGCCCAGGCCATGGAGGGACACTCGTGCTTGTGTTCAAGACCCTGATGTCCACACCTAGGTCCATCTAAACTAGGCTCGAGACCCCAGCACTTGAGATCGGGTCCATCGTGGCTAGGCTCAAGTACATCAAGGCCAAGCCCGAGATTGTGGCATCCATTAAGGTTGGGTCCTTGGCGATGTGCCCAGATCCGTTGAGGTTGAGCTTGAACTCGAGACCTCAATGCTCATGTCCATCAATGCTTGACCCAAATCCATTGAGGTTGAGTCACTGAAGGCCGGGACTCGACCACGATGGACCTGGGATCGAATGTTGGAGACATGGGTTCGATCTCAATGGACCCAAGTGCAATTGCAAGTGCTCGATGCACTAGCATCGAAGTACTGAGCCAGCCCTCGATGGACCAATGTGAGCATTGGGCTTGACCTCGATTGACCAGAGTTCGGGTGTGCAGATCTAGTCCCAAGCATCATGGTCTAAGGCTCGACCTTGATGAGCCCGAGCGCAGGCATTGGGGTCCTAGGCCTAGCCTTGATGGACCAAGGTTTGGGCACTAGAGATCTAGTTTCGGGCATTGGAGTTTGAGGTCCGCCTCGATGGATTCGAGTGTGGGCACTTGGGTCCTGAGCTTTGCCTTGATGGACCCAAGCCTGAGCGCCAAGGATCCACTCCCAAGTGCTAAGATCTCGAGCCCAGCGTCATGGACTAGGGCCCAAGCATCGGGGTTTGGGGCACAAGCGTGAGAGTATTGGGCCAACCATGATGGACTCGAGCCTAGGCATTGGGGGCCAAGGTCTAGGTTCAATGGACCCTAGCACCAAGGTCTCGGGCCGGCCTTTGTGGATCCTAGCTTGGGCACCAGGGAACCGGGTATTGGCATTAGCAACGGCATCAGGTTCTCGGGCTTGGCTTCTATTGATCCAAGAATGATGCCTGTGCTTGTGCTGGGGAGCCTAAGATCCTAGCTTGAGACTCCAATTCCCGTGCGTAGTTTTTCAATTATCCATGCACAAGTCAATAGCGTCCAAATAATATATGTCTAGTCAAAAAACTCAAATTAGATTTTTCTTACCAAAAGATTGGAAATATTTTTCAATTCATTTTCATGTCTCATCCAAACATAAAAAAATATTGTCATTTTATTGAAAAATGACTTTCTGAAAAATAATTTCAAAAAATGTCATATTTTTTTGCAAAATAAATAGAGCCTGAGGGTTCGTTCGTTTCGCGGAAAATGACTTCCGGGAAAACGTTTTCCGGATTTTCCAACGTTTGTTTCACGGAAAATAAACTAGTCAAGGAAAATATTTTCCATCATTGAAAAAAACAACATTTATAAAAGTAAGGAAAATGTTTTTCACTTTTGAGAAGTGGAAAACATTTTCCATAACTTCTTCCATCTTGCTTCTTTTTATTAATACATTTTCGTTTTCTTTTTATGCTTTCTTTTCTTTTTCTTTTCCTTTCCTTTTCTTATTTTCTTTTTCTTTCTTTCATTTTCATCTTCTTCTTTGGCCCTTCTTTGGCCCCTCGACCGGCCTCCGGTTGTGCGCCGCCGCCGCCCCCCTCCCTTGCCGCCGTTGCCACCGTGGCGGTCCCAATCGCAATTCGGCAAAGGAGGAGGCGCTCCGCCTCGCTTGAGAAGAGGGAGGCCGAGGTGGCATTACAAGCATCGTAGAGGAGGGAGCGAGTGTGCTTGGCGAAGAGTGGGTTGGTGGCATGGACCTCCCGGTCACAAGTGAAGCAGAGCCTCGCCATGTCGGCCCTAAGCAGCATGCCAGCGGCGCCGTGGTCCCGCCGCAAAGAGTCGTAGGGCCGCTTCCCGCCTCCGCCCTTCGTCATTGTCGCCGCCTCTCCAGGCCTAGATCTCCGTCTCCTTCATTTCTCGGGGAGAGCTTCTTCGAGCTACTTCTTCTTCGTCACCAGATCCGGTGAGCTGGGCAGGGCTCGGGCCTCACTAGAGCCCGACGAAACTCTGGCGAGTTCAGGCGAGATCGGCCGAGCCTCGAGCTCGCTGGATCTGGCGACCTGGTCTTGGTCGGCCGCTGGGCGATTGGCCATCGTTAGGGATGCAACGGCGAAGGAAGGAGGAGGAAGAAGGAGGAGGAAGGAAAAGAAAAAGGAAAAAGAAAGAAAAATAATAAATAATAAAAAATTTGATTTTTAAAAATACAAATAATTAAAAATTCATTTTAAAAATATAAAAAAATAAAACTAATTTTTTGGTCAATAAAAAAATTAAAATTCAATTTTTGATAATTTTTCCCAAACAATTAAATTAGCTAACGAACGGTGGAAAATATTCTCCACTTAAAATTTAGGTTTCGGCCGAACACCGGAAAATATAGTCATTTTCTTGGAAAATGACTTTTAGGAAAATGTTTTCCAGAAATATGATATTTTCCGCGAAATGAACGGACCATAATATTGTCTTTTCGAGTCAGATTCCATTATAACTAAGCCAATGGAAATTAGGGCTGAGAGAAGAAGATAGAACTCCTAAATGTTTCCCTTCGAATTTTTTTTCTTTACTATGCAAGAAAACGGCCATGGACTTACTAGAAAAAGTGCCAACCCTTGATTTGTTTGATGGGGATGCACGCATTCTACCCGATTCTTGTGGATCACTTCACCAAATAAATCTGAGAAATTGAATAAGCCAAATGACTTCACTGAGGTTCACAAATCAATTGAAAGATAGGTCTTCTATCCATATATTGCAATTCGGAAAATCTTTGGATTTTCTTCTTCTAAATATATGCAAAGTTTTGTATATTTCATTTTGTGTGCTTCAGTTACGAACGGATTTAAATAGTAATGGTTAGAGCAGCTTGCTTGAAAAAAAGGGGGTCGGTCTACGACTGGTTTGATTGATCAAAATTCTATCAAAGAAAATCAGTTGACAAATCATGATCATAATCATCCATCACCATTTCCAATCCATTCCTTGGGCCCTTTGTACTGTAAAGATCGGTGCCATTTGATCCATTAGCTCAAAAAAAAAAAAAAAAAAAAAAAAAAAAAAAAGGCCAAGGATCCACAATCCACATGTTGGGTGTGACATCTAGTAAAGTGTACATATTATATGGGCCAGCATCATGAGACACTGTATAATGACATTATGAGATAATTGCGAAAAAAGTCCTAAACCTATTTTGCGATAGTTAATTCAATCCTATTTGGAATTTAATCTTAAAAATTTTTCTATGAATTGCCAATTTAATCTTGTCAATATAGTCCTTTGGCAAATTTTAGCCACAAATTGCTATTGTGGTGGCCTATGTTAACTTCGCCGATCATGTCACGTAAGATGATTAATACCCATGTCAATCAATAGGAAACTAAGACATGTTTTTCTAAACAGAAACATTTGTTTCTCACGAGATGGTTTTATGCCATTCGAGTCAGACTTGGTCTCTCGACTACCCGCCACGTCGTCCGAGTGACACCACCGCGACCCCCGTAGTCGCCTCCTATTGGCTCACCTCGATCGACGGAAGCATCTGACGTCAGCCTCATAATCTATATTTCTTCTGGAAAGATCCAATGACGAGACGTACATCTCTCTCTCTTTCCAATCTCATTCTCGACCCGAGAGAGAGCACGCGAAAGAGTGGCGACGCTTAAACCCTAGCTCCTCCTCCTCCCTCCTCCCTCCTAGGCAAGCGCCCCCGCACCTTCAATTTGTCCGGCGAGAGCAACGCAGCCCTTGTCGTGGCCAGCAAGAGAGGATCGGGCGAGGCGTGAGCGCAAAGGAATCGCTCAACCGGGTTAAGTTCGGAGTAATCCTCAAGGGCTGACAATAACTTGGTTGCTTCTTGACTTCTTGCTAGAGAAGATGATACTGTAAAAGCCCAGCAAAGATAATGGGCTGTGCTTAATGTGGTCTTGTGAATCATTCTCTAGAAATATTCCATAACTTTTACGTTTACTTGCAGGGCTCTTTCTCACGACTTCTCTCGTGGGCTTGCGTGTGTGGCTCGAATTTCTCCAAGCTTTGGTTGAATTTCCCCTCTCAATTTATGCGAGTCTCGACCTGGCTCTAGCGCCCTCACTTGGCTTCGACCATGATGATTAGAATGCTTTGGTCGACTCCTCGGTTAAGTGGAGCAATTTTCACCCTTGAAGCAATGGAAACTATACATGATCGAAGTATGCGTTAATTTTTCATTAGTCACCTCTGAAAACTAACTTGTTGCGGAAAATGGGTAGTTATAATTACCGAACATAAAGGTTGCAACACGGTTACAACAGCATATGGATATAATTCATGTACAATTGTACAGAGTATGCTCTATGTGTGCCCTCTTTTATTAGTACTCTAAAGTGAGAATGGCTCATATGCTGTTAGCAATGAATTATTCTAGTAAATGACCAAGGAAATTAGTAAATTTCACCCAATGAAGCGTAATGAATTTCATTCATCAATGTTGAATTAACTTGACAAGTTTAGAGATACATTGTTAGAACATTAGTACACATAGTTCAAACGGGATGAGTGGGATGTCCTACTTTGCCGCCAAACTTAGAAGCCCAGTACAATGCCGGTGTTCGACATTGGCCTAGTTTAGCGGTCGACTCGTTAGGAGTTAGAAACCTTCATTGTGGTCCAAAGGTCCGATATGGTCTATAAGGGGTGAAAGGTGCTTTTTGGATTTTGAAAACCATGAAGTTGCCACTAATTAGTTGTATCAACCAAGGCCGATTAGACCCTAAGATCCTAAATAGTTTTTAGGAAATTAAATTATTGAGATTAACATGTGAAGATGATTTATTTATTGGAAAGGGTTCGGTTAAGCGTGGGGAAAGATTGCTGCCCTCATAAGGCTTCTTTTAATATCATATTTTCGATTAAATTCTTTAAAATCTTTTAGGCTGTGTGTGACAGTTGGGATAAAATTCGGGATAAGATATGATTTATCCTATCTTACGTTTGGTGCTCGCTCAGGACAGGATAAAATCGGATATAAGGGGGATATAGGCAGGATAAAATTATCTCATGGGGGTGGTATGATAAAGGTGGATAGGATTTCAAATATCCATAATAGAAAAGTTATTTTTCTTGAATAACAAATTTATTAAATTAACAAAATTGAAATTATATTTCAATATAAATAATATATTGAATTCTAAATTAAGAAATTAAAAATTAAAAATATATTTATTTATTTTTAATTAATCTTATTTTAATTTATATATTCAACTTTAATTCTATTTTATAGTAAACATTCAATCTATAAATTAAATATTTATATTTCTTATATATTTTAGGTATGTTAGTACAGTTTACTATTTGATAAAATTTTATTAAAGAATAATGAAAGGGGAAAACGAAATATAAAAAGAGGAAAAAAATTAAGAAATAATGTTATGAGATATTTTCACTATCTCCGTTTATGAACATTTAGGTTCATTTATAATAATATGTCATTATATATATATATATATATATATATATATATATATATAATGTGAATATATCCGACTTTAATACTGTGATTCACCAAACAATGGACATGATATAAAAAAATCCAAGGATTTCATATCCTATTCTATCTAATCCTATCCCGATTAGAAATCCGGACGACCAAACATAGCTTTATAACCTAATATCCTCAAATATGAATACAATTTGGTTCGTGATAAAGCATAATCAGGTGAAGGATTTGCATCGTGTTATGCCTTGGGAATGACTCCTTGTGCCTTGTGCGCTTTTATATTTTATAAAAATAAAAAATAAAAAAATTGGCATGATGTGTGGTACAAAATGGAGGACAATGTCCACTAATGACGCATTGTGCGACGAGGTATCATGTGATGATGTATTGCGCGATGTGATAACGTGTCATATGATGATATGTTGGGTGATAATTTGTTACGTCATATAATGATGTATCATGTAATTGTTACAAGTCTTCTGACCAGATAGATGCATGGATTGTAGCTCAATATTTATGTATGTACATGAGTTTATGTGCTTTGATTTTCCATTCGACGGTATATATATAGTAGGTTTTGGAAATATTAAGAAGTGTTTCTTAATACAAGCTCGGAGTTGTCTCATGATGAGTTAGCGACCGAACCCTCGATGTCGAAAAAACTCGAAACATAGTTCCGGTTACTTCGTATTTCATAAGATCGATCCGCCCTTAGTTCATTCCGAGTTACATTCCTTCTCTTGGAGTTTCGATCTTTTTGCACGTTTTTGCTTGTAATAATAGTTAAAAAAAAAAAAGGAAATTCGCATCTCAACAAAGTTTCGGACGATTTTACCCTCGAAGGCGATGGCTTGAAGTTGACGCCGTCCGAGTCAGACTCGGACTCCCGGCCGCCCGGCACGTTGCCCATCAGGGGTCCCACCCGCGAGCCTACGTGGCCGCCTCCTATTGGCTCTCCTGGCCGACGGGAGCATCCGACGTCAGCCTCCGAATCTACATGTCTTCTCGAAAGATCCAACGAGGAAACGTACATCTCTCTCTCTCTCTCTCTACAATCTCATTCCCGACCCGAGAGAGAGAAAGCGCGAAAGAGGGGCGACGCATAAACCCTAGCTCCTCCCGCCTCCTCCTCCGCCGTCCGCCGCCGTCGAGCCTCGCCGGAGATCGAGATCGAGAAAGAGGGGGATCGGGTGCGGAGGCTTTCGATTGGAGGGTGCTGATGGGGAAGAAGAAGAAGAGAGCGGCGTCCAAGGTGTGGTGCTACTACTGCGACCGGGAGTTCGACGACGAGAAGATCCTGGTGCAGCACCAGAAGGCCAAGCACTTCAAGTGCCACGCCTGCCACAAGAAGCTCTCCACCGCCTCCGGCATGGCCATCCACGTCCTCCAGGTCCACAAGGAGGCCGTCACCAAGTACCCCCCCTCTCTCCCTCTCTCCCTCTCTCCCTCTGTCGTTGCTTGATTGTGCGGTGCTTTTTGTTCGATGCTGTCGGTTTCGGGCGCGTCGTTCCGTGTTTTTTTCCCGAGTTTTGTCGGAGAAATTTCGCGATATTGTGTAGTTTTCCCACTCTTGGTGATCCGGGCGACGATTTTTGGGATTGGTATGATCTCTGGGTTTGGGTGGATGAGAATTCTATTTGCTGGGATTATCTTTAGCTCACCGAATGGCGATTGTTTGTAGTTCGCGTTGGATTCTCTTTTTTTCTCATTTTTTTGATTTATGAGAAGTAGGCATTTTTTTGTTTACAGTGACAATCCACCTAGTTTGAGCACGGAAAGTGAAACCGCGACCTTAATTTAGATGGTTTTTCTCCCTCTTTCGTTTAGTATGGTTTTTGATTGGGTAAAGGTTACCCTTTTAATAAAGTGGTACCTTGTATATGCTATAGACTATGCATTAGATTTGGCTGGTGTCTCGATTTTTTTCCTTTTTAAATTTTAACAGGTAAAAGAAAATATTACTAAGGGGAAGCGAGGGGTACGAACTCATGTGGAAAAGGGGCTGGGTGCCAAAAGGGCTCATTTACAAGACAAATCATCTACAATGTCGATTAAAGCATTTACATCCACAGATAACATTCTACTATACCAAAATATAAGATCTTCAGCCAACTTTCAATAATTGCGAAAGTAGGCATCTCACTCTCTTATTCCGCTCTTTCCAAATTAACCAAAAATTGGCAAGAGGGATTGCAAAAAATCCTCCTTTGCTTAGCATGAGGCGGAAGAAGACCTTGCCATACCCATAATTCTTGTTCAACAGATCCTCCTATAACCCAAGACAGCCCAGTGCATGCAAAAGTGGCCGCCCAGTTCATCTTGTCTGTGTATAGTGAAGGAGGAGAAGTCTCGCTGTCTCTGCCTCTCTCTTGCAACGAAAATCATCTATTGACCAACACAATCCCTCTTTTTTGCAAATTGTCTAATGCCCAATTATGTTCCCAAGATGCATCCCAAACTAAAGTTGAAACTCTAGTTGGTACTCTCACTTTCCAAATAGCTGTCCAAGGAAAAACCTTCCCCTACCACCAACAATCTTCTTTTCGAGTACAGAAAAAGGTCCATGTCTACCACTAATCCTAGACAATAGTGAGGGAAATCTTAGAGTTACCTAACAAGTAAAAAAGCTGACAAAGGACTCAAGACAAAATGTCCGTACAAGCGGCTGGTGTCCTCATCTTCTTTTTCAACTCTAGTTTCCTTGCTCTGATGCTTTGTTTTTTTGACAGTTTCTTCTCTGGTGCTATTGTTATGCAGAGTTCCTAATGCTAAACCTGGTAGAGAATCTACTGAAATTGAAATATATGGAATGCAAGGAATCCCACCTGATGTCTTGGCTGCTCATTATGGAGAGGAAGGTGAGGATCCTTATGCATGCATGCGGTCGCGCTATGTATTTATGTGGTGATTGAAAGTTTATTTGAAGTAACTGGGCACTTGGAGTGCTTCTATGTAGGGGTGTTACTTTTGTCTTAATTATTTTTTTAAAAGTAAATTAAGATGCTTGATCTTCTGGGGCAATGATATTCTTGATAGAGCCATTAAGATTTTAGAGGTCTAGCTTTGGTGTAACGATTGGGGTAACCCCTTGTGAGTGGAAGGTCAGGGGTTCAAGTCATGCAAATGACCCTTCTTGGCCCTTGCATAGCTGAGAGCCTTGTACACGTGGGGATCATAATTAGAGCCATACAGTTTTGTCGAATTCATTGATCGGCTAGAGGTCCAATTACACCTTTGTGCTGTTAAAGTATACAGTAGATTCACTTTAAATGGGTGGATCATTTTTTGTTTTTCATGCTGACCAGTGGCTGAGTAATCTCTTTAGATTTGTTAATTGTTCCAATTATGTGTAAATGCTTGCCTAAACTTCTCTAGAAATTTTTATACTCTTGAATTGTGGTAGAGATAGTGTTTTTTTTGGCAAGAGAGTGGAATTATACGATGCAACCTTGAAATTTAAAAGGAAATGGTACAATAAGTACGGATTGTGTGTCTTATGGAGTACTGAACGGCTTTGACTAGGGGTGATATGGTTGGATTTCCTAATGCATTTTTTTAGCCCCATAATAACATGTATATTTAGGAGGTCCTTGTGTGAATTTAAGTTGAGTTTTGTTTAAAGGAAAACAACATCTGCATACTTAAGTATCTGATATTTTTAATATGTCAATTCAGTCTTCATTTTGACTTAAAACTGATTCGATCATTTGGGGAAATTATTTGGACCTGGTTGGGTACTTACCATGATTGGATTATGTCATTTTTTATGGTTTCTATGAGAAGCTGAACTAATTCTGCTATGTCCAGTATGCTCGGGAAATTTTCATAAAAAGAAATGGGTGGCAAATGATGGTTATTCAGTGTCTTAATATTTAGAACGTTTTGCAGATGAGGAAGCTCCTCCTAAAGCAGCCAAAGTTGAGCCTCGATCTGCTTCGCTTGCTCCTAACATTGTTCCTGGAGCATTGGGGGTTGGATATCCTCCTCATTCGACCTTAGGCACAGTGCCACCAGTGTAAAGTTTTTCCTCATCACTTTATCCCTTTTTGAGCTGCTTAATTTCTAACGTCAGTGGTTATTTAGCTTTAAAAATAAGGAATTTCTGTTTTTCTTAATGTTTATGCCCTGATGATAATGTAGTCTGTCCTTTGGCTTTGCTGGTACAGTATGGCTCCCAGGACATCATGTGATAGCAATTATACAATTTAATTTGTTTACAATAAAATGTGGAATCGTGAACAGAAAATGAATGAGGTTTATGCTGGTGAATGTAATATCTCGTCAGATGAGCATTATTAGCCCTCTGTAGATTGTTTGTAGTGCATCAGCTCTTTAAAAAGTTGTTTCCATTTCTATTTTGTGTTTTCAGGTCAGGCAGAGCTGACTTTATGCTCTCATTGATTAATTGTTTTTGCAGTTATAATACTTTATCAGTGCCTCCTGGTGGTTGGGCAATCCCTCCGCGTCCACAACCTTGGTTTCCACCATATCCAGCAGTTTCACTTCCTCCTCCTATGCCTACGCCTTTGCCTCCAATGCAGCAACCGTTGTTTCCCGTGCCAACAGCAGTTCCACCCACATCATCTGCTACATATCCATCTTCGTTGCAGATAACTCCCCCTGGACTGCCTTCCTCCAGTACCTCTCTTCCTGTATCTCAGCCCTTGTTTCCAGTTGGTAATAGCAGTATGCCAATGCAAAGTACACCATATGTCTCACCAGGCAACGCTCAAAATTCCCCAGCGGATCTCAAGAGCTTGGCTGCCCATGCTAGTGTCAGTCCAACAATAGCAGGTAGTATTCTGCTTCACTACTCAAAGGTTTGAATTTTCTTTGGAACTCTTCGATCCCAACAATCACTATTAGTTTGCAGTTATTGGAACTTGGAAGTCTCCTTTATTTTGGTCTCGCATCATGATCGTCATTGGACATAGTATGTGTGAGAGCATTTGATGCTTGTATGCCAACTTTAGATAATCCCATTATTTGTCAAGTGTATATTTAAAGCAAGAAAGACAAATTGTTGATTATTAGGCCACGATTATGTAAATTATCAGTTGAATTGAGTTAAATTGCTAGGTTCCCAAAAGTAGTCGAAATGAATTAGAAAAGATGTAGATAGGTGTATAAGCACTATATGAAAATGAGGTGAAGCATTTAGACTGAAAAACTAATGTGGACATATATTTTAGAAAGAGTGATTCATCATTATCAAATTATTGAAATGCGAGAAACATCATGTCCAACTATAAGTCTGAGAAACCATTTTGTCTATCTGATTCTGATACAATGATATTTTGCATTGCTGGGTTAACAGTGTCTCATAGAAAGATAAAATGTCCATATACCTAAATCTCGCAATCAGCAGCAAGGTTTTCATAGTGATTAATTTGCAAGCGTTTCTGTTGGTTAGACATTATCAGGTTTTTTATAGCGGCTTCTTTGGAACTGGACTGATCAAAAGATAAAAGAAGTGAGTCAATTTGGTTGAGTGAAAAAAATGTTAATCATCAAGAGAACCGTGTATTCTGTAGCTTTTTTGTGTGGTCTTGCTTTACTGGGAATGTGGTTTGGGCTTCAACGATTTTCACTATTCAGAGATCTTTCAAATATAGCTACCCAAGCATGAATGATATTGCTGTCTCCTGACCTTTGTAAGTTGCAGTAGATGTTACCTTCCTGTTGCTTCATTCTTAATTAATGTACATAAACTTACATACGAAGCGTCTGAGCTACTGAAACTGAGCTAAGCTGGCTCTTAGATATGCATCAACCCTTCTGTGTCTTTCAGTATAAAACTGTGAGCGAAGCAATGTTCTGTGCCTTTATTTATTTTTTCTTTTGCCAGACAACTGCTATTCATTGAATGTTTTACTCAAGAGGGTTTGCATCTAACATGTGTGTTATGTCAATGACTGTACATCGTCTCCTAACGTGAGTTAAGATTTCCATCATTTTGCACTCGATACTGATCCTTTGTGTATTATGGGATTATATTTAATTTTTTTATGGCATTTTTTTTTTTTAAATAATAGATGGGTCCGTGGTGAATTCACATTCGTATGCATCCGGTCCAAACACTGGTGGTCCTTCCATTGGACCTCCTCCAGTGATTACAAATAAAGCTCCAGCAACCCAGCCTGCGACTAATGAAGTCTATCTAGTTTGGGATGATGAGGCGATGTCCATGGTAATTACTTTCTATTACATATAATGTCATTTTCACTTTATTCTATCGTTCCTTGGGCAATGGTTTTTATGGTTGTTACTCAAAACGCTCGTAGGAGGAAAGAAGAATGTCCCTACCAAAATATCAGGTGCATGATGAAACCAGCCAGGTAAGTCTTCACTGCCTTTTCAACATTCGACGTTGTTATGCACCTCTAACCAAGTAAGTAGGCTAAATGCTTCCTGATTTTGGATATGATTGTACATGAGTTATATATAGAAGGTACTGCCTTAGAAAATTTCATTTTTTTTTCCTTATTTAGAGTTGACGTACCTGAGAAAAAAAAAATCTAGAATCAAATAATTTACTGCATGAATCGCATTGTCAATGTCGAGCAATATATTTCTTTAGTGGCCTCCTTCCAGTCTGCAAGCAATTCACCAACTTGTGGGCATCAAAATCAAGTAGGTATTTGTTTTTCCTTGTATCAATCCCAAGCCTGTTGCCGTAGGAACAATGATACACAAAGCTAGCATCAACTCTCTTGAGGAGGGTTATTTAACTCTTACAATAATGCATTTCTGATTCTGCTCATTTGTCTTATTCCCAATTCCTAAATGTGGGTTTTGGCTGGGCTGAGGATGTACCAACAGATACTATTTATTGTTAGCATCATTACAATTTACTTTATTGATCGATCAGTCCGTTCAGGCTTGGCTCAGGTCAGATTCTTTTGCAATATTTGGTATCTTCGAGGATGAAAAGCTTGATGTACGAGTTGTCCATGAATAGTGATGACTGCTGTCTTCTGATATATATGTTGCTTTATTTTGCAGATGAATTCAATTGATGCTGCCATAGACAGAAGGATATCAGAAAGTAGGCTTGCTGGTCGGATGGCATTTTAGTTCATCCCAGCACTCTGCGAGAGATTCTTGGAGGAACCTGAGGTGCTTTGCATGTCACAGTAAGTTCATTCATTTACAGCAGGCAGTGTCACCAGTTTCTGTTGGGGTTCAACATTTTCTAACTGCTGGGCAATACAGTCAGAATTGTATCATTGGCAACCTGGGTGGAATGATAGTAATTTCTTAGTCGAGTTTTCCCTTGATGAGTTAGGAAATGTCCTCTTCCATTTCTTCTTTCCCGAGGGATGTAAGAGTGCAATTTAACCCATTTGATTGCGATTATTTTTAGGTGACTGATTTGGCATGACTATTTGGTGTTGTAGGCTGGAATACGTGTATAATTCCTTTTCATCTATTCTTTCCCTGTGATATCAAAATTATGCAGTATAAAAGCTACTTTGGATTCTTGGGTATGAATTCATATTTACTGCTCTATTGCTGAAAATATGAGCTTGTGGAAACATGCGAAATGCGAAATGTGTGAGATGACTGAATCAGGGTGGTTGCAATTGTGTTGTCGATCCTCTACAGGCTGGCTTATCGGAATTCCTGTGTGCCTAAGCATGTTTCGTCCCTACTCATTCGTTCTTGCACCTGAAAGATATGCAAACAGGAGAGGTTCAATTAGTGAGCCACTTTCTTGATTTGTTCTTTGTCTAGAGTTATATTATGTTTATCGATGCCTAGCCCTTTTCACTTTTATCCCCAGTGTGATGCCTTATCCTATGAATTACATCCTTCAACAAGTAGTTATCTAGGTTTGGTTATGCATTACCATGGTAGCATCGCCATCGATGGTCTGTTATAATCATATGACAAACCTGTTATCTTGCTCATGGTGCACAGGGAGAGCTTCAATTACTCCAGGACCGAAGCATTCGGTCACTCTACTGATCGCTGTACATTGCATTTGTCATTTCATGTATGCTCCGACGCACACAAAAGGCGACTCAAATGATTTGGTTGACAGCATTACAGAAACTCTATTTTGCATGATCAGTGCTCTGGTGCTTTATGCAATGCGTATGATCCAGACACATGTTAAGAGACGCACAATGTTGCCGAATCCACACTGAAAGTTCTCAATCGATTAATATGGAGAATGAAGGGCGCCAAGCGGTTTTTGTACAGCTCAAACGTCTTAAATCTTATTTCTAG
The DNA here is from genome assembly GCA_014182395.1 of Eucalyptus sp. ANBG9806169. Taxonomy (NCBI): domain Eukaryota; kingdom Viridiplantae; phylum Streptophyta; class Magnoliopsida; order Myrtales; family Myrtaceae; genus Eucalyptus; species Eucalyptus sp. ANBG9806169. The sequence continues at coordinate 45,651,593 of CM024577.1, forward strand.
CGTCCTTGAATTGTTCCCCAGTCTGCCATGATCTACAAAAAGGCTTAAAGAGAACTGTAAAAAATGACGAGAAGCTCCCTCCACTTGGAGTCGTTCCAGCCAGATAATTCCACGAGGGTCATGTTTGATTTTTGTTTTTCCGTCAAAACAAGGAAAAAAATGATTTTTTTTTTTTAAATTTTTTTAATGACTGAAATTATTTAAATGACTTTGAAATTGTTTTTGTTTGTAAATGTTTGAGGTACTCAGCGTGGAAAGAAAAGGGGCTAATTCCCAAAAAACACGCCCCAGCTTTAAGTTTAATTCTGTTGCTACCCAGAACAATTTTTCTTGTAAAAAAAAATAAAAAATAAAAAACCGTAGAGTTCACCCTAGTCCCAAGTATGCTCATGTGTGCAAAAATCGCCATCAATTTTTTCCATATTATCTACATCAGCAGGCTGTGATTTTTCTATTGAATGAGGGTGTTAATGAAGATGCAAGTCCGGATTATTAACCTTTAATTAATCCTGATGTTAATAAATTTGAAAGCGCATTGGACTAAAGTAAAAGTTGGGGAGCTTTCTTTTGGATAAAAAAAATGTTCAAAGTGAGATTTGGATTGGACTTAAAATTGGAAGTTTTATCGAGAAATTAGACCAAAGAAAAAGATCGAATTTTCAAATGCTAAATGTAAAACCTAAAATGAAAAATCAACTGACTGGACTTTCTCTCTCTCTCTCTCATTGAGAGTCCTCATGATGTTCTGTCCAAGTGACTGAGCTTTGGGTTTCGTTTGTTTAGTGCTGTTAAGGGGAAGTAGGATCTGAGTCAGACGTTGGTTGTCTTGTTCGTGTCAATCCCTCCTTTTTCACTATCAATTGTCTCTGAGTCGGTTTTTCTCCAGAAAGGGTAAAAGTGAAAGCCCATCGGATTTGGCAAAATTTGATCTTTCTTGTGAGGAACCTCCCCTTTAATGGGAAAAAGGAAACGATCCCATTTTTGGGATATTGCTTCTCTCCTCAAGTAACCTTTTCTCTCTCCTATGTACGTATATCCAGGCATTTGACAAGGAAAGACAAATATTCATTTCATGGGACAGTGCACGATCTTGATCTCGCTCCATTAAAGCCCTCTCAGCCACCATGCATTCATTTCCACGCGAAAGCCAATGTCTTTGTGAATCTTTGGTTCGGCATGGATGGTTTGCTTTAGACTCTACTGAGGAGGTGGGAGAGAGAGAGAGAGAGAGAGAGAGAGAGAGAGAGAGATGTTTCTGCGCACTAATTGCTGAGGAAAAGCTTAAAAGATCAGAAGTCGAATAGAAAGACATTTCAATGCTAACAAGAAAGTGGGACGCATTAGTGATTAATGAATGATACGATAAGGATTTTTGGGGAACAGAGAATGAACCAGATATTGCAGTTCACTTGCTTGGGCTGCCAATGGAGCCTTGGAGTGTACCCATTCTTGTTCTTTGTTGACTAGAAACATTAACAAGATAGAGGATATAATATCATCAATACCATAATTTTCGTCATCTATTGAGTACACCTCGCGAAGATATGCTCGAACACGCCAGAGGGAAATTTCATCACATTCCTGATTTATCAAATTAGAGGCAAAACTACTTTTACAAGAGCAACAATGACCTATTTGTCATAGCCAAGATACCTTGGATGAGCGTACATTGATACTTATAAATAAGCTCACAATGATAAATTGAATGGCAATCTTTCTCGAGAAACCATTCAAGATTACTCAAAATCAAGCATTAAAATCAAGCGTTTTTCATTTGAGTTGGGAGACTCCCTCTCTATAACGGACATCATGCCGGTAAATACCATCAAGGAAAACAGATGTCCTAATTAGTTTGGTTACAGAATCACATCAGATTGTATGAGTCTTTTGGACGCAATAAAACTTTGACTAAAGCTCATTCTAATGAATTGCGTGTGATTGAAGATGAACGAATGATGCCTCATCCAATAAATTACATCCTTCAACGGGAGATATTTCGGGGTCATTATGCATTACCATGGTAGTATAACCGTTTGTCTCTGGACAATCACGCAACAAACCTAATATCCGGCTTATAGTGCATGGAAAGCTTCCATTTTTCTGTGACCAAGGCATTCGGTCACTTTGTCATCCTTTGGATCACATTTGTTACCTTATATTTCTTCATTTCATCTATGATTCAATGGTAGAAAAGAAGACTCAGTGATATAGTTGAACAGTGTTATATACTTTCCCCGTTGTGCATGATTGATGTCTTGCTGCTATATTAGACAAGCGGCTGATCATTTAGCTTTTTAGACGATACTTGCATGACTTGATATGTAATGGCGGGAGAACAAAAATTGCTAATTATATGGTGAGAAAACTTCCATGACTTAGAAAGACGAGTCTATGATCCAGACTAATGTTAGGAGATGCAACATTATTCGGTTAACATCTCTCTTGTAGTTTGCCGTTTTAATTCATTGTGGCGGTGAGAATAAAATGTCAATTTTATGCAGTTCATTGCAATATTATTGCCTCATGCGCTCATAAGATTGTAGCTATTTTTTTGCGGTGTAGTCTGAGGGGTAACTCCCGCATCTCTGTGATTGGAAGCGAGAAGGAACTAGATCGTGCCATATATAATATGCAGGAAACAAATGGAAGGCAAGTAATTAATGGGACGATCAAACATGCAAATGAAGGCGAGAACGCGGATTACATAGCTTAGGACAGTAGCGGCTAAAACATCCTGCATGCAAAGTAAATCATACAAAGCTCACAAGCACAACCACAAGAAGATCACCTTCTTGCTTACAGAAAAACCCTAGGACTTGTTCTAGCAACTGAAAGACTGAAGAGGGTGGGTCAACTGGTCAAGCATCCCAGTGACCGGCGTAGACAGTCTCGGCTCATAAGCAAACCCATGCAACTCAAACTCACCACCGCCACCGCCATCGCCACCACCACCACTGCAGCCCCGTCCGCCTCCGACAAACGGACATGGCGGCATCCACTGCCACCTCTTCCTCCACAAGTCGAAAAGCAAGGCCTTGTCCCAACACCCTCTTATCTTGATCACAACGAACTCTCCATTCCCAACGCAATCAAATCCTCTTCCACCTTCAATATCTGCAAACTGAATGTAGAGTTGAAGCGGCATTCTCTCCATTTCCAACCAAGCTGTCCCACAATCTTGGAGAAACCAAATCCTCAAGCTCTTTGGCACATTGAGCTTGCTCTTCTCAACAGCTGCCACTAGAAGCAACCTTCCCTTGCTCTCCACCAAACTCGGGGACCTCAAGAACCTCCTCATTGGGGCTTGAATCTTACACCAGTTGTTGCTCCCTATATCATAGGCCAAAACGCTAAATGGGTTATAGTTCATGCAGTAGAATTTCCCTTCCACGTACACCATCTTTCCTGATTCGAGGCTGCAAAGCCTAGGTAGAGAAGAAGTGGTGCCCCATAGCGAGAAGAACCCGCCAGCATCAATGTGGAAGCTCTCAGAAGAGAGGTTTTTCACCGCGTATGGAGATATCAAATCGTCTCCGGCGACGGCAACGTCAATTGAAGATGGAGTGATGGTGAGGCCGATCGAAGGGAAGAGCCTCGGTCTGAGTGTTGGGGGCAGTGGACTAAAGGAACCAACAAGAGGGTTACATAAGATCAAGCTCTTCGTGCCAGCCTCATCGGAAACCCAACACAATAGCCCACCAGAAGAAGCACATGGGGAGAACCCAGAAGGGATCAAAGGAAAAGAAAGGCGATGCCACGTTATTTCATAAGGGTTAAACAGATAGCCTTCCATGCTATAACTAGCAGATGATGATGATCTAGGGTGGTTGTTGTTGGAGTTGTTGTTTTGGTAGATGTAGGTGCTGTGGATCCTGTTCTTGAAGAAGATGAAACAATGGCGGTCAGGGGATACTTGGAAGCAGAGTTCAAGGAAGGTGTTGGAGAACAAGAGCCCATACCATCTCTTGCAAACCAAACGAGCTCGGAAGAAGGCAGGTGGTGGAAGAAACGCGATCACGCGATCGAGCAGGCTTTGAGGAAGCTTGCTCCATATTCTAGTGTCCATCCATGGATCGCCAGACGATGACGAGCTATTAGCAGCGGCGCCTTCACTTGTGAATAAGTATGAGAAAGGCAAGGGCATTGAAGCATTGAAGGCTTCCATATGGAAAAAGGAACCGATCCTAGAAGTTAAGAATCCGGTTTCTTGAATAGGACCAGACAAACAAACTATGAAGTGGATTTGATAGTTTTTCTTTCTTTTTGTCAACTCTGACTCTAAAGCTATAGAATAAGCATTTCAATAAGAAGAAAACCCTAGGTAAGAGTTAGAGAGAGCTCGGTGGTTAAAGAAAGTTCATGGAATTTGTGAATTTCATGGACGGAGGAAGAATTTGGAGTGCCCGCATGAACTTTTGTGAAGTTGGGTTTTGATAAGGAGAGTTCTTGATTTTGGGTTGTGGTGTCGGAGGACGAGGAGGGTTTATATAAGGATTGGAGAGTAGAGCTATATGCATTTGCATGTCTGACTTCTTTTTTTGGTTTCTTTTTTTTTTTTTTGCTTGTGTGTGCTCTATCATGTTTTGTCTTTTTGGCACAGATGAGTAATAATTTATTGAAGGGATATTTTTCAGCGATGATTTGGTGTGTTTTCTTTTCAAAAGGCCGAGGAAGAGGAGAGGGACAACTGGAGCAGAAAGAAAGGACTGAAAGAGTTGCAGATCAGATCAGAAGATGGATGATGAGATGGTAAAGTGCCAACACGAGTCTCTCTCTGTCTGTTGTGTACTAAGTCGGGAGTAAAAATTGATTATTCAGGCCCACTCCACAACGAGAGGACTCCTCTCTTCTTCTCTCCTAATTAAACTCCGCCGGCCAAATCCAACTGGCACGAAAACCATTACGACAGCATTTAAGACAATCTCGTCCTCTACAAAACGATGTATGAATATGTCCAAGAAAGCTGTTGGCATTTAGTTGCGCTTGCGTAGGGCTAGTTCTAGGAATTCAATACATGTTAAAAAATATGGTAATTAAGTGTATATTTTCACCAAATTGCTCATATTCAAAGCCAAATTAGAAGCTGCAATAGAATTTTAGTTGAGTTTGAGTGTTTGGTGGTTTGACAATGAATATCCAAGCGATATCTAGTAGATTAGCTCAAGAATCATATATGCTTTGACCATATTGGCTAGCCAGTCATGAGCTGTGCATTTAGAGAAGCTAAGGCGGCCGCTTGGATGGCTCGATTGATCTTACGAATATAGAATGGATATCTAACTCGACATGGACTAGCTAGGGTTTTTGAAAGATTTCTATTTGTTTCAAGTTGTTCTTCATTTTGTAGAATGTGCCGTGCTGTCAAACGTGTGTGAGTGCTTCTCTAATTAAGGGACTGGGTCTTTAAGTGAGAAATTAAGAAATTAAACGGCAAGAGAACGAATTACGTAGTTAGGACTTGGGGTTCAAGTGAGATACTAGTGCTTACAGATCGCCATAAATATAATGACTTATATCATTTCTCTTCATGGGCATAGCATTGCTGCACATGTCAACCGGAGCACACAATATATAACTTATTGTACCCATTCTATAAACCATAACAACTTGGTATATCTATTAAGTTGCATGTGTGAGTTAAGTTAGAAAATCCCATATTGAACAAGTGGTATAGTGTGGAGCAATTAATATATCCAAGTTCGTCTATAATTCATTGGTTTAAGTTTTTTTTAGTGAAGATGAGTTCAACTAAACCTATTGACAGATTTGAACTTAGTCTCGGACTTTTATTGCGCAATTCTATAATATCCATTTCAATGTAGTTACTACTATATGTTGGGTTTTACATGGGCATGGACTCTATACTTTGGATTGAGTCTCCATATAGGACACTTATGACGATGAGTATCAAAATTCTTTGGAAAATCAAAGCCAAGCTAGATGTTGGCTTGAGGTCTACATATGTGACACAGGTTGAGACACAAATGGGGCTAAATGGTTTGCATCCTTTGCAATGTTTTATTTTAGTCGTCCATATGTATGTTACATATCATGATTTAGATTCAATGTTCTATTTAGCAATTGGATATGGTTAAGATGAAAAAGGCCACATAAAGAGTGAGAGAAGTACACTAACAGTGCCATAAGTTGTGTACGGCGCTCACTTTGGTGCCAAAAGTTTCCGTCGGATCACTTAAGTGCCAAAAATTTTGAAAAACGCTCACTTTGGTGCCAACTCCGATCCGGTTGGCCGAAAATCTGACGTGGCATTTTTTATTCATTTTTGAAGCTGATGTGGCTCGCCGGAGAGCACAGTCAGCATCTTAACACCAAAACAACGCCGTTTGGTGTCTCCCTAAATTCAAAACCCTAAATCTCCAGCGCCGTCCTCGACGGCCCCTACGCTCGGCGGCCGTGGCTCCGACCTCGACCTCGACAATGGCCACTCCGTGGCCGCGGCTCCGACCCTAACCCCGACCCCGACCCTGACCCCGACCTCGAAGATGGCCACTCGGCGGCCGTGGCTTCGACCCCGACCCTGACCCAACCCCGACGATGGCCACTCGGCGGTCGCAACTCCGACCTCGACCTCGTCCTCGACCAGCGAGGTCATCCATGTAGGACGGCATCGAGGGTGTCCGAACAGCGCTGAGCAATGGCGGCTGAGCAAGCAATAGCAACACACCGACGGCAGAGGCCGAGCGACGACGGCCAACCGAGCTAGGTCGAAAAAACCCTAGGACGGCGTCGTTTTTGTGAGGCCATCCATGTAGGACGGCAAAACGACGTCGTTTTCTTAAGGAGGACCAAAAAGACGTCGTTTAAGGTTTTGTCGATTTTTTTTTTTTAAAAGCCACGTAATTATTTTGGTCGGAATCTTTCGCTGGTTGCCAGAATCTTTCGCTAGTGGCACCAAAGTGATCGTTTTTCCTCCGATTTGGCACTTAAGTAATCCGACGGAAACTTTTAGCACCAAAGTGAGTGCCGTATACAACTTATGACATTGATAGTGTATTTCTCCTCATAAAGAGTATATAGGTAAAGTAGAAATGTCATATTACTGCACGAATGAGGTGCATAATTATAGTTTTACTCCCAACATACCACAGAGTGCAAAAATTTCCACATTGGGGTCATTCACCCTAATTTTGGCTCACATATCACTTCATCCATGAGGTGAGTGATATTGTTTTTGGACCCAAGATTTATATAGATGGGCTTCTTTGTCATAAAAGAATTTAAAAACAAAACAATCCAATGACAAAGGAATCCTTATATTGACCTTCCAACTTGCATCGATGTTTTAGTCTCACCTTCAAGTTCTATTCTACGGTTGAAATCTTTGATTCATAAATTATATTTCCCCAACTTATTCATTCCACTAATCGTCATTGTCATTTACATAATAGAAAAAGATCCATCAATGTATATTTGAAGTGCAAAATAACGTAATATACTCATATCTTCATTTGATATGAGTGTTTTTGTTTAACAAATTTTGGGGTTTCTTACGTACTTAAATGAAATAGAAAAAAGTTAAGATGTATCTATGTGCTCCCTTTATGGACTAGTTTAAACATTTGGGGAAGACAATTGTGGAATTCAATCATTAATAAAGTATAATATAAGATGCACGAGCTCTAATCACAATACTCCCTATAAATATTTGCACGCGTACCAAATACACATAAAACCATTGTATTTCGCCCTATAAGCTATCCTTAGCTTTCACGAGAGTTCTCCAACAGAAGGAATAGATTGGAGAACTTTTGTGTAGATTAATCGTAATTAATGTTGATAAGACATTTGACTTTGAAGGAGTTTTTCCTTTTGATGGTTTGATAATGGATGAAAAGAGACACAAGTGGGGACGGGGAAAACGAAAACCCCAACGCGGAGTGAAGGACACAGCGCAGTTTTTGTCAGCTCATACGTCTAATCCAATTTTCAGTGTCGGTCTTTCCCAGTCTGGTGTGAAAAAGCTTTCAAATCTGAGAAAGTCAAAAGTGATGAGAGAATCTCTCTCTCTCTCTCTCTTCTCCGTGAGTCAGCAGTTTAAGTGGCTGAATCTTGGGATTTGTTTGGTTTTTAGGGGGGAGTAAAATCTTAGTCAGACGTTGATTGTCTTGTTTGTGTCAAGCCCTCTTTCACCATCATTTGTCTGAGTCTGTTATCTCCAAAAATGGCAAAAGTGAAGCCCACTGATTTGGTAAAATTTATCATCTTATAAGGAACCACCCTTTTAAGGAAAAAGGAAGTAGTCCCATCTTTGGATATTGCGTCTCTCTTCAAGAAACCATCTCCCTCTGTCCACAGTACGTATACACAGGCATTTGTACAGTGGAAAACAAACGTTCATTTCATGGGGTCCATGATCTTGATCTCCATTAACTTAAAGTACTGTTTTTCTTTACGCTACACTCTCAGCTTCCATAAATTCATTTCTACTTCAAGTTAGTGCCTGCAATCTTTGTGAATCTTTAGTTCATCCAGGATGACTTGTTTTCCACTCGACTGCGGAGGTGGACTTAGTTAGCCATATGTAAGTCAAGCACGAACGAAACAAAATGGCCATTGGCGACATATACATAACACAGAGAGAGAGAGAGAGAGAGAGAGAGAGAGAGAGAGAGAGAGAGAGAGAGAGAGAGAGAGGGGTTTAAATGTGTCTCTACGAAAAAAAAATTTGACCACAAGACATAGGAAATTGAATTTGAAGACATTTTGAAAGCAAAGGATGGTGATAAGAAACGTGGAACATACTTGTGGTGAATGAATGACAAGCAATTTTGGAGACAAGAGAATTGACCCTACATTTCAGTTTCGCTTGCTGGGGCTGCTGATGGAACCTTGGAGGCAAAGAGAATACCATTCTTGTTTTTTCTTTTTCTTCTGTACATTGTTGACTAGAAAAATCGACGAGACAGAGGATATAATATCATTAATAACACTAAAATGATCAATCTGCCTCTTTGGAAAAGTTGTCCAAAAAATCATAAATCTATTGTATGACGATGTATTCGATCATAAACTTTTCAATTATACCAATTTAGTCATAAGCCTTTCGACAATTTGTCAATTTAGTCCAAGTCCTTTCAATTGTACGAATTTAATCCTAAATCTTTCAACAAATTACCAATATAGTCATTTCTAACTAATTTTGATCGGATATTGCTAATGAAGCAGTCCGGTCAGTACTAGTTGTTCTACGTGGTGTAGTTGACGTTAACATGGAAATTATTTAAAATTTTTAAAATGTTTCCGATTCTTTTTACACAGAGTTGGCCAGCCCACAATGCCCTTGCTGTGGCTGCGGGGGGCTAGTTGAGCCCTATTTGCAATGCCCTCATCGGCCACAATGAAGAGCCCTCACTAGATGTGGGGAGGGTCACAATGCCCTCACTAGATCTGATGAGGTGAGGGCATCGCAATCCTTGCCTAGGCCCTTGACAATGAGGGCGAGTGAGGGTTGCGACGTCCTCACCGTGGTTGGCAAGGACCTCAGTGAGGGCTCGTGATGCCTTTGCTTAGAGGCCAATGAGGGTTGTCGGCCCTCGGTCAATGGTCGGTGGCCTTGCTGGCCATGTGAAGAAAAAAAGATAAGAAAAAAAATCAATTTTTTAAGAAGTTAAAAAATGGCCTAGGTTTGTGTTGGTCGCGCCATATAAGAAGATCGGCACTGATCAGGTTGCCACGTTGGGAATTTACGACCATAATTAGCCAGAAGGGTAATTTGTTCAAAAGGTTTAAGACTAAATTGACAAATCGTTAAAAGATTCAGAGCTAAATTGATACAATAGGATTATGACTTTCTGGTCAATTTCCCCGAACTAATTTTACAGGAGCAGCAATGACCTATTAGTCATAGCCGAGATACATTGAATGAGCTTACATTGATTCAATGAGCTTACAGTGATTCTTACAAACTTTTTTGCATTGATACATTGCATTGAGTCGTGAGAATTCCCCACTGTAACAGACATTATGCCAGCAAATCAGATTTGCAAGTCTTTTGGACGGAGAGAAATTTGACTGAAGGACATTCTACTTTTGGGAACTTAGACTACTGAGAAAAGGTTATTTAAATTGTAACTCAAAAATGAACATCTTCACATGGAGTTGGTGCCCAAGCTAGGCACTTGTGTATTCGATCCTATTAGATGTTTCCACCGGTGAGTCGACTCTCGGCGACAAGTGCTGTACATTATCGGGTTATCCTCAAGTATCACGCGATGATGCTTTCGCTCCACTTAAAAGGTAATCAACTAGATAAAAAGAGAGCGATGAATATGAGGGGAAATATGCGAGTTAGGTGAATATAATTAATTCCAAAGTTCTGTGGCTCACGAGATGTACTCCTGGAGGAACGAAAAATGGTAACTCATTTAAGAGACTTTCCTAATGTGATAAAAATCAAATAAATACATCGGAGATCTTCCTTTTGACCTGTCAATAGCGGGGAGATTGCGCCGGGGACCAACCTTGGAGGATGCACTCGTGACATATTCGATGGTGTGAACATACTAGGACGGACTTTTCTAGGCCGTGTTGTCGTAGACGACACGGACTAGTGAGTTGCGACCTAGTTTTGTCCTCACAGACGATCATGTTGGAGTAGTTGGCTAAGTGCAGCTGGAAAGATTTGCACCAACATAGGACAAAAAGGAAGCAAAAAAAAAACCATGAGGAGAGGAGAGGTGGAGGTGGTGTTCGTGGCCACGCCGGCGATCGGGAACCTCGTCCCGGCCGTCGAATTCGCCCAACGCCTGGCCGATCACGACCCTCAGTTCCGATCCACCATCCTCGTCATCACCGATCCCCACCGGCCCCTCGTCAGCTCCTACGTCCACTCACGAGCCGCCTCCGCCGCTGCCGCCTCCGGCGATGGCAACCTCCGCTTCGTCCACCTCCCTCAGGCGGACCTGCCTAATCCGAGCGAGTACCAGTCTGCCTTCGCTTACATCTCTCTGCACATGGCGAACCACGCGCCTCTCGTCAAACAAGCCATAGTTAACCTCAGGTCCGCGGGGACCCGAGTCGCCGCTCTGTTCTTGGATATGTTCACTATACCCATGGCCGACGTGGCTCTCGAGCTGGGCATGCCTCACTACCTTTTCTTTGCATCCCCAGCGAGCTTTCTTGGGTTCGCGTTCTATATCTTAGACCCTGAAGCTAGGAGGGCGATCGAGTCTGAGGACATGAGCATCGAGTTGCCAATTCCTAGTTTTGCCAACTCGGTCCCTAAGCGAGTCTTACCCTCTTTAGTTCTCAAGTGGAAGGATGCTTTTACTGTGTTTTTAGGCCATGCGGGGAGGTATGGCCGGACCGAGGGGATTGCGATCAACACTTTCGACGAGCTAGAAGGGCATGCGCTCCAGTCGCTGAGGGCGAGCGCATTGCCTCCGGTTTATTCGGTCGGACCGGTAATAGACCTCGATGGACCGGTCAAGTGGCACCCGCAGAGGGCCGAGCAAGAAGCCATAGTGCAGTGGCTCGATAAGCAGCCGCCTTCATCGGTGGTGTTCCTGTGCTTCGGTAGCCTGGGGAGCCTGGGGGGGCCTCAGGTGAGAGAGATAGCGAATGGGCTGGAGCGGTCCGGGTTCCGGTTCTTATGGTCGTTACGCGAGCCACCAAGGGGGAAGTTGGACCTTCCAGGTGAATATGAGAAGATGGATCAACCATTGCCGGAAGGGTTCTTGGACCGGACGGCTGAGACCGGCTTGGTTTGCGGGTGGGTTCCGCAAGTAACCATCCTGGCCCATAAGGCTATCGGCGGGTTCGTGTCCCACTGCGGGTGGAACTCCATATTAGAGAGCCTGTGGTCGGGCGTACCGACGGCCACGTGGCCCATCTACGCGGAGCAGCAGATGAACGCGTTTCAAATGGTGGCAGAGCTGGGATTGGCAGTGGAGATCAGATTGGATTACAGGGAGGGGAGCGCTTTGGTGTCGGCCGAGGAGTTGGAGAGAGGGCTCAGGTGTCTGATGGACGGCGGCGGCGAGGTGAGGAGCAAGGTGAAGGAGATGAGGGACAAGAGCCGGGTAGCTGTGGCGGAACACGGGTCATCACATGCTTCGATGAGGCGTTTGGTACAGCAACTGCTGGTTGGATTGGATTTGGAGGATGATCAAGAAACGAAGTTACCACCTATCATATGATTCTCGTTGTTTTCGCACACATGTATGATCCTCGTTATTTTGGTTTTTCGCATGTTCCTAGAACATCACCAGCGTGCTTATGTTTCCTGAAGAAATATATAACCAATAAAACAACTCAGGATATGCATTATGTCTACATCTTACCTCCTGTTACGGAAACATCTCCACTTCAGCTGTTTTCCAATGCTGCGCCAACACTGTCCTGTTAAATAAATAAACAAATCGAACTGAATGCCGCGTGTAAGGTGTCTATCATAAACAGGTTCTTGGGGGCTCTGCAACTGCATGGAATAGAGCCGACATCTGCATATATTACTGTAGAAAAAGCCTTTGCAGGATATCCATTGACATTGCAAACTTGAAATGCTCCATCCGCCGTGGGCAACGGCGACATGTAGACAAAATAATCAGACAAAGAATGACAAACCTGCATATACATCAGAGTGCTCTTCAATCAATGAAAAAAATTTAGACTATAGAAGCAAACGTACAACATGAATAGAAATTGTTGGAAATTGTGATCCATTTTCTCTAAAACTTTCTAGAAACTTCAAGATTGATATTAGCTAGAAAAGTCAAGAAAAATCCTTAAGAAAATCTAGCTTAGGTGGCCAGGAAAATGTAGAAGTTTCTAGAAGAACTACAATCTAGAATTACCTAGATGAAGCCTGCATGGACAACATTCTATAGAAATCTAGAATGTTGTACTAAGGTGTAACTCACGTCTATAAATAAGCTTGTAATTCATTCATTTGAGAGTGTGAGGCCTCCACCGTGTGTGGAGTAGTAGAGTTAAGATGGTTTCTATGTCATGAAATACTTCTCCATTATATCAAAGTATCTTGTACTATCCATTTTCATCAATTAGATAAATTATATCATATGTTCTTTGTCCTTCAATTATCTTATCCCATCCATTGTCCATCCTCTACAAAATATACCATGCACTCACACAACATCACTAACCAAAAACTATAACTAATACCAAAACCATGCTTCCACAACGTACACGTCCAAAATTTTTTAACAATATTATACGAGGGTGACTAACAGAATCCCGGGCCGCGAGAGAAGCAAATTGGCGATGTGGATTGGTGACATATACCTAACTGAGGAGGACATGTTCCTACGAACGAAACTTTCAGGATAAACATAAAAGATAAGAAGCTGAACAGGAAGACGTTTCGGAAACAAAGGCCGATGTTAATCAGAACAGCAGAATGCAGTAATGAAGTGTTTCACTATGAACTTAAACAACTCGTAAAGACACGCTCAAACAAGCAAGAGAGAAATTCCATAACATTCTTGATTTATCAAATTAGAGGCGAAACTACTTTTATAAGAGCAAACAATGACTTACTTGATATAGCCGAGATACGATGAATGAGTTTACAATGACTCTCATCAAAGAGATTAGAATGGTACATCGAGTGACATTTTCCTGGAGAACGTATCCAGGATCACTCGAAACAAACCAGGTTTCGTTCGAGTGGGGAGTATCCCTCGCTATAACGAACATTATGCCAGGAAATCCCAACAAGGAAAAGGGATTTCCTGGGTCGTTTGGTTGATAAACCATGTCGGATTTGTACGGGTCTTTTCGACAGCAAAATAACTTTGACTAGAGCACATTTTACTTCTGGAACTCAAGACCGTTTAAGCAAGGTTCTTTAATTCGTAACTAGGTAATGAACATCTTTTCATGAAGTTGCCGCCGAAGCTAGGCCACCTTATCTTATTTTATCTTTTAGATGTTTCCATGGCCGGTTGCCTCTGATGGACACATGAATTATGTATTTATGACTCACCACAAAGTTGAGCACAGTACACAACACATGAATCTGTCATTATATATGCTTTTTCTCGATGAAGTGACAACTTTCGATAAATTATATACACTAAGCCATCATTATACATTACACCAGTGTGAAGTCAAACTAAGATTGGTACATGTATATATGCAGATGCACTTCATGTTTGTAACAGCTATTTATGAGAAATCATGCATTATTGGGTACCTTAAAATATCATGTGACAATACTCTCGCATCAATCTGTTTACACCAAAAACGATGACCAACTCTTGGTTGACATCAATGAGAGTAGCCGATGAGAACAATATTCGACATTAACAATAATAGGCATAGTCGATAAAAACAAGGTTTACAAGCAATCAATGTAAAGTCAAACTAAAATCGATACATGTACAGATGTAGATGGATTTGATGTATGAATCAATGATTTACAATAAACCATGCGTTATTGGGTTATCTTAAAGTATCATCTTACACAAATATGTAAACGCCAAAAACAATGTCAACTCTTGGTTGATGTCAACAAGAGCCAGCTCAGCCGATGAGAACAAAGTTTGATATCAAAGAGAGAAGGCTCAACCGATGAGAAAAGAAGTTTAGTCGAAATAGAATTCATCAATGAATAAAAAAATCTGCTGACATTTAAGACTCATCGATAGTGCAAGACGTTGATACAAAAAGATGGTGAAATTAGTGCAGAGGCACTGATGAAGAGCTTCACCAGTTGATAGCTCGAGGAAATCGATGGATAAAATCATCGACAGCATATGATTTATCGATAAGACAAAATCATCGAAAGCAAAACTATCTCACATCATGGATCAGTCTTACGGGTTAGGGATCATTAGAGGATTGCCAACACATCAGTCTAAGAGAAGACAATAGATCGACACAAGCCTATGATTGCTAAATGATTATGCCTTCAATCACAGGTTTTGCAACCTCGTGGATAAACCGCTGGTAAATTGGAGATCGTGTCTACAATTTGTAACTTCTTAACAGTAACTGCAGATAGTATTAGGAAGTTATCTATGGATTCAAAATCCATTACTACTTGTGAATGTTGATGGTGGAATATGATAGCCTACATTGTCATCACTTTCTTCCTTGTTCAATTCACTATTGTTGATTTGAGGAAATTGCAATAGTGAGAACTGTTTGATATAACTTTATTGGATTGTGCTGTATGGTGAACATATGAGGAGATTGTTGGATATATTGTTAATATAGTCCGAAATAATATGTTCACGTAGAAGCCCAATAGGTGAAAGTACGGTTATTTGAGTCCATATGGGCCGGAGCTCAATAACTTGCATATATAAACTCTAGAGTTTTTCTACGCTAGAAGTAACACTGTTGAGCGTTCCAAACTTGACGTCTCTTGATGTAATATTCAAGCAACCGCTTCTTCTCTCTCAAATCTATAACCTCTAACAAGAACTAGGCGTCGACAAGAGAATGAGAATGCCATTGGCAGAAAACAATTGCTTGGAGATGCTAATCTTTCATGACATCATATTGAGGTGCAATTAAGAAAAGTTGCACCAAATCCTAACATTGTATCAACTATGAGGAGGTTGCTTGAGGAACGGCAGAAGGACATGACAAACTCCATCGTAAGGCACATGTCAGATGCGATCGAGCCTATGGTCATTGATGCTATGAATGAAGTCATATCAAAACCAAGTTCATCCAGGCAACAACCACCATGTCAAGGAACTCTTATGTTGTAGGGGTAAATTCTTAATCCATCTGGTCAACTCAATAATGCTAATATTCTAGGCCACACTTTTCAATTCTCGATAAGAAGTTTACCGAGGCCAGGATCCTCGAATCAAGGCCAACATAGTGATAAAAAATCAAAGCACTGCTGGTCAAAATAATCAAAATGGGATTTGCATTTTGGCAGGCCAGACTGTTTGAAAGATTAGACAAGTGCCAAACATAAAAAAAAATTGATGCCAATCGGTGTGGTTCTTCCACTGAACGTGGCAAACATTTTCTGCAGACCTAATATGCCAGTTGAAATTAATTTAAATTATCCGAAAAGACTAGAATCCTTTAGTGGGTAGCGAGATGAGAAACCAAATCACTTACTTTCCTCGGAGCATTTGGTAACAATGGTTCGGCAACAATTAAGGTTGGATAGAGGAGTAAATTGGACCTGTTTACGGGAAACTTCACTCTATTGGATCCATAGTCAGCCTTTCCTAACGGCTTCAAGATACCATAGTTTGACATTTTTACTGACGAAGATGATCAATCAAGCATTGAACATATTGCTCTTCGCAGCCCATGTGGTGAAGCTGGAAAAAATGAGCAGCTTAAGCTGAATTCCTGGGGAAAGCACGCGTGATAGAAAAAGTTAAAAGACTTTAATTTTTTCCATTGTCTTTGTCATGAACCCCCTTTACTCGATATATTAACATGTCGCCTAATTGGGTTTATTATCAGGCTGAGAGAGAAAAGCAATTACATCATCAAGTACTACTGGGAAAATATCAATACAATAATAAATTGGTCAATCAATTCGTTTCTCATCATCATCTTTTTTCAGAATTTCACGTTCTTTACATAATGGTATCCAGCTAGATAATAAGAGAGAGACGATGATGCACAAGAAAATATAAGAGATGGGTTACCATCACGAGTCCGAAAGTAGTGTTCCTGACGAGATACGCTCTTGGAGGATCTCAAAAAGCTATTTTGTAAGTTTTAGAGACTTTCCCATTATGTGATCAACTAAGCAACAAGCAATCTCAACCGGAGATTTTCGTTCCACTTGTTCATGGCATAAGATTGTAGGTGTTCACCAACCTAAGATATTGACTCGTGACGAATTCAATGGTGTCATCATATCATCAGCATGGAATTCCCTTAAATTATTTGGAGTCGTATACGACAAATGACATCGCGGGCTTGCTTCTCGTCTGTGGTGCTCGTGCGAGCAACTTTCTTCTTGATAAGAGTCGTCGCCGCCGCCGCCGCCGCCGTACAGGACAAAGCGAAAGAAGCCATGGGGAGACGACAGGTGGAGGTGGCGTTCGTGGCCAAGCCGGGGATCGGGAACCTCGTCCCCGCCGTCGAGTTCGCCCGGCGCCTGGCCAACCTCGACCCTCGGTTCCGCTCCACCGTCCTCGTCATCACCGATCCCCACCAGCCCATCGTCAGCTCCTACGTCAACTCACTCTCCTCCTCCTCCGGCGGCGGCCTCCGCTTCGTCCACCTCCCTATGGCCGACCCGCCTCGTCCGGGCGAGTACCAGTCCACCCTGGCTCACATCTCTCTGCACATCGCCAACCACGCGCCTCTCGTCAAGGAAGTTCTGCTCGAGCTCCGGTCAACGGGGGCCCGAGTCGCCGCCCTGTTCCTGGACATGTTCACCGTGCCCATGGCCGACGTGGCTCGCGAGCTGGACATCCCGCACTACCTCTTCTTCGCATCCCCGGCGAGCTTTCTCGGGTTCACGCTGTACCTGCTGGACCCTGAAGCTAGGGAGGCGATCGAGTCGGAGGACATGACCATCGACTTGCCCGTCCCGAGCTTCGTCAGCTCGCTCCCCAAGCGAGTCTTGCCCTCTTCCGTTCTCAACGGGGGGGATGCGCTCGCCTGGTGGTTAGCCCATGCGGGGAGGTATGGCGGGACCGAGGGGATCGTCGTGAATACTTTCGAGGAGCTCGAAGAGCACGCGCTCCGGTCGCTCCGGGCGAGCGTGTCGTCTCCGGTTTATCCGGTCGGACCGGTCATAGACCTCGATGGACCGGTCAAGTGGCACCCGCAGAGGGCCGAGCAAGAGGCCATCGTGCGGTGGCTCGATAAGCAGCCGCCTGCGTCGGTGGTGTTCATGTGCTTCGGGAGCATGGGGAGCCTCAGCACGCCTCAGGTGAAAGAGATAGCGGACGGGCTAGAGCGGGCGGGGTTCCGGTTCCTATGGTCGTTACGCGAGCCGCCGAGGGGCAAATTGGACCTTCCGACTGACTATGCGAATGTCGATCAAGCGTTGCCGGAAGGGTTCCTGGACCGGACGGCGGAGACCGGCTTGGTTTGCGGGTGGGTTCCGCAAGTAACCATCCTGGCGCATAAGGCTATTGGTGGGTTCGTCTCGCACTGTGGATGGAACTCCATATTAGAGAGCCTGTGGTCGGGCGTACCGACGGCCACATGGCCCATCTATTCGGAGCAGCAGATGAACGCGTTTCAGATGGTGGCGGAGCTGCGATTGGCGGTGGAGATTAGGTTGGATTACAGGGAGGGGAGCGCATTGGTGTCGGCCGAGGAGTTGGTGAGCGGGCTGAGGCATTTGATGGACAGCGACGGCAAGGTGAGGAGCAAGGTGAAGGAGATGAGGGATATGAGCCGGATGGCCGTGACGGAACATGGGTCATCACATGCATCGATGAGGCGTTTGGTTCAGCAGCTGATGGTTGGATTGGATTTGGATGATGATCAAGAAACGAAGTTACCAATCATCTGATGAATCTCCACCCGTTACCGACGACTCAAAATACATGTATAGGTACTCGTCATTTTCATCATTTGCCGGTTCTCCAGAATATCACCGGCTTACTTATGTTGCCACGAGAGCGATGATTAATAGAAACAACTCAGGATTATGCATGTCAAACTTTCTGTCACAGAAACATTACTGTTCTCGAAATGCTGGGCGAAACACTTGCCCATGAAAATGAAGAACAAATCGCATCGAATGCTGATTGCAAGGCAGGTTTCGTCGACCGTGTTCTGAGGATGGAATTGAGCCAAAACTTGAATATATTACTGCATAAGAAGAAGCCTTTGCAGGATATCCATTTGACATTGGCAGTCTACAAATGCTCCATCATCCGTCCTCGACGGCAACATTGTAGACACAAAGTAATCACACGAAGAATGACAAAACCTACGTGTATGTATTGGAGTGCTCTTCAATCAATGAAAAAATTTAGAATACAGAAACAAAAGTATATTCTGATACACTATTATACAGCTATGATCGACAGAATTCCCGCACCGGTACTTCTCTTTCGAAATCCCAGACTCCAGAGAGAATCTGAAATGAGAAATCACCGAGCATCTAACATACACCTGGGTGGGATTACTCAGTCACGAGCAAGCCCACTGGTCAAAAAATCTCTAGCAGATCGAAATTCCCGGGCCCATAGAATGGAGGGCATGCTTCCGTTCCTCATGTAAGAAAACATAGGCTCGTCACGTTGACACACAAAAACCATGCAGCAGAGTGAAGAGGAACTTGCAAAATCCTCTCTCTCAAGATTGACTGACATATAGTACAGGGACGAGCCCAGCCATTTTCCCATCCCGTCCTGGGCGCTTTTTCTTGACCTGCAGGAAGAGTGGAACGGAAATTGGAATGAATAGGGATAAATCCCGATACTTACAATTAACAGGAAAGACGATCAGTTCTGAAAAGGAGATGGATCATCCCAAATATTTGGTCTACTAAAAGATCAGATAAATGAAGCATCATATAGCATAGTTATATAGATCATGGTAGCAACAAAGTTAGATTCTGTAGATTATATAGGGGATCCAATTGAAAAGAATGTCAGAAAGTTAAAAAAAAAAAACTGGGTGTACTTACATAAAACCAGCCATCGACTTCGTACTCAATTTCTACATCTTCTCCTGCTGTCAAATTTAACTGCAAGAAATATCACAAATAGTCACAAACATGTCTCTTAGACAAGCTGATAGTTGTAATTCATGAGAGCTTGAAGTAAATGTTCCGTAAAAAAGGGTAAGCTATAGATGAGGATAAATTAACTGTCTAATGTAATTCGAGATACCAGAAGACTGAGAAAAAGCTAGACAATTGCTCCCACAGAATTTGTTACTACATTCTACCAAAGTAACAGATCTCGAGATTCCCTATCAAAGTAGAAGCGTAAAAGTTGTGCACAATTGGTATTTTGGAAGTTTGAACATTCAGTAATCAATTGCCAGTTATTTTTCTGCTCAGTGAATAACCTCATCATCTCCCCCAGCGGTGAAGTCATATAGAGCTGTTCCAAATTGTGAATTCCCAGATGAAGTCCTGTCATCTTCCTGGGAACCAAAACTTTGGGAGCCACGCCCAGCCAAAGGATTCTCAAATGATTCATACCGCCGTGGAACAGATGATTCGTATGACGGAGGCTCTTCCCTAATCTGGGGGAAAAAGGTCAAAGTCACTCGGTCAGCCGGATTAGAGCACCAATAACTGGCCAAACAGAAAAAGGCAGATAGAAAGAATATCATTGCGGGATATTGAGAACTAACCGGAGAGCTTACACCCTCATATATTGAGGGACCACCAACAGGCGTGCTGCTAAACCTGCTTGTTCCAGACCTCTCCTGTTCATTGTCATTACAAAGTTTCCAAGTTAGCTTCACAGTAGCACACAAACACCATCATTTTTTCCTTCTGATTTTGTTTTCTCAGGGAAGGGGAAAAAGAAAAAGATGATTAAGAGATTGAAAAGAAAGCAGCTTCAACAAGCAACACATTCTCACAGATAAACATTTAGATTGCTATAAACAAACTAAATGGCATAACATGCACACCGTTACCTGTGAAGAACCATAAGATGGTTTGGAACTGAACAACGAAGGATAGTTCATTCCACCGAAGTGGGATGTTATTGAAGTTTCAACCGATCCTGTCGACTCTGGGGAAGATGCACCAGATGATCTTGCATCATCTTCCTGCATATAATTCATGACAGATAAGGCAAATTAGCTTGAGGCATGCATGCAGCCTCCCTCATACACTACTATTGCAATCATTGAACAGTTTAGCATAGCTCACATCAACTTCTGGAGTTTCCAAGAGCGTCTTTGCCCACATATCATCATAACTCACTGAAGCCCGAGAAAAGATGTTCTCCTCCTCAACATCGGGAGCATCAGTTCCAGCACCAGCAAGGAATTCATTAACCTGAAAAAAGAAAATTCATTCACTATATACAGGGACCTCGAACAATGTCCTGACCATATAATATTCAGCATGACACTTAAGTTGATGTCTGAACACACTACATAATGCCTAATTATTACACAACCTAGCGAGGGAACACTTATTGAAGAACACAGAACGCACAAGGAGAGACAGGAATTAGAAATCTCCAAGATATCCAGCACCATTAATCAAAGGTGCATTACAAGGTCAACAGGGCTATTGAATTTTAAAGAAATGAGATTAAAAAAAGGGAAATGCAGAATTATCTCAAAACTAAAGTGTCTACATACAGACAATCTCCTTCTACATGAAAGGGTAATCCACCATATTATCTTAAAATCACAATTAGACCTCCAGAACATGTATGCAGATATATCTTTTAGTTACATGGAACTGGAGAAGGGAATAGACTCAAACCAGACCTCTTGCTCAGTAAAAGTAAACCTCCTAATCACGTCCATGATTGACCTATAAGTGACTTTTTAACAAGGCAAAAGAGGGGACAAGAAAAATGACATCGGCAAATGAGAAGTTCTAAAGAGTTCCAAAGGAAAGTAATCCCCTAAAAAAATCAATAAAAACAAAAGTCATTCCAGGCACACGTGCAGATAATCTAAGAGAGATCAGCAGATTAATGATCACAAGTTTTAGCTTTCAGTTTAAGCCGGAATAGAAGTAAGGCTTCCTCCTCAGAATTAGAGGAACGATTTCAAAGGAAATATAGCAGTTGTTCTCTCTTTTAAGGATAAAAAGTAATGTATGGACAGAAAGAAATATGCTGTCCTAGACAAACCAAACTACATACCCTGCTCATAGCTGGTGCATTTTTACCCCACAAGCCGTCATCACCAAGGTTTGTGGCCCAAGCATTTACTAGGTCATCGTCAAGTGTCTCTGGCTCAGCAGGAGTTGGTTTGGAATTATATATTAGATCTGATATTCCAGTGGCGACAGCTGGATCACTCAAACCAGTCGATGCACTTATATTATGCTTCGTCCGGTACACGTCAATAAGTTTTGAACTGTCATAAGATTCAGGGCAGAAAAGTGCAAGGAAGAATGAGTTGTAACAATATGTAAACTTTAATAATTTTATTCACAAAAATGAGAATAAAACAAATCTAATTAGACATTGCTCATAAAGCTCCCATCAGATATGAAGCTTTTCTTAGTAACTGAAAAATCAATCCACTCACTTAACCTAGTTCAACCTCACTACTGATTAAAAGGACTTCCGCCGTCTTGGTGAAACCATTCATTAGTAGCAGAACTAAAGATTCTCAAACCCAAAGGGCTCTCAAATATCCAGTCTCAGTGAACATTATAATTCAGCTGAAGGATTCTTCTTTTCCCTGAATGATTTCCAAAATTACAGCAAATCTCGGACAAAAGAATAAGAGAACTGGAACTTCAGAAGAGTAAATTAAATTTAGGTTTTGAAACTCGGAAACTTTGCTACTAATTTGAGCAATTGATATTGACGAGAGATCACTGTTTAAATTGATATTGATGAAGCTAATCCTTTGGAGGAAAAACTTCACCAGTCTGATTAGCTCTCAGCTCTGGCTGATGTCATGGTAAGTACAAAGTTAACAAAATAAGTCCCCAAGATTAAGCTTGTGCTGAACATCAGAACAGAAGCTCAAGAATGGATTGTGAAGTGCCAAAACTTGATAAAGGTACAAAACATTATCTTGAGATATGTCTCTTACAAGCTTCACCAATGATCCCACTCCAAGAACATAATAATCAACAAAGCCTATGGCATAAAAACCAAGGCTAGAACAATAATGCGTACTGACCCATGCAATTCAAACAAGTAATTTAATCAGAGGGAACCATCACTGCATAACTAAGTTTTGTGGAAGTTACATCTGCATTTTCATGAGAAACACCTCGTAATATTAATCTTGATCAGATGATTTCTCTTAGACTGTGCACTGTACTTTGTACAATTTTTTTGAAGTACATAGGACTATGAGATTCAAAAACCTAGGGCCATCAAACTTTCAATTACACAAATGGATTTATATGGTCATGAACTCCCAGGGTTTACTTCAGAAACAACAAGGCCACTGCAATCATTGTTTGATGAAAATCTATTTCGGAATGAAAATGATTGAACACAACATTTCTTGCCCATCCTTTTTTCCTTGAGTAATCTACCTACATTGTTCCACACTCTTTAGCATAAAATCTGCACAAAGAATGACTGAGTGTTTGACAAATTGTACCTTATTGGGCCCAAAGGTAGATACTTTGCTCTCGGAACATAACAGAACAGTGAAACCTGATCTAACAACCTCTCATGTGTTTCATATAGCTTCTTCAATTCTTCATCTGTCCATTCCTTCTTTGCATTATCATGGTGACGTATGTCCCTGAGTATCCAAATAGGAAACATTCTCAGGATTTCTGAAACGAGAAACATAGACACAAAAAAATACACGAACGAAACTTACTTAATCAGCTCATCTTGTGCCATATACATTTCGTCAAGAACCTTTAACATTGGACTTATTAAAACTCCGAGACCAGTACCACTGGCACCTTGATCTTCACCATTACTGACATGCATCTCTGAAATTTGAGACTGCATACCACCTTGAGCTAAGGCATGCAAGAATTCATATATCTGTAGTCTAAATGGCTCGCCAGATCTGATTGCCATGGTAGTGAGAGCTTGGGCAGCAATAATGCGAACCTAGAGTTTTAATAGGAAACTTAGCTTTATAAGGAAAAGAAGAAATATACCTAAGAGCAAAAGTAAACAAATTTTACAGCTACCGAACTCATGGGAATACATTTGTTGTTTGCCAAATAAATACACACGCAAAGACTTGATGCTTGATAGCTAGTGGCGAAGAGACAACCTGATATTCCTACTTGCCTGTAGAGTTGGGCAAATGAATTTTCAAATTTTCAGAAATTTCTGGAAAATCAGCTCTGTAATATTCTCATCATAAAAATCTCCATCAAATACCTAATAAGAAAAATTCTTCAAAATTGTCTCCTTTTCACACACAAACGTAACATAGAGCAGAACTCGGTTTCACATGAACCCCCGGAATAAAATAGCGGGAAAAATAACCCGAGGCATGATAATAGAGTGCTTTCTATGACTAATAGAAGGATGACAGTGTGTATCTTAGAGAAGTTGTTATTAAGAAGTGCACCTAAAGACACAGGAGCTAAGAACTTGCACAACATCCTAGCCAAAGCATTTCAAAGTTCAAGGGAAAAAAAAAAGTCTGGAAATCCCCAATATCTCTGGATAAGAACAGCATTATTACTGAAACCATATCTAATCTATTATATGGACAGCACCTTTGAAACTTAGAATACATGGATTTCAGTGCATAATTGTGAGAAAATTTCCTAACAGAGTAAAGGAGACTGCCTGTAGTCTTTAGCGATATAGGATAGTTGCAGAAGAGAGAGTGCACCATCTGTTATTGCAAATTTTTTGCATGACTTAGAGAGTGTAACAGGATAAATAGGTCTTCTGCTGAGTGCAGTCAAGGTGAACATATTCCATTTCTTATTTACAGACAACATTCCACATGTTCTAATGCAGAAGAAGAATTACAAATACATCTTCAATGACCTTAACTTTCTTTAAAGTTGGAAATTTAAACTAAGTTTCAGGAGTTTGGTCGTGTTATTATACAGAGGAGTAACCGAGCACATAATAACTCACCTCCCAGCTGCCACTAAAAGCACACCTCTGCAGTCGAGTTAAGGCACCAGCTAAAGTAGGATTACGAGAACTAGCAGCTGCAACCATTTTATCTGCATCCAACATCATCAAGGCAGTACCAGGAGGAGTTGCAGATTCCCAGGCATATTCAGAAGCAGCATAGTTTGCATTTTCTCCAAGGAACCAAACCTGCTCAGATATATATTCAATCAGAAGGAGAAATACATTAATGTCACAATCCAGATCAACCAAAAACTGAACCAGAGTTTCCACAGTTTTTTAAAAAGGAAAATGAAAATCTTACTGCTGCTTGGACAAGCCTCTGTAGTGCAAGAGCTGACTTTGGATCGGACGCAGACACAGTATCAACTGAGGTAAGACCCAACATAGACCCTGGTTGAGGTGGTGGTAAATCAAGAACAACAGTAACTGCTTCCAAAGCAGTGTGCTTCCCATCAGGACCAGCTCCAACAAGACATGTCTGATAAGAGGGGAAAAATACATTAGTACGTGTTAATGCAGATGATATCACCAAAAGCGACAGACAAGCAGGTGAAAATGGGTCATCAGCACCTAAATACTTGTAATTTAGTTCACTTCACAATTCAGATTAAGATGTGAAAACAAGAAATTTATAGGACTGGACAAGCGAGACAAGAAAGACAACAAATAGGTCACAAAACACAGAGAGAGAGAGAGAGAGAGAGAGAGAGAGAGAGAGAGAGAGAGGGATAACAGGCAAAAGTTGAGCTCCAAGAACGGGAAAAAAAAGCAGACATAAATAGGTGCAATCTTTGCCATAGTTGACTGTGCAGATACAAATGGTAACAGGTGGCATATATGTACGAAAACAAGTAGATTGGTAACTTAAAACGTAAAAAGCAAGCATTTCCCCATGTAAATACAAGCCTAAATTTTAGCTGTTGAGAGTTATTTTAGCCAGAAGGAGGGGCAAAATAGGGATATGACCAACTGCAAAGGTACAGAATATTATCAGAAAACAACAATAAATTTATTGGTCAGACAACATACTTTCCACAGTAATTGTAAGACATCAGCATCTATCTTCCCAGGTACTTTCGTTGCGAATATCCTCGCAATTTCAAGAAGAGTAACAGCCATATCTGGAGTAGCCTGAACAACAATAGCCCATACATAGATGACTAACATTATCAAAGAAAGGACAAGCTACTATAGGGAACAAAAACACACTGTAAAAATTGGAAGATCAGGAACACAGGAGATATAATGGAAGCAGGCACATTGAATTCAATTGACAACTAGTTCAAACAATCTCACACAGAGTATTATAGATCTTCAGCAACTAGCCTTTTTATTACCAATAGATACTTTTCCCCCTTAATCAACATATCTTCAGTTGCTCTCCACAATAAATGGAACAGAAGACAAAACAATGGGAAGTAGGAGACACCACCTTCAAAGGACCTCGTTTGTTTCAAGGTTGTGGGTTACTGAAGAACCACTATTCACATTAAACAGTTTATTAGAATTAGTACAGTTTTGTATGGGGGTAATACCCCCTTGGTAACTTTCTCAAGAAATTTTTTCACTCCGCTTGCCAGGGGGGGAAATCAGCCTACCTACTGCATGGAAACAAAAGTCTGTTCCAAACAAGAACCAATGGAAATGCTAGGGGCCATAAGAAATCTGAATTAGGTGGATCATGGATATAAACACAGCGGTACATCAAGACTTACACCCACTGGTCACAGCCATGCTTTTTCATGTAAGCCATTATGACAATTAGGAGAGTCACATACCTTAAAACGAGCATGCAAAGTGAGCAAGATGTCATTCAGAAGTGGTGCAGGCCAAGATGGATCAGAAAGTTCTGATGCAATAATAGATCCTAGTTCTTCAAAAGATTCATATGGACTTTGCATCCAGATCAATGCTTTGATCACCATTGCTCGGATGTAAACACACTCGCATGCCACTGTTGTCCTCACCACTTCCATCAATGAAGCCAAGAGACTAGCTATTGTATCCTTGCTACCTGGCCCATTAGATATAGAAGAGGTTCTCCGACTACCTATATCAAATAATGACAATAATGTTCAGTGAAATAATTAATCCAAATCATCTGAAAGATAATCCAGAAGATTGAAGCCAATATTGCCAATAGCATGTTAAGGAACTAAGCCACTGAAAACCACACGGGTTCTTTAGCATCCAGATGAACAAAGAGCCCTAAGGGTCATGTAGAAAATAATGATGAAGAACAAAAAAGAACTGAAATGTACTTAACCTCCCGAAAATGGATTTTCATTATCTGGATCGACTGATTCTACACTTTCAGCAAATGTGTTGACCTGAACACTTTCATCAATATCCTGTAAGCCTAAAGCAAATGCAGCAGCTCTACTCTTCCCCATTTCCTGCACCACTCTGGCAGCAGCATGAAGTACTGGCCTAGAGAAGCTACGGAAAGAACTCTCCAACCTGAGAGAAACACACGGACCAAATGGATGACTCAAATTTTTGTATCAAAAACACAATATAGACCACAATTAATTTGATTAGACATCAGATGAACAAAACATGAGCTAGCTATACTGAAGATCCACCAAGTCAGAAAATAAAGGAAAACAAGGCCTCTCACCTTCTCATTACTAATTTAATAAGGGGTTGAGGGCGCTTAGTCTTTTGAGATTTGTCTTTACTTGGCTTTGGGGGAAGAGTGTCTTTTGATTCAGCACTAGAGTCCTTTGATGACACAGAAGGTGCTTCCGGTATCTTGAGGATCTCCCTAGTTAAACGATACCAACCTGCAGCTCTTTCCTCAGGCCTGCACAAACAGGAATAGTAAACAAATCCTGGTCAAAAAAATAAGAATAAGCGTAGGAAGAAACAGGTATAACTTTTGCATGGTGTAATTGGGGGGGATATGAAGAAACAAGTGTTTGTAAGAATATAAACAAACCTCTCTGTGTTGTCATATTTTCCTAAAATACATAAGATTGCCTCAAAGCATACTCTTTCACTTGGGTCTAGTAGAAGCTGATAGAGCACAGAGTTGAACTGAGATTTGATATCGGGCCGCTCTGCAGCAAAAAAATTTCAATTACCAAGTCAATCTTCATTCTCATGGGCATATAAAAATAATAATATGATTTATCAATAAACTCACCATCCAGTGCTCGAGCCCTGGAAATGCTGTGACATAATCTGGCTAGTGAAACTCTTGCAAGAACATCATGTAAATGCAAAACATCCTGCAAGGCACCTGATCCACATAAAAGCAAACATCTTAGCAGCATAAAAGTGAAAATGCTGTCCCCTTAATGACAAAGATCCATCAGTTGATCAGCCACAGCGTGCAATGTAATAATAGCAAAGATGAGATAGCAGTTTGTGGATAAGTGCAGATATATCTGCCTCTAGAACCCAACAGATTGTTCAAAATAATTTGTGCCAAACAAAAAGACACCCATGAAAACTCCCTCTCTACCTAATAAGGCAATAAAAGGCAGTGTGGGTGAAGAGGATTAAGCACCAGCCTACTTGGTTGATTGGAAAAGATCTTCTGAAATGAAAACAATTTTTCTTGCATCATAACAAACTTAGAGATTGATTATTTTTTTTTTTTCTTACAGTAAGAAGCTAAATACATTGGAAAGAAGAAGATAAAACCTCAGATAAGTGTTGAATAACAGGTTAATAATTCAACTTCTCAAGGGGGAACATGACTTTCAAGGTGGGAAGAATAACTTCAAAGCAGAGTCAGAACAAGCTACAAGTACAGAGGACACTGTGTGTGTGTGAGAGAGAGAGAGAGAGAGAGGGATGGAGGGGATGTACCTCCAGGTGCTACAAGCTTTCCTGCAGAAAGATTGTGTAAGAAGCATTAGACAGAAGAATTACCTCTGCTATCGATATAACTTCCAATCAGCAAGGACAAATAAGAATTCAAACAATACTAAGCAAAAGAATTGTATGAGTATTCTCAATTCACCTAATGCCATTGCAACTCCATAAGGATCTCTTGTTGCCAGCTCACAGATGATTTCCAAAGAATGCCTCACAGCAACAGGATCAGCAAAGGAAACACTGCAACAAAAGATGAAAAATAGGTTTACGTACATCGTAAAGTAGCATTTAATCTAATAAACTAGGCATCTTCACTTTTCTGAACATCAAATCCTGAGAAACATTACTATCCTAATTGACTTAACACATTCCAATGGCAAACTAATGGAGGAAAACCAAACTAGTGCATGTAACTTCCTTAACAGAATAAAAGCAGCAATAAACCTTAGTATCAAGATCACGTGTATACCATCCCAAAATAAAAAAACAAGATAGCCATTAACAGAGAACAGAGTATGTATTTACAGTAAAGATACAGCAGTGACTAGAATAAGCTAAGCACAATTAATACAGTGCACTAGTATTGAAGACCCTTTCACTAATTTACCACAATTGCACAAGAATAAATGTAATACATGCTTTAATTTGCAGCATCAGCCTCAAAAGCACCCTGCCCATAAAGATAGCCATTCTTTTACATGACATTAAAGCACGATTTGAACGTGCAAATTCACTTAGAAAATCAGGAAAACAAGAGGAGAATTTGAAACTGAAAGAGTTGACTTGTCTTTCACCCATCGTTAATTAAAAAAAACTTGTAATGATGTTAAAATAAATTGGCCCTAATATGAAATGACATGAATAACCAACATGAATTTGATGAAATGATCCGACACGAATTATCAGCCCTACTAGCTTTTCCTTCTTTATTCACAAAAGAATTCCCTCTTTTTTTGTCTTGAAAGACTTAATTTTTATTCCAAATCGATTTCTGACAAATATAACTATAATTTAGCTGTCACTCTAGAAAAACCAAACTCATACAACCTAAAAAAATACGTTCTGAGTCTCCAATTAATTGTTCCAAAAACATCAAGTAATGGTTCTAAACTGAATAGTACAAATCTTCACTGTCGTTCCAATAGATTCTGCCACATACCAGTACAGATTGACAAATGCCTGATAATAAAAATTGTCAAATATTTGTCACAAAAAGATATCTGAATACCCAGATAAACCAAATCTTACCCCTGTACCGAGCGATGAAGAAATGCTGGATTCCCAGGATCAAGGGGGAGTCTTCTCAAAGCACTCATAGCAGCATATTGCAGATTACTCCGGATGATAGACTGATAGTCCATATATTAGAAAATCAAGAGATCAGCAACATAACTTGCCAAAAGTAACAAACCAAGGTTCAATGAGCATTTACAGGGACATTAAAATTGGAATCACAAAAGAAGGGAATAAGAAAATGGTTAATGAAAGATGATCACAAAACTAACAAAGAAAGTCATGAATGATCTACTGAAGCTGATAATTTACCTCCTTATCACCACCTTTTGTCCCAAATACACCTTTCTTACGTTTCTGGTTAGCATCTGCAACCTGAAACCATATACATGTGGAAAAAAATTATAACCAGATCCCTTAAGTCAGCTATGAACCAAAGCAGCAAAACCATTCCAACACGTCTAGAAAGTACCAATTCAGAATGCATGCGACAATGTTGAATTATTAGAAAGAGTTGAAAACTCCAAAGTTCAACCTTTAAACCACATCTAACTAAAATAAAAACTGTTCTCGAAAATACAAAGCTGCTGCTTATGATCCACAGAGCCATCTAACACTAAGGAAAGAAAAAAGTACTCTTTTTTTTTTTTTGGGTTAAGTGGGAAAAGAGTACTTATTTAAGAACTTCAAACTCCAACAACATCCAAGCTCTGAGAAACATCGTGAATTCCTCTCTAAAGTATGAAAGAAGGAAGCTCAAACAACAGCGTCACAAATTAAGCATTCTAGGCATTTTTCCAGCTATTTTGTTCATACAGATGTTGTAGCCTTACATATCAAGGGTGTCTAGAATTCCTCCTCTCCCTTATCTTTATAAGCTCCAGAACATATTCTTCTCCCTATTCCCCAAGCTAGTGATGTCACCTAGAAATCCAAACCAAGAGGAATGTGTCATCTGGTGCTAATGAGTGACGCCTAGACCTAGACTTTCTTTTTCTTCCTAATGAGAGATATCAAACCTTAGTAGCAATCTACCTATATTTGCACTACCTAAAGCTAGCGAACTTCATCAACAAGCTAATTTAAGTCCACTTACTCACATGTGCCAAACAGGCAAAACATCCCTCAAGTTCATAGACTTCAAATTGTTCGTCTGCGAGGGAGCATAATATCAACCTTCACATGATACTCTTTATCCTCCCACAAACAAAATGCAGTATTACACTAGAGATTAAACAATGATTCTAATAACTTTTTTATTCTCTAAATGATTTTTCTGATCTATCATGATGGTGCAACTTGTCAGGGAAAAGGGTAAGATGTCACAAGTACAACCTTCTTAAAACAGAAATGCCGCAACTTACAAAGGGAATACAAGAAAAATGCTTAAAATTTGATAACCATAAAGATCATCCAAATATGTTTAATCAACTTGAAAAGATAGGAACACAAGAAAGGATTCAAAAATTCAGTCAGAACCAGGCAGATGTTTTTAAAGGGGCAGTAATTTAGCCAAAGTGAACCGTATGAAGCAATTAAAAGGTTATTGGAGGTAGAAAAACCTTACCATGGAAACACAATCTACATAAAACTTTCTGAGGAAAGCATAATTGAAAATCATATATCGACACCAGACTGACCTTATCGAGAATATCAAACACAATTTCGTACAGGTGGGACAAAATCTCTGTGTTGCTGGAAGGAGCATATGTAAGGGCCTTCAAAGCTTGCAGCCTCCTTGCATGGACTTCAAAAGATATGGCAAAAAGTCAAACATTATCTCAACCATCAGAATTCAAATCATATATACACTGTGACAAGTGAAGCGAGCAACACAGCAAAAAATATGGTTTCAGGAAAGCCATTCCTCATGTAACTGAAAATATATATCGCAGGTTCCCAAACAATCATTTTCCCACGCATTATAATTAGCTTCCCTCTGGCATAATTTTCAATTGATCAGAAAGCAATCTGCAATGTGTGTGTGTGTGTGTGTGTGTGTGTGTGTGTGTATCAAGCTACACAAAGACCATCCATAATAGAGTTAGTTCACAACAATCCAAAGTCCATGTTTAAATGCTATAAGCAAATTCTGAGGGACCATCATTGCATTAGTAAACTAGAAGAAAATAGGCTTTCCCTCTTATATGAGCATTATTAGAGAATCCCACATTGCTTAGGGTTTCGATGGGCCTTATATTCATACAGTCCCCCTCCACCTTTTAACTTAAGTTTTTAGGTTGAACTTTCACACATAATGCCAGAACCAGGTTTCGCCCCAATTGACTCCGAATGTGTGGCCCCTGTTTGTTGATCCCACACGTATCGCTCTCAGTCCAGTTTGCACGTAAGAGAAGCTGATACAGAATCCCACATCGATTGTCTACATGGTTTCGATCTCCCTCCACCTATTAACTTAGGTAGGATATTCTAACATGCACTATTTGCAGTAAATGAATATCACCACAAAAGTTTCAATTTCATGGGCTTTCTAAAGATGATCTCGAGAAAGAAGAATGTCATACTAGAAGCGGAAGAAGTACGTTATGCAAGTAGAGATGGCAGGATGACTGAAAAAGATTACTCTAGATAGAGCCTCAAAGTACGGGGAAATAAAACGAAACCATGCAGAGTTACACATGAAGGTAAAAAGTTATTTACATTCCACATCTACAATAGTGGCCTCTGTGGTGAGCTGTTTTACTACTCGCGGTACAACGTCAGCTCGAGTCACTCCTCCAACAGCATCCATGTCAGCAAGGGCATCCCAATTAGGAGTCGGAATCCCACCTCCAGGATTTGAACCTTGAGTACCCGTGTCGGATAAAATCCTAGCCAAGTAATAGTATACATAACGAAGGACATTCCTATCCTCACATTGCTGACTGAGCTGCCGTAGGAATAGAGGCATTAATTGGCATGAAAAACTCATGTAATGATGAATATGTTACACAACGTGAATAAAAGTAAACCGGTCCAGACAAGAGAATAACATTTCAACTGAAATAAACTTAACCTTTGCAAAGCAAAAAATCCAAAATTGTTGTGCTAAAATAATTAGGCAAATAAGCAAACCAAATAGATAACGATAAAGACCAACTAGAGTTTTTTTTTTTTTTTTTTTTTTTTTAGTAAAATGAAGAAGCGGAGCATTCTCCCCGCCCCCCCACAAAAAAAAAAAGAATAAATAAAATAACTCCCAACCAAAAAGAGAATAAAAACTACAAAGTTCAACCAGAAACATACCATGAGAAGAGATGGAGCTAAAGACGGATCAACTGAATTGTACACAGCCAGTTTGGGAAACACATGATGCACTAGCTGCTTCTGAGAACTTTTCTGTCAACACAAGACAAACGACACAACTCAGGAAATTTCAAACAGAGCGACAAGAAATGGAAAACCAAAATTTAGACTTAGGGAAAGCCTTACCTGATCATATGTTGCAGCTAGTTCATGAATACTCCTAGCAAGTTGAGAATAGGAGACGGGCTGTAAATATTTAGAGCAAAGAAAAGGACATCAATTATCAATTTCTAACATTAAAGCACATATCTCCACGTAAACAAGACTTTCACCTCACTCATGTATGCTTAGGCCAGCAAAGATGCATGTTAGCTGCTATGTCAGTAGCCATCAAACTAATAAATGACAAAACACGAAGGAATACTATAATCAATAATGTGGGTTGCAAGTTTTGGCCAGAAGATGCAAAGAGAAATCATTATAGAATTATAGCATAAACAAGGCAAATAACATGATGTTGTGGCAAGAGACGATAGACCATTCTGCAGTGAATGATGAGAGTGAAGGAATTTCTGATTTTTAATAGGAATGAAAACCCATTTTCCTACCCAACCATGGGCAGCGCAGTTGGTGTGCGTACTCCCTTCCACCGCAGAGGTCAGGGGTTCGAGCCCTCTCGTTGCTAAAGTGTCTTAAGCGGGGGGTCCTGGGCTAGCCTCCCCCGAGGTTTTACGTCTAAATAACAGCTTGCGGCGAGACTCGACGGTGCCACCAGGCACCGGCGGGTTGTGTGACCCTGATTAGCGTAAGCGAAAGGGGGCTCCAACGGTTCCTCGGTTACCAAAAAAAAAAAACCCCATTTTCCTTATATAGACACAATTTGCAACTTCAATTTTCCTTAAGAGAGAAGAAGGGGCAAAACTCTTCTCAAGATGAAACCAAACAAAGGCACTTTATATTTACAGCATATATAGGCAACTGTTGAAGGAGACGAATCAAAAGCACCCCACTGTTCAGGGACATAAAATGATGAACCTAACAAGTGCCCAGCCAAAGACATTTATTGCCAATATAACCCTCTTTTCTATAGATCGTTGAAATTGAGTCTATTGTACCTTGGCATTCCACATGAGCAAAAGCCAAACGCTAGCAAATAATTTTTTACAGAAGCAAACATAACCAGCCAGTCTCTCATCTCGAGTTTCCAGCTAGTGTGAGACACCACCAAGAAATATTTTGCCCTCAAATCAAGGCTCAACTCCATCCTACCATTTATCTGCACTGACTTCATTCTCTTTCATAGGACATTATACATATATGTAGCAGATGTTTTCCTCAAAAACTGAAGTTGTCATGAGATAGGTCCATAATGTTAACCAAGCATATTTCCTGGCATTGCATCTCGGATGTAAGCCAGACCTTGTGGACAAAATACAGCATGTGCAACATAATACAAAACTGAGAAGAAGAAGAAGAAGAAGAAGAGGAAGATGATGGGAAAATAGACACAATGATGATGAAAGGACGTGCCAATTTGAACTCTTGACTTGTATTCATGCTCTTCTAAAAACTTAAGCAGCCACAAAACACGTCCAGACTGATCATCGGCGATATTAAAAGGGTTTAGAGTCTTATCAATCTGAAACCTTCCTAAGAAATGAAAAGGGCACATCTAACACTATACTAAGTACAATATGACATGGAAGGTTTCTTTTCTCACGTACTTCATACATGACTATTCAAA
This sequence comes from Eucalyptus sp. ANBG9806169, assembly GCA_014182395.1. Classification (NCBI taxonomy): domain Eukaryota; kingdom Viridiplantae; phylum Streptophyta; class Magnoliopsida; order Myrtales; family Myrtaceae; genus Eucalyptus; species Eucalyptus sp. ANBG9806169. The sequence continues at coordinate 45,686,273 of CM024577.1, forward strand.
AGGCTAAACTCTAATGGGCCTTGTGAGTCTTATGCAAAGATCATGCAACAAAATCTGGTGCCACATGACAAGTTTCCCAATGATCTATACTTTCTACCATAACTTCGCCATCGATTGCATCATATGCAATACATATGAATATATAAAGAAGGATCACCTAAGATATGTCTACCAAACTACTGCAATCACCGAATAAACTTATCCAAAAATGCACAGCCTTGTTTTTTAATACATCAAACAGTGAGATGGATCATTTGTTTTGTTCGATCCAAACAATTAATAGCTAAGAGATACAAGTCCCTAGCACACCTAAAAACATTCCACATCACCTCCTCTATTGAACTTCACTCTTTATTTACTAAATGAAGCCTTCCATATCTCCAATTTCAGAAATCAGCAGCACTCTGAGTCAACAAGCGAACAAGTGCATTACACTTGTAGGATCCACAGAAGAATAAGCCTTCTCCATTTTGATGACAAATGAATTTCACTTCTATGCCACATTTTACATGGTTTCAAATCGACAGCCTCCTCTATTAAACATTCACTCTTCAATAGTTAAGCGTAGCCTTTCATCTATCTAAATTTGGAAATCAGCAGCATCCTGAGTCAATATCCGTTCAAGTGCATTACATTTGTAGGATCCTCAAAAGAATAAAACTTCTCCATGTCGATAACAAATGAATATCACTTTCCTCTAAATTTGCATGGAATCAAACCAACCAGTTCTTCCCTCTAAATTTGATCCAAGGGAACAATTAGCAATCTGCACCGCCTGCAATTGGACTTTCACGAGAAGAAACTCATATACCTACGTAGAAGAGTGATCTCAGACCAAATTAAAGCTCCAACGGGAAAGGGAAACTTCTTTAACAGCATGTATCAGCTGACGATATCAACCGTAACTCGACAGTTCAGACAGAACCTGTTCACTCCCTTATCATCCATCAACAAACACTCAACTGATGCACTCAAAACAGGAAGAGGACGTGAGAAAAAGGGAAATTTAAAGTCCACTAAAGGTAAGCTCAACTTGAAGTCAATCAAGGATCAAAGTAGTCGAGAAGCAAATCGATCAGAGCCGCGCCAAATGCAAATCGCATGCGGAATCAGACACGAGTGGAGTAGCAGAATGCAACGACTAACCTTCTTCTTTTGCCTCTGGGGCATGATGTTGGTGCGGACGGGGCCGAGAGCAGCTTTAGCGGCGGAAATGGTGTCGCTCTGGATCTGCATTAGAGTGGTCTTCTTGGACTTCTTCTCGTAGGCAGGCACCACCGGCTTCCCGAGCGCCGTAGGCTGGGCCGCCGGAGCCGACGCCGCAGACGACGACGACGTCGTCGACGACGCGGTCGACGGATCAGCGGTTATGAGATCCATGAGCGTAGTCCCCGCAGAGTCCTACAAAAACCACAACAACAACAACAACAACAACAAGAGGAAGGAGAAATTAAGATCGGGAATCCGGATGCTGGCGCGAATTATGGATCACGCGAGGCGCTCGGCGAGGATCTGAGGAGGAATTTACCGCCATTTCCGCGGGGGCAGGCGGCGGCGATCGGGGGAGGCGGGGAGGGCGATTCCTGCTGAGGGGCTCCGCTGATCGGCGCCGGCGGGGAGGAGAGGAGAGGAGAGGTTCGACGCGGGAGCTGCCGAGTATGGAGGAGGCGATGGAACAGCAGCGGATTCGAGGTTTCTCGCCGGAGAGCGGCGGTTGGGACGGAGGGGAGATGACGAAGGAGATCGCTCCGCCGGGCGAGGAGGAGGAGGAGGAGTAGGAGTTCGTCTGTGTTGACGTTCGCTGCTTCAAAAATTCGTTTTTCGTGGTTGGGCCTGGCCTTAAGGGATTTGGGCCTTAAGCCCAAATCACTATGTACTCACGTTTGCACCTTTTTCCAAAATAGGAATCGGATAAATGGTCTGATCCAAATTAATCAATTTAACCCGTGCGAACCTATAATATAGTGATCCATACTCAATTCATATCCAACCCGACCCTAAAATATATATTTAATTCAATTTAGAAAAACTTATATCAAAATTGATATGAGAGTTCAGAACGAGCGAAGGTAAAATCGAATGAACGCAAGAAAAAGAGCTATAAAAGTATGTTAAACCTAAATTCATTTAACACTTATTATTTTGGACTATATAACAACTCAACCCATCAAATAAAGGTAAAAAAATGGGTTTATGACCTATTTTGACAAGTCTAGCTTTTACCAAAGAACGATTACACCGAATTCTTTTCCTTGTTTGGTTTAGAACCTCGTAGCATATTCATATCGAGTGTGTGATGAGAAGAGCTGCCGGGCTATAGGAAATGCTGGAACAGCGACTGAGATGGTGTCTACTGTCTAGGATGGTCCGGTTGAGTACGGAGGAGGCCGCTTCCAAGCTTCTGCAGAACTTAATGTGATAAAACATACGAGACTGATGCCCCCGCAGCTCTGCGGCCGGTGGTGTGGGTTTGGAATGGCGTCTTGACTCCGGTATGATCAGCGTTGCGGCGGCAATTCAAGTGCAGCCATATGCTTTTGCTCGCAAAAAGAAAAGCCAACGCCGCCGAACCGCTTGTGCGTCGAGTGCCGAGGGGTGGCGACAGGACTAGGGGTGTGTATGGTTCGGGCGGGCGGTTCCCGACCTAGAACCAGGAATCGCCCGCTAAGGACCGGTTCCGAAAAATTGGAATTAGGATCCACCCGTTTGTTGCATGGATCCACCCGGGAATCGGACCGAACCGGGGTCCAGTTCCCGGGTGGATCCATGGAACCAATCTTGACGCGAAAATTTTTTAGCCCCACAGAAGAGTTCAAAGACATCATAGCCAAATACTTACACTTTGGCAAGAATTAGCATTCTAGTAAATCATATACGAAAGGAGACTGCAAAAGGTCATATGAAACCTGTCGCGACCTGATTTTCCGAAGCGGGTTTTGATACCACCTAAGGGTTCGGCTAATGGATTGCTAAGCCTAGACTTAGCTCGGGCTCTCCCAAGCCCATACCAATTCGCGACTTAGGGTTTAGTTCTTACATGCAAATGATTTTCAATTAGGAGTCGCCACTAATCTATTTTTGGTGGGTCGATTAGAAACCCAAGTAAAGTAGTGGGAGATTTACTTTACTCCTACGAACCAGGAGATTATGGGTACGGGGGACTTGGTTACACTAGATTTCTCTAATGCCCTTTCGGTACCTTTTCTTTTTGTTTCAAAAATATTTTTCTTTGGCAGCTTGAATTGATTTTAATTTATCTTCCTAACATATGAGGTGATCATGCGGGTGCGCAAACCACCAATTTAACACCCGAGATAAAACAGTGAATAAATTGCAAAAATTTACCTCAAAGCAACGAAAGCACACTGCGTGGTTAGATCAAAATCCACATCATCAATCTTAGATGTGATTTCTAATTAACACGCAATTTCTTTTTCTTTTTGGTTTTCACTTTATTTAATGGGAGCTTAATCTATATGCAATGCAGGCTAGTAATCTAATATGACATGATATGACATAATATGACATAATAACATGGCCTAAAACTACATGATGCAAATGAGATGTTTTTGCGTTTTCTTAATAAGCATGCAATCTATTCTAAATAATTAATTTATTCAAAGACAATTTTTAGGTATTTTTCATGAAATTCGAAATGCAAAAATGATTTAGCTAGATTAAAGTTCAACCTTTGTCTAAAGAGATCTATCTAAATAAAATCAAACATGCAATGAACCTAATATGCAATGACGTGCAAATAATGCCTTAATTCTAAATGATATATGCATGATGACTTTTTGCTTTTCTTTATGAGATTCGAAATTAAAACTAACACATAATTAAACGTGCATTTCGGATAATAAACAAAAAAAAAAACTAACAACCTAAATGAATGCATTTTTTTTATATTTTTAAATTCGAAATAAAATCCCTATTCTAGATATGCAAACTAACAAAAAAAAAAACTCTAGAACCAATTGAAAACCTAATTCAAATATCTTTTTGATTTTTCTTAACGATTATCTAAAACAAATATTAAATCTAACTAGCAAGACATTCAAACAAATAAAGGATTAAAATAAACGAAAAAATAACCCGTTGTCTCACGGGTCAAATTAACGATTATTTTTAACCCTAAACATCAGACAAGAAATCAAAATAATTAAAAATCTAATCCGAAATCTTACGGATCAAATTAATAACTATAATGATTTAGCAATTTAAAAATTACATAGTTTTGGGCAACACCTTAAGGATAATGCCTACAAGATTTTGCAAATATCGCACCCATTATCACAATTTAAATTCCTAGACTAAAAAAAAAACTATCAAATAACATAACCAAAACATAACCTAACACACAAAAAAAACAAACAAGACTATATATAAAAAATAAGTAAAAGTAAAAAGATAAAAGGAAACTACCTAATTCCCTTTTCCTTTTTTTTTTTGTTTTTCTTTTTTGTTCCTTCTTTCCCACGTGTGACCGTGGGTCTCCAAGGGGCAGCCGGTTCGGAGCTCCGGCGAAGGTGGACCGGCAAGGGACTCCGGCGAGGGCACAGCAGGCGCGCGGCGGGGAGATCTGGTAGGCGAGGCAGTGAGGAGCGGCTCGTTGCAGGAGTAGCAGCGGCGTCTCGGGCGTCAATGGAAACGGCGTCCAGTGCGGGCGGAGGCGGAGCGAGCTCGTCCGAGGATGGCTCGCAGTTGGCGTGAGGAGGGCCGAAGGCGGAGGACTAAAGACGGCGCGGCGGTTGTGGGCGTGGACGCGAGATCGGCGTGGACAGGGAGGTCGGCAGTGGGTGGTTTCGCGGAGCGACGGCGGCCGGCGACGTTGGGTTCGTCGCGGATCTGTGCGGCGGTGCGGGCCTGAGCTGCAGTAACGGCGTCAAGGTCGGTGGCGCGGAGACGGGCGCGGGCGGCTTGCTCGTGGAGGAGGTGCAGCGAAGGTGCGGAGGAGGAAGACAAACAGTGATTTTTTTTATTATTTTTTTATTCCTTCCCCCTCTTCCCCCTCTTCTCTTACGTAGCCTTTCACACTTCCCCTTTCTTTTTGTTTCTGACACTCACTATTCACCTCATTATTTTAATACCCTCCCCCAACTTCACTTTTCTTTCGTTTCTCTCTAACGAGCGTCTCTCCCATTTTTTTAATCTCTTCCCTCACGGACTCTCTTTTTTAATCGCTCCCCTTTCTCTCAATTCGTGTCTCCGTACGAGCTCTCTCTTTTTTTAATCGCCTCCTCTCTACGAACTTCGTTCTTTCGTGTATTTATAGGCTTGAAGTAGCGTGAGTAAGAGGCGGCCATCATTTCCTCACTATTCCACGTCGTGCTTCTTCAGATTTGGACGCCACCGCCTGACATCTCCCAACTGCTGATCTTTTCTTCTTGCAGGCAAATTGCAGAACTTCACGTCTCCTATTTCATGCGTGCATGTGCATGTATTAATGAGGGAGAGACAAACGGACGCACAAGAACTTCCTTCCTCCCCTTTTTTTTTTTTTTTTTTTTTTTTTTTGGTCTTTTGCGCGTTTGGACAAGCGGAGAGAGAGACCGTCCCTTTTTAGTATATCGACTACAAGCCGCCGCGTCTTGTTGCCTTTTTAATACCAATGCGAGAAAAAAAATGCGACTTCATGAAATGCAATTTTACTTTTTTTTTTTTTTTTTTCTTTTTTTTTTTTATGCAACTAATTACTAAATGATTAGGCAAAATTTAGGTGTCAACACCGCCCCTCTTTGAAGGTGAGCTCGCAGAGGTTGCCTTTAAAGACAAATTGAAGCCCAAATTTTGGTCATGTTCATGCAATGAATGATTTTTGTTGGAACATGAATTCCATTTTTTTAATGCAATTTATATGATGCATGGAAATACTAATGCAAATGATAGATGAACCTACCTGGAATAACTTACCTTCGAGGAGGATAGAGTAATTCGAGGTAGTGGGTATTACCCGTCCCGGGACCCGTACCATTCTACGGTCGCCTAGAATAGTAACACGACTTTGTGACAATACCGCTTTCCTAGGACCCGTACCATTCTACGGCCGCCCAGTATGGCGAAAAAAGGAGCTGCTTTCTCGGGACCCGTACCATTCTACGGCCGCCCAATACGGGGAAGAGGTTGCTTTCTCGGGACCCGTACCATTCTACGGTCGCCCAATACGGCGGGAAGGAGTTGCTTTCTCGGGACCCGTACCATTCTACGGTCGCCCAATACGGCGAGAAAAGTTTTGTAAGGAACTGCTTTCCTAGGACCCGTACCATTCTACGGCCGCCCGGTATGGCGAAAAGTGCCGCTTTCTCGGGACCCGTACCATTCTACGGTCGCCCAATACGGCAGAAAGGTTTTGTCTAGGACCCGTACCATTCTACGGTCGCCTAAACGAGGATTCATTTTCCGGGACCCGTACCATTCTACGGTCGCCCTGAATAAGGAATATGTGTTGTCTAGGACCCGTACCATTCTACGGTCGCCTAAACGAGGGTTTACTTTCCAGGACCCGTACCATTCTACGGTCGCCCGAATAGGGAAATTGCTTTTCCAGGACCCGTACCATTCTACGGTCGCCTAAACGGAGATTTTGCTTGGCTAGGAACCGAACCATTCTTCGGTCGCCCGGCGTTGCAACTTGGAGAAAAATCTTTGGGGACTTAACCAATAGACACTCAATGTTAGGTGAGATGAATATTGGATTAAGAAGACTCGAAATACCTAGATCCAGACTAAGGTATAACGAAAGGATCGAAAGCATTCATATCCGAATGAAATGCTTAACAAAAGTTTTTGAGACATCCGGATCCATACCGAGATGTCAAGACTTTGAGAACTTAACCAATAGACACTCAATGTTAGGTGAGATGAATATTGAATTAAGAGGACTCGAAATACCTAGGTCCAAACTAAGGTATGACGAAAGGATCGGAAAGCATTCATATCCGAATGAAATGCTTAACAAAAGGTTTGAAACATCCAGATCCAGATCGAGATGTCAAGAAATTGTGAACTTAACCAATAAACACTCAATGTTAGGTGAGATGAATATTGGATTAAGATGATTCGAAATACCTAGATCCGGACTAAGGTATAACGAGAAAGATCGAAAGCATTCATATCCGAATGAAATGCTTAACAAAAAGTTTTTGAGACATATATCAAGAATTTGGGAATACCTAGGACAAACCTGGGATATTCGTGCAGGTCACTTACCTCTTGGTAGAAAGAAGTTTTGGAACATCAAGGATGTACTTCAAATATTCATGGAGGTTTCTCACCTTGAGGCTTCTGAAAGGAACATGAATGTCGGGAGCTCTTGGGTCTTCGAGGAAATATTACCCGTCGACATGATTAGAGCAAAAATACATGCATTTACCAAAGAAGTAAGCAATTCAGCACACTCCAAAGTCCACTGAAAATTTTTTTCAATCAAGATTTGTGCATGATGGTTTTACCATATCTGCACCACCAAATTTCCACTGGGGAGAATCATCGCTTAAGACAATTTTCACTCATGACATGGATTTTCAAGAATACCAAATGAGAGACTTTCAGTTAGAAAGGACTTTCACTCACTCTCATTAAGAAGGCTATTTTGTCCCAACCATTAATGTGGGATCACGGGAATCACTCAATCTTACTTTCATCATGTCGACGAGGGTTCGAGTATTCTCGCAAGCGGTACGACCTTGTCAATCCGAGAGGCCTTTATCAAGGCGTAATGTGGGCTTGGTTAATGGCTCAACAAAGAGGGACTCTTCGAGTCAAGGCTAATGGAAGAATAATACTTTGCAATCATCTCCGGGTTTACAAGTCAAGTAACTTGCGAAATGAGATAGAAATGGTCTTGCTCACACTTCTTCGAGCAATGCTTATAAACATATGAATTCCTACATTAATTTCAGTGCCCTAATCTGAAGAGACTTTGTAAGGGACGTAACGTAGGTCAAGTTCATGGGTTGAGAAATGAATGGATCATTAGGCTCAATATGTGTATAAGGGGCTGAGAATTGGTGCTCATCTTGGCATTGTCACGGGTCTTCTTCTCCACCATTGGGATTTTCTTTATAGGCACTATAAAAACTTGGCTTTTGAGTTCTTTGAGTACGACTCCATTGAGAATTCACTCTCTCTCTTTCATTTTTTACGGGCATTGGCCTTGCTTTTACTAGGCACACTGCTTTTTCATGCCCCTTCTGTTTTTTTTTTTTTTTTTATGACTTTTGACACACTACATGTATTGAATCACCATGTAATGTTTCAACATTTGGGTTCTTGAGGAGTTTTCATTTTTTTGTCGGCACTCTGGGCTCTACTGCTTGAGTATTTGTCTTTTGCCTTGCCCCAGTGTGGGGGATGATCACCAATTGGGTTGAAACGAATTTACTGAGGCTCAAGGGGGTACGCAATGGATAAAGTGTGTAGGATAGAGAAAGAACTGCTCTTCATCATCCTAAGGCACTTAAATTACCGTATGAATTCAATGTAACAGCAATACCTAAAGATTGATGCAAGTGAGAGCAAGAATATTCCTATCAATTTCCTCACCTCATGATGTCGTCTTACTTCCAGCATGCCCCAATGTGGGGTGGTTCTTGACAGGGGTAATTTAAAAATTATCCACATGTGTGGGCTCAAAAGGGTTTAAACAATGGATGATCATGTAGTGTTTGGGATAGAGAACAAACCACCTCTCATCATTTCGATCATCGTACCTTTCGCGAGAGAACTCTTTACCTCACAGACATGGAACTTCCTACACTCGTCTCACCGGTGTATGAGCAAGGGACTGTGTATAGGATAGAACTTGCCTTTCATCATTCCGACATGTCTCATTTAGCATGTTCAATCCATTCCACATCATTCATCAACTTGATCTGCGGTGATAATCTTCAGTGGAATTGGTAATTTAAACAGGTAAAACTATAATGCAAAATTCTCCTTTGAAGGGTCACAATCACTTCATGAACTCATCAGCTTTGAGCACAAAGAGTTTGCAGCTTAGAAAAGAAAGAAAAGGATTGAAAAAAGAAAGGAAAAAAAATGTTTTTGTTTTTTTTTTTTTCTTCTTTTTTGTTTTTTTGTTTTTTGTTTTTTGTTTTTTTTTGTTCGGCAAACTTGCTGCCGTTTCCAGGGATCGAACCCTGGTCGTTCTCGGACCCTTTCATTCCCCGTGAGGCGCTGGTGGTGTCCTCAGGGCATTTCTTTTTTCATTTAATTGAACTGACTTTGGGTCAACACGTCTGAATTAGTGGGCAAACAATGTTCCACAATGGATGGATCTAAACCCGGCATATCAAAGCATACGTCCGGGCGAAGATATCCCGATATTCTTTTAGCAACCGAGTCGGGTGCTCGGCCTCATCTTTGGGAAGATTTGCCCCGATTTTTATCTCTTTGGGATCCTCGGTATCACTCAAATTGATAGTGATGGTTTGCTCGGGGTGAGAACTTTGGGTTTTTCATGCTTTGCTTCCAACTATCTTTGTACTTCAATAGAGTCACCATTCGGCTCCTCAGGGTCTTCACTGTCATCGCTCATGGTATTGGACTGAACCAATTTCACCCCCTTGCCTACCATAAGGTTGCTCTCTTGTGGGCTAGCACCCATTTCCTCCGATGGTTCTTCGTTAATGGCACCTGTAAGGAGATCATCGAATAGGGTCGTGATCCCTTCCATCTCATTATACGGATCCTCTGTCTTTGAAGTTGTCGGGTCATCCATGCTACTCCATTCATCGGGCGCGATTCCTCGGGTGTCGATCACTCCTCCTTCATCATGCATCATTCTAGCAGGGCCGGGGAATGTCTTGCGAATATCGAGGAATAATGAGTTTTTCCTCTCTTGTTCATGTCTTCCCCCTCTTCCATGGTATCCTAATCCGGCGGAGCGAGACCTTCGAGGGGTTTCAATCGGATTTCGGATGCCATGCTCTTTTTTACCAAGTCCACGACCAGGAATAAAGCCATTTCCGACCATCACTCTTGCTACCATAACTGCTGCATTTGACACATCAGGGATGGGTGGCGTCGATCCTCGAGATGCATGAATAGTGGACACGAGCTCGAATGATTGGTAACTCGACTCCTCCCTAGGTTCCGGCTCAACATAGGGGATGGCTGTCTCGTGATAAATCCGATGATCCTCCTCGCCATGAACAATGACTAGCTTTCCTTTGACAACAAATTTCACGCTTTGGTGAAGACTTGATGGCACGGCTCCAAAGTATGAATCCAAGGACGACCTAACAGAAATTGAATCCAAAGTAGGGATGTCCATTACCGGAAAAGGACGTTGAACATCACCGGACCTATTTGTAGATCAAGGTGGGTCTCCCCTATCACCTCCTTTCTTGTACCATCAAAAGCTCGGACCGAGGTCTTTGCAGCACTTATTTTTGAAGGATCTATTTTAAGGCGATGAAGAGTCGCCAATGGACAGATATTCAAGGCGGACCCATTATCAATGAGTACTCGAGCCACATGAGAAGCCTTGCACTTGAGATATATATAATGCCTTAGTATGTCCCCTCCCCTCAAGAGGGAATTCTTCATCGAAAAGGCTATTAAATCTTTGAGAAGGATCGACCCTACAAATTCCTCCAACCTCGTTTACCTCGATCGTCTCCGGTACATGAACTTCACTCAAGACCTTCATTAGAGACTTTTGATGCGTAGGAGACGTTTGCAAGAGTTCAAGTAAAGAGATTTGAGCAGGCAATTTTCGCAACCGGTCGACCACGTTATACTCACTCGCTTTGATTATAGCCAGAAATTCTTTAGCCTCCTCATCAAGAATCGGCTTTGCGGGTTGGGTATTAGCTTGAGCATAGGTTCGACTGACCTTGTAATCGGTCAACATCTAGCTCGTATGACCAGGGGACGGCTTTGTTATTGTTGTACTGATACAACTGGGGCACCTCAATTATTATCTCCTCATCAGTTGAAGGCTCTTCCACTAACAGTCCTTCGTGGTCGGAGGCGTCCTCAAGTGGGGGCATGTCCTCGATCAACGGATCTCGGTTCACTCTTTTCAAGTACTTAGCTCGGCAAATTCTTTCTCCCAATCAATGATGACTTGAGAGATAGTTGACACCACTCCAGTTTGATCAGCATACCCGATCATGCCAGCTTTAACCATTTCTTGAACCCTTTCCTTCATGGTGGGGAAGGGAGGATTCTCATCTGTCGGATAGTAGCCAACTCTAACTAATCCATTGTAGATATCTTTGACAGACATCTTCAAGTTCATCTTTTTGCCAGCATTGAACTCAAAGATTGCATTCACGTTTCCCTCATGTTCGGGCAACGGATTCTTCTTGACATTTGGTTGGGTGGCACGGAAAGAAAATGCCTTAGTATCCAATAAATTTTGGATCTTGTGCTTCAAAGTCATGCATTCATCAGTCGAATGGCCCACCTCTCCCATATGATATTCACATTTTTGGAGGGATCATAATTGGAGAATTTTTCAGCATTGGGCCGCTTTGGTTCGTTGGAGATCAATCCCTTCTTCTGGAGTATCAGCAGGACCTGAGATAAAGGACCAGGAAGAGGAGAGAACTGCCTTTTGGGGAATTGCCGTGGTGCATGCATTCGGCCTCCATCTTGCGATTCCCGGGGGACACGAACAATCGGAGGCTTACTAGGGGCTGCTTGCGCATATGCAACATTAACTTCAGTGGTCGGTTCTTTGTCTTTCCTTGCAATAAATCTTTTGCCTATAGGGGTTGGTTCATTAAACCATCCATCTCTCAGCCCTGTCTCAATTTGTTCACCCACCGGGATGAGTTGATTGAAGTTCTCAACATACGTGCTGGCCATCCGATTACGAAACTCGAATGGGAGAGTTTTGACGAACAACTTCATCGTTCTTTGTCCGTTGGTTCGGGAGTGATTTGGGCGGCGATTTCGCCACCTTATGGCATATTCTTTAAACGACTCACTCCTCTTTTTCTCCATTCGTTCGAGATCCTCTCGTGACGGTGCAATGTCCATATTGAACTTGTATTGCTTGAGAAATGCATCGGCCACCTCATTCCAAGTGTCGAGGAGGTTTATGTTTTTCATAATATACCGTTCGGTGCAGGCCCGACCAAACTCATTTGGAATGATTGGATCATAAGGGGCTCATTTTTGACATGCCGAGCCATCCTTACATGGTACATCTCGCAGGTGAGCTTTCGGACAAGAAGTACCATCATACTTCTCGAACTCCGGCATTTTAAACTTGTTTGGCGTCTTAACCTTCTCATAAACGAGACAGTCAATTGGAAGTGAGTTCTGCGATCCTTGCAATTGTTTCACTTTCTCTTCAAGTTTTGCAAGGCGTTCACTTTGCTCCGTCTTAGGAGTGCTTTGTCGACTTGGCTTTCTCGGCGATGATTGGAAGTATGTCATCCTCCAATTCGGGCATGTCATCATCAACCATCCGGACCTTCCTTGCCTGTTTTGGGATTATTAACTCGGGTAGAGCAGGTGCGAAACGGGATTCACCCGGAGGGATTCGATTTGGGCAGTCATAAGTTGCATAGATGTAAGCAACTGTTTGAGCGATCTTCCATGCTGGTAATACGATCACGCATCTCGGTTTGGTCAGCCATTTTAGCTCTTGATCGTGTAATAATAGGCGAACGTGGCGGATCCGTTACCACCTATAAGAAAAGGGGTAATGTAAGAACCAATGGCAAAATAGGAAAATGGCCCATGACAATGGTCTAAACGCCCTGATTTTATTAAAAATTTACTTGAAATATAAAGTCAAACTTCCTAACAATGAACTAAGAATTGAAATTCAACTCCCTAAACATTGAACTAAAAATTGAAAGCATTGAAGTGGAAATTGAAATAAAGATCCCTAAACATCAAAAACTCAAAACATTTCATTTTATATGCTTTCGGGATCCCAACGCCTTGCGAAGCTTCTTATTTTCAGCTTCAAGCATTTCCACTTTCCGCTTAAGATGCTCAATTTGTGCTCGCCGAGTAGGCTTCTCGGTCACATCGGGGACCACCGGACGTAATGCGGCGGGAATCCGGTGTTGTTGGATGTAGAATGCCGATGCATGGTGGACCTCCTCCTTGCCTTTCGTCTCTTGGGCACCAAAATCTTTTCTAGATGGCATTCATTCCATGCATCAATGATCATCGGACCTCGTTGAAATAATCATAGTCCGTACGAACAAAACGAACTTGGAACAATTCCGTCTTGAGGGGCGGAGGAACTTCTTGAAGAGCTCAGATCGACGGGCCACCCTATATGGGTAGTAGGAGGTAGCACCGAAAGGCCCAAAGAACGGGATAGGCTCATCATACTTGTGAGAGAAACGAGCTTCCTCAACATGAAGCCATTTAGTATGCCATAGGAATGCCTTGGGCCTAAGATTTCTCAAAAAATTAACCCAACGGGCATATTGTTTATTTGGGGAAAAACGTTCCAAAACCGCAAATTTTTGTATGGGGTGCCTTAAATCATCAATTTGAAATTGTTTCATTAGGTGCCCAAAACCTTTTATGTGCGAGAAAAACCATATTTGCAAAAGTTCGGGAGGGCGCGCATGGTCTTTTCTTCATTTTGCTTGAAACGGTTCAATGATAAGAATGTTTCGGCTAAAACCATATTAACATAATTTAACCCATTGCAAACACGATTAACCACCCCGGAAATTGAAGGATTAATAGCATTTCTTCGATAAGGAAAAACGATTAGTCCGAAAAATGCTAATATGAAGATCCTAGCTTTTGAAATCATTGATTGACTTGCAAAACACTCTTCCAAAAATGAAAATGGGCATGCAAAACAATTGGCTTTGATAACCTTCCTTACCCTTTCGGTTTCGATTTCTAAAAATTGTGATAATTCGAAATAGAATCTATACCGATAGGCGGTCTAACAAGTTCCTTTTCCAGGGGCATTCCAATGGCAACACTATATTCTTCAAGTGTTGGAGTCGGCTCGAACTCACCAAATATGAAGGTGGAAGTTTGTGGACACCGAAGTGAGGGAGTGCTTGTATTACACCGAGTGGACGTTGATCTCTAACAGTGGGAGAAGTCGGGGGATCCTAGCTTTCACATATCTCATGCTATCTTGATCTAGCTGGTCCAACCACATCTTGAGCTCTTTTTTGGGAGTGGAAATGAATTGTACGTCGGTTTTCCCCATTGCATATAAAACAAAACTGATGACGAAACCTATTGTCATGGGCCGACAAGAATTACAATAAAGTAAGTAAATTGCAAGAATTTAGACAACTTACTTTCACCGGGAAGATGACAATCACATAGACACATCGCATGAGACGTGAGGCTCGATTTCTATCTAAAAGGCTTAACAAAGTGGAGCTAAGAGGGTGATCCGACCGTTGAGTCTCGCATTAACGTCAGTCCTCTTAACTCCGGCTCGCCGAATGGAATGTCCAATAGTCACGCAGTCTCGCGGATATGGACAAAACACATTTCGACACCATGAAAACTTTCGGGAAGAGAAGGTCAACCTCTACATAGCAATCTCGCTTTAGAGGAAGTATACTTCTCAACACCATCCTAGAAATCCTATCGCAGCCTAGGTCGGACCGCAGGTTGTGTGTGCAGATAGTGTGGTGCTAAAGCAATAAAGCATGCACAACAATTTAAATGCAAACAGCACTTCTAATAAATCATTCATCCCACACTCCAACCTGCAAGACAAACATTAGCAAAGACTACTCCCCTTATACCTCCCATCCGCAAGAACATTTAACACCTTAAAAATGTTAGGGACGCACTGGATCCTCGCTGCCAAACAAAAACATTTTTCAAAAGAAAAGAAAAATTGGCCTAAGTCCACTAAGTGTTTTAACACAAGTCCCCAGCGGAGTCGCCAAGCTGTCGCGACCTGATTTTCCGAAGCGGGTTTTGATACCACCTAAGGGTTCGGCTAATGGATTGCTAAGCCTAGACTTAGCTCGGGCTCTCCCAAGCCCATACCAATTCGCGACTTAGGGTTTAGTTCTTACATGCAAATGATTTTCAATTAGGAGTCGCCACTAATCTATTTTTGGTGGGTCGATTAGAAACCCAAGTAAAGTAGTGGGAGATTTACTTTACTCCTACGAACCGGAGATTATGGGTACGGGGACTTGGTTACACTAGATTTCTCTAATGCCCTTTCGGTACCTTTTCTTTTGTTTCAAAAATATTTTCTTTGGCAAACTTGAATTGATTTTAATTTATCTTCCTAACATATGAGGTGATCATGCGGGTGCGCAAACCACCAATTTAACACCCGATAAAACAGTGAATAAATTGCAAAAATTTACCTCAAAGCAACGAAAGCACCTGCGTGGTTAGATCAAAATCCACATCATCAATCTTAGATGTGATTTCTAATTAACACGCAATTTCTTTTTCTTTTTTGGTTTTCACTTTATTTAATGGGAGCTTAATCTATATGCAATGCAGGCTAGTAATCTAATATGACATGATATGACATAATATGACATAATAACATGGCCTAAAACTACATGATGCAAATGAGATGTTTTTTTGCGTTTTCTTAATAAGCATGCAATCTATTCTAAATAATTAATTTATTCAAAGACAATTTTTAGGTATTTTTCATGAAATTCGAAATGCAAAAATGATTTAGCTAGATTAAAGTTCAACCTGTCTAAAGAGATCTATCTAAATAAAATCAAACATGCAATGAACCTAATATGCAATGACGTGCAAATAATGCCTTAATTCTAAATGATATATGCATGATGACTTTTTTGCTTTTCTTTATGAGATTCGAAATTAAAACTAACACATAATTAAACGTGCATTTCGGATAATAAACAAAAAAAAACTAACAACCTAAATGAATGCATTTTTTTTTATATTTTTAAATTCGAAATAAAATCCCTATTCTAGATATGCAAACTAACAAAAAAAAAAACTCTAGAACCAATTGAAAACCTAATTCAAATATCTTTTGATTTTTCTTAACGATTATCTAAAACAAATATTAAATCTAACTAGCAAGACATTCAAACAAATAAAGGATTAAAATAAACGAAAAAATAACCCGTTGTCTCACGGGTCAAATTAACGATTATTTTTAACCCTAAACATCAGACAAGAAATCAAAATAATTAAAAATCTAATCCGAAATCTTACGGATCAAATTAATAACTATAATGATTTAGCAATTTAAAAATTACATAGTTTTGGGCAACACCTTAAGGATAATGCCTACAAGATTTTGCAAATATCGCACCCATTATCACAATTTAAATTCCTAGACTAAAAAAAAAAACTATCAAATAACATAACCAAAACATAACCTAACACACAAAAAAAACAAACAAGACTATATATAAAAAATAAGTAAAAGTAAAAAGATAAAAGGAAACTACCTAATTCCCCTTTTCCTTTTTTTTTGTTTTTCTTTTTTTGTTCCTTCTTTCCCACGTGTGACCGTGGGTCTCCAAGGGGGCAGCCGGTTCGGAGCTCCGGCGAAGGTGGACCGGCAAGGGACTCCGGCGAGGGCACAGCAGGCGCGCGGCGGGGAGATCTGGTAGGCGAGGCAGTGAGGAGCGGCTCGTTGCAGGAGTAGCAGCGGCGTCTCGGGCGTCAATGGAAACGGCGTCCAGTGCGGGCGGAGGCGGAGCGAGCTCGTCCGAGGATGGCTCGCAGTTGGCGTGAGGAGGGCCGAAGGCGGAGGACTAAAGACGGCGCGGCGGTTGTGGGCGTGGACGCGAGATCGGCGTGGACAGGGAGGTCGGCAGTGGGTGGTTTCGCGGAGCGACGGCGGCCGGCGACGTTGGGTTCGTCGCGGATCTGTGCGGCGGTGCGGGCCTGAGCTGCAGTAACGGCGTCAAGGTCGGTGGCGCGGAGACGGGCGCGGGCGGCTTGCTCGTGGAGGAGGTGCAGCGAAGGTGCGGAGGAGGAAGACAAACAGTGATTTTTTTTATTATTTTTTTATTCCTTCCCCCTCTTCCCCCTCTTCTCTTACGTAGCCTTTCACACCTCCCCTTTCTTTTTGTTTCTGACACTCACTATTCACCTCATTATTTTAATACCCTCCCCCAACTTCACTTTTCTTTCGTTTCTCTCTAACGAGCGTCTCTCCCATTTTTTAATCTCTTCCCTCACGGACTCTCTTTTTAATCGCTCCCCTTTCTCTCAATTCGTGTCTCCGTACGAGCTCTCTCTTTTTTAATCGCCTCCTCTCTACGAACTTCGTTCTTTCGTGTATTTATAGGCTTGAAGTAGCGTGAGTAAGAGGCGGCCATCATTTCCTCACTATTCCACGTCGTGCTTCTTCAGATTTGGACGCCACCGCCTGACATCTCCCAACTGCTGATCTTTTCTTCTTGCAGGCAAATTGCAGAACTTCACGTCTCCTATTTCATGCGTGCATGTGCATGTATTAATGAGGGAGAGACAAACGGACGCACAAGAACTTCCTTCCTCCCCCTTTTTTTTTTTTTTTTTTTTTTTTTTTTTTTTTTTGGTCTTTTGCGCGTTTGGACAAGCGGAGAGAGAGACCGTCCCTTTTTTAGTATATCGACTACAAGCCGCCGCGTCTTGTTGCCTTTTTAATACCAATGCGAGAAAAAAAATGCGACTTCATGAAATGCAATTTTACTTTTTTTTTTTTTTCTTTTTATTTTTTATGCAACTAATTACTAAATGATTAGGCAAAATTTAGGTGTCAACAAAACCGAAAATTATGTGATGGATTACCTTGATCCACAACAGTCCTGGTTGTATGCCAATATAAGTTAATAGCAAGAAGCATGAGGTGAAACAAAGATTGCTTGCTCATCCAAAACATGACCCGAAAAAAAAAAAAAAAAAAAAAAAAAAAAAAAAAAAAAAAAAAAAAGAGGACTGGAGAGAGGATTGCTTGCTCATCCACAACGTGATAGGATTGCAGAACTCTCGAAGCTGCAGTGTAATCTTGTAATTCACTATAAACTATAACACGACTGGCAATTGAAAAGAGCCACACATCCATACACACCTTTAGCACAAGACAAAATGAAATCTTGCATCGAAAATTTGAGCTGTAAATCACTATGGAACTACTTCCTATCTTACTTGGTTAGGGTTTGTTTTGTTTTAGTAATATTTTAATATTAAAAATTAATCGGTCCGGTCCGGGTGGGCGGGCGGGCGGATCCGCCCATGGAATCGGGAACCGGACCGGTTCCCTCAAGAACCGCTAGTTCCGGACGGTTCCGGTCTAGTTTCGGGCGGTCCGGGCGGTTCCTGGGTATTTTGCACACCCCTAGACAGGACATATGCCGGGATAGATGACATCACTTGTCGAGTCTAATTAGATAGATGATGCTGCACTGTTGCTAAGGAAGGGCAGCTCCTTGCCGAAAATTCGAAACAAGAAAATGAAAAGATATAAAACAGATGGAAATTCGTCATACAATAGCCACAGGTACGAACCATGACAGGACCATTTATTTAGTATACAGGCGGAACACTTCATTCGTGTCCAGCAATTAGATTCCATCAGTCATTCTAAATATCCGAGTCTGCATTCATATGCAATGCATTATGCAATAGTACACGCGGCACCGTTACAAAGCTTCGAACTTTAAGCAGGCGCTTCAGCAGCAGACGATACCATCTTAACGACATTGACAGGATCTCCGACCTTGATGACCTTGCCCTTCCCATCCTTGAGGAAGTTCTTTAGAACCATGTTCTGCCCCATGAAAACCTGCAAAGCCAGGCAAAGCAAGGTGACCCGTCTCTTCTGAGAAAGCTGGCAATAAAGGAATTTTAAAGTTCATGGGCCATTTACCTTTCCCTGCACCTTTCCAGTTGGGCGCAATACTTTATCCGAGCGGAACGTTATTAGAGTTTTGTTAATCTCTGGCTTAACTACAGCAGTCTCTTGATCAATCGTCGGTATCTGAATGCAAGTTTGTAGAATCTTCAAGACATGACACGGCAAGTGATGCACTCATTCGGTCATTGTGTGCATCTAGCAAATACAAGACGATACATTGCTGCTGAACATGACATCTAAGTAATCGGTAGGAGGTGAAGTGAGTAGACAATTTGGGAGCTAGGCACCGGAACAAAAACACTTAGCCATACAATTCAGTACAGTATCTTGGGAAAGAGAAGAAAAACCTGACACGAACGGGAAAGATAGATGACTTGCTTGTGATGATTTAAAAGATAAAGACTTGCAGAGTCCTACAGTGTCCCTTGTTTTTCTCCATCACTTACATTGTCACCCTCGATACTAAGCCTAAATACAATCTGTAGTTCCTTGTACATTCTTCAGAGATACATCCGCACTTGCGGAGTTTATTGTCTTTTGGAGTTAAGGTTTCTTGTGATGAGCATATAGCTAAAGGTGATCCTGCTAGCAGGGTTAGCTAACAGCTAGAAAGGCTCTTCGTGGTTGTATCACGAATCTAGAACATCATTCTTGTCGCACTTCAGCAAAGGCGATAGGTCGTGAAGAGGATCTACCATGATCTAGCTCACCATTAGCTATAACTAATGCATAAAGAGACTGGTCAAGGACATAGGATAGCCTTGTACCTTACAGCGGGAGCACAGCTTGACACCCCCAAAAGCGATCTTGTTAATCTCGATCTCTGTCCATAGGTCCTCGGAGAACGGTTCACAGCCATCAACCAAAATGCTGTTGCATACAACATAAAAGTCAACAACATGCTTGTCTCCTCCATTCAGCATCATCTTTGATAATTGGCCTACAGTAAGTAGTAACAAAGAACTTTCCAATAATTACTTTGGTCTAAAACGATTAACTGGCACCGGCTCCTTGAGCAGATTATTGAGCACGTCCAGGGATCCCTGCAAATGATAGCCGGTAAGATCTATGACTAGAATTTATCCAGGATTGAGGTCAACTTAAAATCATCATTCGCCAAGACTGACCTGAGATAACAGCAAGAATGGATATCCATCAGAGAACATGACTTTATGTCCATTAGCATATTGAGGATCCACAGGCCGAGTTTCTGTTGCTGTATATACAACAAAATTGAACACAAATCACTTTCAATTTAGTACGGGGCATAGATCCAGATGCTAACAGGAGGAAATTTGCAGCAAGCTTGTTCTAATAAAAATATGTTGCAGAGTTCTGTTTTCTGAAATTACTTTATCCACCCCACCTGCATTGAAACGAACTAGTCGACCAGGTTTTCCAAGATAGTTCGAAAACCAGTTCGCTGCTGCCTGTCCTTCATCCCATGCAGAGCCGGACCATTCCCACACCGAGATGCCATCAGTAACCTCACGGGGGTCGCTCAAAGAAATCTTCAGCTCATTCATGCCAGGAGCCTTCAGTACTGAACATAAAACATGCGCGATAAATCACGAATCTTTACCATATGAACTGATGGGACTAATTAATTTCTCCCAATCCCAATTTCAAATGGCGGAAATCGGATAATATCCACCAAAAAAAAAAAAAAATTACCCATAAAAGAATTGGCAGTCGGTAGCCAACCCTCGGAAAAGGCCTCATCAGGAAGCTTGACAGTCACCAGAGCAAGCTTGGGTTCAACTCTTTGAGTGTATGCCCTGCCTTTACTGTTCACGACTAACCATTGCCGGTCCCATCGAAATCCTGCATACGCAGCATCCCATCGATATCAAAGAAAAAGGAGTACTCAATGCTGGTTTGCTCCTGAATCGATATCCCGTATTCCGATTAGTTCACTAGATTAAGTAAAGCAATATTATCAAGAGCAGCAGCCGCTTATATTGACATTTTTTCTTGTTCTGACTTGGAATCAAGAACCCCACGCCCACATGAAGAAGATAAAAGAGAAGAAGGATCTTTCAGAACGAAACCCAGTTGATGGAAGAATCTTGTCGGCAAAGAGCAGTGTCTCTCGCGATCAACCAAAGGTCAGGGACTAGGCAGAGTTCCACTTCTAGGCAACATGACCGAAACTGTGAGACGATCCTAACAATCATCTATGGTAGAGTACAGTGAAACCCGCAGACTTCGGCTGATGTAGAGAAATCTCATCTCGTGCAAACCATCCATGAACACAATCAAGAAAGACGAAAGGAGTTGACAGCTGAAGATGAGTACTGAGGTACCAGTGCCATGAAATTGAGTTTCTCCACCCAGAAGTGGACAGAGACAACGAACAGAGCGAGACAGCAGAGGAGTTCGCACCAGAGAAAGAATTCAAGAAGAGCGGGAAAGAAAGAGAGAGAGACGAACCGGTGGGGGTGAGGGGTGCTTGAGGAACGGAAATGCCACGGCAGGACTTCACTGGGTACACGAAGACTGACGTGACCCTGGCTCTGGTCTTCTCCATCTCTGTCTCTCTGCCTCCCTCTCTGTCTCTCGGTGGCAGCAGCAGGAGAAGTGGAATTTGAACTTTTGGAGGAGCAGGTGCTCCGTCATTTCCAAGATAAATACAGCTCGGGGGTAATCAACTTCACAGTCCACCAACCACAGCGATGGAATCACGTTTTTTTCTTTTTTTGGTCGAATCTTGGATGTCCTGTTAGGCGTTTCGTTTTCCATGTGGATATACCTTGGTCTAGCTATCATGGAGTCCCCGCAATTCACTGTCGTTTCCGAATTCCATTCCCTGGTGGTTAGAATCCCAAAAGACCCGGTAAATTGTGAATCGGCAAGAGAAAGAGAGAACTGAGAAGGCACGCTCAGCAAAATCGCCTTACTGTCTCGACTAGACCCATCAAATAGGTGAGACAAGTTAGGTTGAAAATGGTCTAACCTAAATTAACTCATTTTTATGTATATCCAACTCGATGCTTCAATATTTAATCCGATCTAAGAAAAATTTTATTCAAATTAAGGTGAGAGTGCAAAATGAGTAAGTGTGATATCAAGTGAGAGCAAGAGAATCTGCAATTATGAGATGGGTAGAATTTAAGTAAGTTGTGATCTTATTTAACATTTATATTATTTTGAGATTTATCATTTAAAACCCATTTATGATCCATTTCGTAATACATACACATATAACAACTCAACCCGATAAAATATAGGTCAAGAAATAGATTTATGATCATTTTAATAGTCTCGACATAGGAGTGTTTTTCTTCATATTCTATGTGTTTGTCTTGTGTCGAACTAGCGTCCAATAGTTGATCCCTATCTTAAAATGATGCTCTGTCGTGGGAAAATCTGATCAGCACTCTAGCAATAGCCTAAAGACCATGGATTTTATCTACTAGATTTTCGGTGAATTGGGAACAAATTACCACCTTGCCAGAAACCAACAACAAGGGGGGACCCAAAACCATCCATACGACGGCACGTGAATCTTGAAAATGGCCTGTCGATTATTAGTAGGGGCAAAGGACATTGACTCTCAAGGCAGAACAAACAAGCACCGCTGTTCACTCCTGTACCAAAACAGGGAAATGCTCAAATTTGGTATGCGGATCTTATCATGAGCATCTCTCATGGTATGGACGATCCAAAAACAGAGGGCCGGGATGGTCCTCCCTTCTCACTTTACCGTGGTGGATCCTCCAGGATGACAAGGGATAAGCTGGAATCTGGAAAGTAAAGCACTCCCTTTCTACCGACTACCGAGCTGTATGAAAAAAGAAGAAGAGATGACGAAGCTTTACATGATATGCCACTTCTTTTAAATCCTAAATGAGTGCATCATGTAGATATTTCGGGAGGCGGCCAACATTTCATGAGGGTACTTCAGCAGATGAGAAGTATCTGCAATTCAACTCCATGATAAACTGCTCATATAACCACTGGGGGTTCGCCCCAATGGCCACCCTTCCATCTTGAAAGGGGGAGGTTGGGGTGGGGACGATTTCATTTCAGGAGTGAGTTTCGACTCCCACGCCCTGCAAGAAGGCGGGACAAAAGTCTGAGAGTGAATGTTAGAGTAGGATTAGCGTAGGACCGACCAAAAAAAAAAAAAACTGCTCATATGATACCACAACTTCGAATCAGAATTCACCCACATAAGCTGAGGGACAAGGCTCTCAAATAGCACATCTATTCATCGATGTGCCAAGTTTTGGTACTAGATGCTATAACACTACCTTCTTCCAATGCACTGCTCTGTACAACTATTGCACATCAGTATCGCATTGGGGTTTTCAGTACCATCACCATCGAGATGGAGCTAAGAACTCAACACATTAATATATGATACAGCCACTGTATACTACTTCCGAATTCCAGTTCCTCCATAGGTCTCGTGAAATGGGCATGAAAGCATATAATTCCCGACTTGCAAGATTCATTTTTTTTTTTTTAAGTTACCGATGAGTTTACGATCTCACATGTCAACAACGCATCCATCCAAAAGAAAAACAAATTTCAATAATAAAAACTATGGCGATCCACTCACTTTTCTTTTGCCTAAAAGAATACAAGCTAAAACATGAAAATGAGGACAGTAGGGCTGATGAGTTTCCTGGATTGGGTTCCTCGCTTGCCTTCCTTAGACATCCAGATATTCAGCAAGAGAAGAATCCCGGGCCTCGCCATAACAGCAGCGACTCAAGAGCACGGTCATCCACTCAATCATCCTCTCTTTCCGGTGGTAGACCACATGGCAAGAGCATTTTCTACACAACAAATGACACCAGAAGAGAAAGAGTTCAGCACCAAGTTTGATGGAACAAAATGAAGCAACATGGTTCAGACTTTGAGGTTAATCATAGTGGTAAACAGAATAGCATTACGAATACCATATAGACTTCAGAACAAAGTATGCCAATATATGCTCAGGATGATTATTGACCTCCACTAAATAACATCTAATTTGTCCTTTCAAATCCATGAAGTAAGATGCACACTTGAATAGAAAGCCGTGCAGCACATCTTTAAAACTATATGATGAAACTACCATACAAGGCTATTTTACTTCCATTTTTCACCAACCCAGCAAGAGGAATGGACACAAAGCATAACCAAAGCTCCCTCTTTAAAACTCCACCAACAAAAGAGAGCTCGAACAGCATTTATTGAAACGAGAATGAAATTGCACCTAACTTATGGATCACCTGAAAAGGGTTAAACTGGATTACGATATTATCATGCCACTAGTGGGTATAACTCGCACTTTACAACTGACACAGCAATATCCACTTAGACATTGACGGGATCTATTGTACGGGTCAGATCAGCAAACAATATACTGGAAATTAAGTAAGGGGGTGTTTGTTTGTGTTTCTTTTCTTTGTTTATTAACACAAATCTTGTTTTTTTGTTCTAGGGAACAAAAAAATAACAAAAACGCGTTTGTTTGCGTTTTTGTTCCAAATATATTTTTTTGTTCCCAGGAACAAATTTGAAACAGAAACAAGCAACAAAAAAAGCTTGTTTCTTGTTTCTGGAACACTTCTGAGAAACAATTTTTCTCTCTCTTATTTTTTTCATCTCTTTCTTTTCCTTTT
Organism: Eucalyptus sp. ANBG9806169; assembly: GCA_014182395.1. Classification (NCBI taxonomy): domain Eukaryota; kingdom Viridiplantae; phylum Streptophyta; class Magnoliopsida; order Myrtales; family Myrtaceae; genus Eucalyptus; species Eucalyptus sp. ANBG9806169. Next base: position 45,710,666 of record CM024577.1, read on the forward strand.
CTTTTTTCTTTGGCTGGTCGCCGACCTCGGTCATGACCGGTGACCGGCCGTCGAGGGCCGGCGACCTCGCCAGCCCCTGGCGAGGCTCGGCCTCACCGGATCTAGGCGAACTCGAGCTCGGCCTCGTTGGGGGCCGGTGAGCCTCGCCATGGCTAGGCGAGGCCACCAGCCCTCGTCGGCCGTTGCCGGCCATGGCCGAGGCCGGCGATCAGCCAACAGGAAAAAAAAAAGAAAAAGAAAGGAAAAATTAAATTAAAATATTAAAAAATTAAAAAAATTAAAAAAACAAAAATAGAACAAAAATTTACCAAACGTATTTCTGTTCTTTTTTTATTCCAGGAATAAGTTTACCAAATGCATTCTTCTGTTAAAAAATTGTTCTCCGGGACAGAAATAATTTTTTCTATTTCTGTTCCCTAAAACAATTTTTTAACAGAAACGTCACCAAACGCACAATAAGTTTCTCAAACCTAACTCCAATTGCAGTCTTCCTCACATCTTTTATCATTCACAACTAGTGACAGACTTAGCACAGAAAAAGAAGCAAAAAATTTAAAACACAATGAACGGCAAGAAGAAATGTTGAATCAATTAGTAAAACAAGATGCTCTCACATGCCTATGAAATCGGCTTAGAGTCTCATATCTCCAGAGTATAAAAACAAATAATAATCATATAGCCCACATACAATGTTGTCCCAACGGATCACAACCCACTAACTGACTATAGACATGTAGGCAACAAATCGTGCTGAAAACCAAACTTACGCTAAAACAAAAAGGAAATTATACCTAACTTATGGATCACCTGAAAAGGGTTAAAACTGAATTATGACATTATCATGCTGTTATTGGGTATAACTCACACTATATAACTGACACTGCGATATCCACTCAGATATTGATGGGACCTATTTTCACGGGTGATCAACAAAAAATATACTGGAAATTAAGTAGGTTTCTCAAACCTAAATCCAATTGCACTCGTCCTCACATTCTTTATCGTCCACAACTAGTGACAGACCTAGCGTGGAAAAAGAAGCTTAAAATTTATAACACAATGAATGGCAAGAAGAAAAATTGAATCAACTAAGTAAAACAAGATGCTCCCACATGCCTATAAAATCAGCTCAGAGTCACATATCTCCTGAGTATTAAACAAATAATAATCCTATAGCCCACGTACAATATTGTCCCAACGGATTACAACCCATTAACTGACTATAGATACTTAGGCAACAAATTGTGCTGAAAACCAAACTGACACTACACAGCATCAGTCAAACTACCATTGATCTCCACATCACACAACAGAGGATGCCTAGCCTTAACTTACACTACCATCAACACAAATTTGTCAGGATTTTTCTTAAGGAACAAAGACAAGTTGAGAAAAAGTCTGGATTGCACTGATTAACCATGATCCTGTGACGGCAAAGATGAAACCTTGCAACCAAAATTGGACCCAGAAACCACAGCCCAGCCACTCTCCACATCCCTTAAAGAACCATGTTTCTTCCATACCAAAAGACTCAATAATTCTACCACTTATTGGGACTCACTTGGGTATGGAGGGAAAAACAAGAAACGGAATCGCAACAAAAGACAAGTTGAAAAACGATTAGACTTAAGTACTAGAGACAAGTGGAGAAAAGATTCGGATTGCACTGATTTTGCACAATCCCCTGACGACAAAGATGAAACCTTTCAACTAAAATTGAACCCAGAAACCAAACCCCAGCCACTCTCCACATCCCTCAAAGAATCATGCTTCTTCCATACCGAAAGACTCAATAATTCGTCCACTCGTCGGGGACTCACTTGGGCATTCAGAGAAAGAGCAACAGAATCACAACGGGTCAAAATCAAGCACCGATATAAGCAGAATAATACGCGCAGCGAGAGGTAAGCGAACCTGCATGAAGTTGTAGCGCTCCCTGCCGATGGACTCGTTCTCAGCAATAGCAAAGTACGCCAGAATCGGGTAATGCCCAATGTAGGAAGCAAAGCTGTCCCGCTGGATGTTCACAGCCCACTCACTGAACCCCAAAAAAAGAAAACAAGAAACCAGAGACGCCGCAGTGAGCAGCAGCCAAAGAAGGGACGAAGGAGATCGCTCCGCCGGAGGAGGAGGAGTAGGAATTCGTCTGTGTTGACGTTCGCTGCTTCAAAAATTCGTTTTTCCCGGTTGGTCTTGGGCTTAAGGGATTTGGGCCTTAAGCCCAAATCACTATGTACTCACGTTTGTACCTTTTTCCAGTATGAATCGGATAAATGGTCTGATCCAAATTAATCAATTTAAACTGTGCGAACCTATAATATAGTGATCCATACTCAATTTATATCCAACCTGACCTTTATTATTAAAGTACATATTTAATCCAATTTAGAAAAACTTATATCAAAATTGATATGAGAGTTCACAACGAGCGAAGGTAAGATTGAATGAACGCAAGAAAAATAGTTATAAAAGTATATTAAACCAAAATTCATTTAACACCTATTATTTTGGACTTTAACATTATAAACTATATAACAACTCAACCCATTAAATATAGGTAAAAAAATGAGTTTATGACCTTATTTTGACGGGTCTAGCTTTTGCCAAAGAACAATTACACCGAGTTCTTTTCCTTGTTTGGTTTTGAACCTTGTAGCATATTCATATCAAGTGTGTGATGAAAAGAGCTCCCGGGCTATAGGAAATGCTGGAACAGCGATTGAAATGGTGTCTAGGATGGTCCGGTTGAGTACGGAGGAGGCTGCTTCCAAGCTTCTGCAGAACTTAATGTGATAAAAACATACAAGACTGATGCCCCTGTAGGCTGCTGCAGCCAGTGGTGTGGCTGGAATGGCGTCTGACTCCAGTATGCTCAGCGTTGCAGCGGCAATTCAAGTGCAGCCATATGCTTTTGCTCGCAAAAAGAAAAGCCAACGCCGGCTGTACAGCTTGTGCAGTCTGAGTGCCAGGAATTGGCGACAGGACATATGCTGGAATAGATTACATCACTTGTTGAGTCTAATTAGATAGATGATGCTGCACTGTTGCTAAGGAAGGGCAGCTCCTTGCCGAAAATTTGAAACAAGAAAATGAAAAGATATAAAACAGATGGAAATTCGTCATATAATAGCTACAGGTACGAACCATGACAGGACCATTTATTTAGTATACAGGCGGGACACTTCATTCATGTCCAGCAATTAGATTCCATCCGTCATTCTAAATATCCGAGTCTGTATTCATATGCAATGCATTATGCAATAGTACACGCGGCACCGTTACAAAGCTTCAAACTTTAAGCAGGCGCTTCAGCAGCAGACGATACCATCTTAACGACATTGACAGGATCTCCGACCTTTATGACCTTGCCCTTCCCATCCTTGAGGATGTCCTTTAAAACCATGTTCTGCCCCATGAAAACCTGCAAAGCCAGGCAAAGCAAGGTGACCCGTCTCTTCTGCGAAAGCTGGCAATAAAGGAATTTTAAAGTTCATGGGCCATTTACCTTTCCCTGCACCTTTCCAGTTAGGCGCAATACTTTATCCGAGCGGAACGTTGTTAGAGTTTCGTTAATCTCTGGCTTAGCTACAGCAGTCTCTTGATCAATCGTCGGTACCTGAATGCAAGTTTGTAGAATCTTCAAGACATGAAATGGCAAGCGATGCACTCATTCAGTCATTCTATGCATCTAGCAAATACAAAACAACACCCTAGGTGCATACATTGCTGCTGAACTTGACATCTAAGTAATCGGTAGGAGGTGAAGTGAGTAGACAATTTGGGAGCTAGGCAACGGAACAAAAACACTTAGCCATACAATTCAGTACAATATCTTGGGAAAGAGAAGAAAAACCTGACACAACCGGGAAAGATAGATGACTTGCTTGTGATGATTTAAAAGAGAGAGACTTGCAGAGTCCTACGGTGTCCCTTGTTTTTCTCCATCGCTTACATTGTCACCCTCGACACTAAGCCTAAATACAATCTGTAGTTCCTTGTACATTCTTCAGAGATACATCCGCACTTGCGGAGTTTATTGTATTTTGGAGTTATGGTTTCTTGTGATGAGCAGATAGCTAACGGTGATCCTGCTAGCAGGGTTAGCTAACAGCTAGAAAGGCTCTTCGTGGTTGTATCACGAATCTAGAACATCATTCCCGTCGCACTTCAGCAAAGGCTATAGGTCGTGAAGAGGATCTAACATGATCTAGCTCACCATTAGCTATAATTCATGCATAAAGAGACTGGTCAAGGACATAGGATAGCCTTGTACCTTACAGCGGTAGCACAGCTTGACACCCTGGAAAGCGAACTTGTTAATCTCGATCTCTGTCCATAGGTCCTCGGAGAACGGTTCACAGCCATCAACCAAAATGCTGTTGCATACAACATAAAAGTCAACAACATGCTTGTCTCCTCCATTCAGCATCATCTTTGATAATTGGCCTACAGTAAGTAGTAACAAAGAACTTTCCAATAATTACTTTGGTCTAAAACGATTAACTGGCACTGGCTCCTTGAGCAGATTATTGAGCACGTCCAGTGACCCCTGCAAATGATAAATGGTAAGATCCATGACTAGAATTCATCCAGGATTGAGGTCAACTTAAAATCATCATTCGCCAAGACTGACCTGAGATAACAGCAAGAATGGATATCCGTCAGAGAACATCACTTTATGTCCATTAGCATATTGAGGATCCACAGGCCGAGTTTCTGATGCTGTATATACAACAAAATTAACACAAATCACTTTCAATTTAGTACGGGGCATAGATCCAGATGCTAACAGGAGGAAATTTGCAGCAAGCTTGTTCTAATAAAAATATGTTGCAGAGTTCTGTTTTCTGAAATTACTTTATCCACCCCACCTGCATTGAAACGAACTAGTCGACCAGGTTTTCCAAGATAGTTCGAAAACCAGTTCGCTGCTTCCTGTCCTTCATCCCATGCAGAGCCGGACCATTCCCACACCGAGATGCCATCAGTAACCTCACGGGGGTCGCTCAAAGAAATCTTCAGCTCATTCATGCCAGGAGCCTTCAGTACTGAACATAAAAGATGCGCGATAAATCACGAATCTTTACCATATGAACTGATGGGACTGATTAATTTCTCCCAATCCCAATTTCAAATGGCGGAAATCGGATAATATCCACCAAAAAAAAAAAAAAATTACCCATAAAAGAATTGGCAGTCGGTAGCCAACCCTCGGTAAAGGCCTCATCAGGAAGCTTGACAGTCACCAGAGCAAGCTTGGGTTCAACTCTTTGAGTGTATGCCCTGCCTTTACTGTTCACGACTAACCATTGCCGGTCCCATCGAAATCCTGCATACGCAGCATCCCATCAATATCAAAGAAAAAGGAGTACTCAATGCTGGTTTGCTCCTGAATCGATATTTCGTATTCCGATTAGTTCACTAGATTAAGTAAAGCGATATTATCAAGAGCAGCAGCTGCCTATATTGACATTTTTTCTTGTTCTGACTTGGAATCAAGAACCCCACGCCCACATGAAGAAGATAAAAGAGAAGAAGGATCTTTCAGAACGAAACCCAGTTGATGGAAGAATCTTGTCGGCAAAGAGCAGTGTCTCTCGTGATCATCCAAAGGTCAGGGACTAGGCAGAGTTCCACTTCTAGGCAACATGACCGAAACTGTGAGACGATCCTAACAATCATCTATGGTAGAGTACAGTGAAACCCGCAGACTTCGGCTGATGTAGAGAAATCTCATCTCGTGCAAACCATCCATGAACACGATCAAGAAAGACGAAAGGAGTTGACAGCTGAAGATGGATACTGAGGTACCAGTGCCATGAAATTGAGTTTCTCCACCCTGAAGTGGACAGAGACAACGAACAGAGGAGTTCGCACCAGGGAAAGAATTCAAGAAGAGCGGGAAAGAGAGAGAGAGAGAGACGAACCGGTGGGGGTGAGGGGTGCTTGAGGAACGGAAATGCCACGGCAGGACTTCACTGGGTACACGAAGACTGACGTGACCCTGGCTCTGGTCTTCTCCATCTCTGTCTCTCTGCCTCCCTCTCCGTCTCTCGGTCGCAGCAGCAGGAAGTGGAATTTGAACGTTTGGAGGAGCAGGTGCTTCGTCGGTCAGTCCACCAACCACTGCGATGAAATCACGTTTTTCTTGGATGTCCTGTTTATTTTTTTTGGTCGAATCTTGGATTTGCCAAAATGCAAATACCTTTGACGGTTTTCCGAAATGCAAAGATCGTTTAATAAAATTTACATTGAATTACAACTTTGGCCAAAATATCGTTTGATAAAATTTACATTTATAAATGACTTTTATTAAATTAAAAAAAAAAAAAAAAGAATTCTATTTTTCTTTTTTGAAGTCTGGCCACCGAACCGAATCAGGATCGACGATAGGATGGCAAGATCGGCTACCCGGGTCGCGCGACCTCCGGCGACCATCGCCTGGGGTCGCACGACCTCAAGCGACGGTCGCTAGGGTCGTGCTGGCGGCCGAATGGCCATATCTGGCTGCTTGGGTCACGCGACCTCAGGCGGCCGTCGCCTGGGGTCACGTGACCCAGGCGACCAAGAGATGGCCGCATGCGACCCAGGCGATCCGGCGGTGATGCCACGGGTCACGAGATCCGAGCGTCGCCTGAGGTCCGAAGACGGTTGCCGAGGTCGGGCGACCTTGAGGCGGCGATCGCCGGCGTGCGCCATCCCTTCGCCAATGGTCGTTGGCCTCCGATTAGCAGCTTGGAGAGGTTGGAAAAGATGAACAGTAACCAAGCTACTTGCATTCCCAAAATACAACTTCCCAAATCACCTCAACCCTTGCATTCAACTAAAGTCCTTTAGAGCCACTTGGAGATGCGGTGCATCTCGCCAAAGCCGCGCAAAAAAAATGAACCAAACACCTGCATTTTCGCCAGGACTTTAGGCAAATGAAGATTCCAAATGCTAAACCAAACATGGCCGATATCCTATTAGACGTTTCGTTTTCCATGTGGATATACCACCATTCGTTTCCTGCTGGTTTTGCAACTTCTCATTTTTATGCATACCCAACTCAATGTATATTACTAAAATACTTCAATATTTAATCCAATCTAGGAAAACTTATACTCAAACTCAAATGAGAGTGCAAAATGAGTAAGTTTGATATCAAGTGAGGACAAGAGAATGTGCAATTATGAGATGGGTAGAATTTAAGTAACTTGTAATCTCATTTAACATTTATATTATTTTGAGATATATCGTTTAAAACCCATTTATGATCCATTTTCTTAATATATACACATATAACAACTCAACCCGATAAAATATAGGTCAAGAAATAGATTTATGATCAATTTTAATAGTCACATAGGAGTGTTTTTCTTCATATTCTATTGTGTTTGTCTTGTGTGGAACTAGCGTCCAATATTTGATCCCTATCTTAAAATGATGCTCTGTCGTGGGAAAATCTGATCAGCACTCTAGCGATAGCCTAAAGACTACGGATTTTATCTACTATATTTTCGGTGAATTGGGAACAAATTACCACCTTGCCAGAAACCAACAACAAGGGGGGGGACCAAAAACCCTCCATACGACAGCACGTGAATCTTGAAAATGGCCTGTCGATTATTAGTAGGGGCAAAGGACACTAAGGTGCGTTTGGTAACATTTCTGTTTAAAAATTATTAAGGAATGAAATAGAAAAAAGTGTTTTGTTAACAATTTTCAACAAAAACGCATTTGGTAAACTTGTTTTGGGAATAAAAATGAACAGAAACACATTTGGTAAATTTGTATTCTTTTTTATTTCTTTTAATTTTTAATTTTCTTTTTTTCTTCTTTTCTTCTTTTTAGTAGGCCGAGGCCTTGGCCATGGCCGCGACCGCCGACGAGGGTCGGCCGGCCTCGCCTTGGGCGGGCGAGCCCGAGCTCGGCCTCGCCTGGGGCCGACGACTCCCCGACAAGGTCACCGGCCCTCGACGGCGTCGCCGGCCATGGCCGAGACCGGTGGACAAGAAAAAAAAAGAAAAAAAAAAAAAAAAAAAGAAGAAAAAAAGAGGAGAGAGAAAATGTGTTTTTAATTTTTGTTTGAAACAAAAAACAATTTTTTTTTTTTTTTCTTTGTTTTCTGTTCCAGGATGTGTTTCGGAAACAAAAAAATAATTTTGGAATAAAAACGCACACAAACGCGTTTTTGTTCCTTTTTTGTTTTCAGGGAACAAAAAAACACAAAATTTGTTTAAAAATAGAAAAAAGAAGTAAAAACAAACAGGCCTTAACTCTCAAGGCAGAACAAACAAGCACCGCTGTTCACTCCTGTACCAAAACAGGGAAAAGCTCAAATTTGGTATGCGGATCTTATTATGAGCATCTCTCATGGTATGGACGATCCAAAAACAGAGGGCGGGATGGTCCTCCCTTCTCACTTTACCGTAGTTATATGAAAAAAGAAGAAGAGATGACGAAGCTTTACATGATATGCCACTTCTTTTAAATCCTAAATGAGTGCATCCTGTAGATATTTCGGGAGGCGGCCAACATTTCATGAGGCTATTTCAGCAGATGAGAAAGTATCTGCAATTCAGCTCCATGATAAACTGCTCATATGATACCACGACTTTGAATCAGAATTCACCCACATAAGCTGAGGGACAAGGCTCTCAAATAGCACATCTATTCATCGGTGTGCCAAGTTTTGGTACCAGATGCTATACACTACCTTCTTCCAACGCACTGCTCTGTACAACTATCGCACATCAGTATCGCATTGGGGTATTCAGTACCATCACCATCGAGATGGAGCTAAGAACTCAACACATTAATATATGATACAGCCACTGTATACTACTTCCGAATTCCAGTTCCTCCATAGGTCTCGTGAAATGGGCATGAAAGCATATAATTCCCGACTTGCAAGATTCATTTTTTTTTTTAAGTTACTGATGAGTTTACGGTCTCACATGTCAACAACGCATCCATCCAAAAGAAAAACAAAGTTCAATAATAAAAACTATGGCGATACACTCACTTTTCTTTTGTCTAAAAGAATACAAGCTAAAACATGAAAATGAGGATAGTGGGGCTGATGAGTTTGCTGGATTGGGTTCCTCGCTTGCCTTCCTTAGACATCCAGATATTCAGCAAGAGGAGAATCCCGGGCCTCGCCATAACAGCAGCGACTCAAGAGCACGGTCATCTACTCAATCATCCTCTCTTTCCGGTGGTAGACCACATGGCAAGAGCATTTTCTACATAACAAATGACACCGGAAGAGAGAGAGTTCAGCACCAAATTTGATGGAACAAAATGAAGCAACATGGTTCAGACTTTGAGGTTAATCATAGTGGTAAAAATATCAACAGAATAGCATTACGAGTATAATATAGACTTCAGAACAATGTATGCCAATATATGCTCAGGATGATTATTGACCTCCACTAAATAACATCTAATTTGTCCTTTCAAATCCATGAAGTAAGATGCACACTTGAACGGAAAGCCATGCAGCACATCTATAAAACTATATGATGAAACTACCATACAAGGCTATTTTACTTCCATTTTCACCAACCCAGCAAGAGGAATGGACACAAAGCATAAACAAAGCTCCCTCTTTAAAACTCCACCAACAAAAGAGAGCTCGAACAGCATTTGTTAAAACAAGAATGAAATTGCACCTAACTTATGGATCACCTGAAAAGGGTTAAACTGGATTACGATATTATCATGCCACTAGTGGGTATAACTCGCACTTTACAACTGACACAGCAATATCCACTTAGACATTGACGGGATCTATTGTACGGGTCAGATCAGCAAAAGATATACTGGAAATTAAGTAAGTTTCTCAAACCTAACTCCAATTGCAGTCTTCCTCACATCCTTTATCATTCACAACTAATCTCCAGAGTATGAAAACAAATAATAATCATATAGCCCACATACAATGTTGTCCCAACGGATCACAACCCACTAACTGACTATAGACATGTAGGCAACAAATCGTGCTGAAAACCAAAGTTATGCTAAAACAAAAAGGATATTATACCTAACTTATGGATCACCTGAAAAGGGTTAAAACTGAATTATGACATTATCATGCTGTTACTGGGTATAACTCACACCATACAACTGACACTGCGATATCCACTCAGATATTGATGGGACCTATTTTCACGGGTGATCAACAAAAAATATACTGGAAATTAAGCAGGTTTCTCAAACCTAACTCCAATTGCACTCGTCCTCACATTCTTTATCGTCCACAACTAGTGACAGACCTAGCGTGGAAAAAGAATCTTAAAATTTATAACACAATGAATGGCAAGAAGAAAATTGAATCAACTAAGTAAAACAAGATGCTCCCACATGCTTATAAAATCAGCTCAGAGTCACATATCTCCTGAGTATTAAACAAATAATAATCCTATAGCCCACGTACAATATTGTCCCAACGGATTACAACCCATTAACTGACTATAGATACTTAGGCAACAAATCGTGCTGAAAACCAAACTGACACTACACAGCATCAATCAAACTACCATTGGTCTCCACATCACACAACAGAGGATGCCTAGCCTCAACTTACACTACCATCAACACCAGTTTGTCAGGATTAGACTTGAGGAACAAAGACAAGTTGAGAAAAGATTCGGATTGCACTGATTAAGCACGATTCCATGATGGCAAAGATGAAACCTTTCAACTAAAATTGGACCCAGAAACCAAACCCTAGCCACTCTCCGCATCCCTTAAAGAATCATGCTTCTTCCATACCAAAAGACTCAATAATTCTACCACTTATTGGGACTCACTTGGTCTGGTGCGAAAAACGAAAAACAAGAAACGGAATCACAACAAAAGACAAGTTGAAAAACGTTAGACTTAAGGAACGAAGACAAGTTGAAAAATGATTCGGATTGCACTGATTAACCACAATCCCATGACGGCAAAGATGAAATCTTTCAACTAAAATTGAACCCAGAAACCAAACCCCAGCCAGTCTCCACATCCCTTAAAGAATCATGCTTCTTCCATAACAAAAGATTCAATAATTCTTCCACTCATCGGGACTCACTTGGGCATTCAGAAAAAGAGCAACAGAATCGCAAAAGGTCAAAATCAAGCACCGACATAAGCAGAACAAACACGAGCAGCGAGAGGTAAGCGAACCTGCATGAAGTTGTAGCGCTCCCTCCCGATGGACTCATTCTCAGCTATAGCAAAGTACGCCAGAATCGGGTAATGCCCGATGTAGGAAGCAAAGCTGTCCCGCTGGATGTTCACAGCCCACTCACTGAACCCCAAAAAAGAAAACAAGAAACCAGAGACACCCCCAGTGAGCAGCAGCCACAGAAAGGACACGCGCGAAACCCGGAAGAAGATCGGGGGGGAGAGAACTCACAATCGATTCAGGTCGGCATGCCCGGTGCCGACGTACTTGGCCTGGAGATGCTCGAGCTGGGAGTTGATGTTGAACCTGTCGCTGGCCTGCACGATATAAAGAAGGCGAAAGATTACAAATTGGGGAGGGGTAGGGTTTTCTGGGGGCTCGGCTACGAGGAGGAGGAACAAGAAGACACCGCCGCCGGCGGCGGAGAGATCGCGGCTTACCTGCATGATCGGCTGTTGAGGAGGCTTGAGGAAGGAGGAGGAGGAGGAGGAGGACGTCGAGATTGATTGCTGCTGTGAGGAGATGGAAGGTGAGAAGCTGGCTCTCTCGTCGATCTGATGAACCGAGTTGCTTTGATAAAAACCTCGTCCAGCTTTTTTTTTTTTTTTTTAAAACCTCATCCACCTTTTTTTTTTTTTTTTTTTTTGTCGGTCCTACGTTAATCCTACTCTAACACTCATTCTCAGCTTTTCGCATCGCTTTGCGGGCGTAGGAATCGAAATCCACTCCTGAAATGAAATCTGCCCCACCCCAATCCCCCCGAGAAGGTCGTCCAGCCTTTGACAAGCCCTATTTCGCCCAATTATGTTGTTGTAGAACCCTTTTTTTTTTTTTAGCTATTTTGGTTTATGAAATGAAAACTCTTTTTATTTTTGGATAATTACACGGATGATTTGTAAAATTTGACTGAACGTGCAATATCATGCATGAATTTTTAATTTGTTCAATATAACCTTTGAACTTTAGCTCAATGTAAAAAAATTATCTTATCTATTTAATGTGATTCATAAACTGATTTATATATATTCAATTTAGTTTATGTACACATTCTTTAAGTAGCATTACTGACACAAAATCATAACCACGCGTTATTTCTCAAAAAAAAATAGAAAATTTTGACAATTGAGACACGTTGGGACACGTTGTATAATCACCATTTATTAATATCATTTATTATTTCAATTTGATAAATTTAACTGTATTCCATTCAAATAATCCATAAAACTTGATAAGGAAAAAAAAATCTATGTTACGATAAATAAAGCTATCAAATCTAACAAAATGTCCCTTCCCCTTTTTTTTTTGTTTTTAATTTTTATATATTTATATGTTGAACTCTCATTTATTAAAAATTTTCAAAATTAACCCGTGTGTATCCGAATCATGTATCAGAATTCCAGACTCGTGTGTTAAGGCATATCGGAAGAATTGATCACATGTATCCGACACGTGTTGATTGCATGTCGAAATGTATTGGAGCTCTTGTCTGACATGATACGAAAACTCAGTGGATAAAACTCCTCACTTGAATACAGACGCAGAAGTCTAGGGAATTGCGAATAAGGGGCGAACGTTACTCCTTGACACCTCTACCTCACCTTCTAAACTGTCATGCAAGACTGCAACCTAAGGTAAACAAGAGCTTATGGAATTCAACCGATCGAGAACTTCCGGTCATCCAATTCTTAAGCAATTATAAAAAAAATCACATCCAAAATTCATAAGTCAATATTAATATACCAAGGGAATTTCGGGTCTTCCAACTTTTTTTTTTTTTGGGTCTTCCAACTTAAGAAGTCAAAAGAAAAGCCTAATCAAGATAGTGGGGTGGGGAGAGAAACATCGGAGCGACAGCCGCCTTCCTCCTCCACCGGCAGCATCCTCTCCAGCAAGGTCCAGTCAACGGCGACTGTTGACTCCCCGGACACCAACCAAAACCCACAACCAAAGACCAGAAATTTAATTTAATAAAAAAAAATGAAAAAGAAGAAGAAAACTCCTCGGAATTAATGGCGACCGCGATGAAAGCATGAATCTTGTCACCTACCCACCATCCCCCTCCCTCCTCCTCCTCCCTCCATTCATTGCTCCCTCCCCGCCGGAGCTCCCCGCCGCTCCCCGCCGCGCCGCCGGGTCGCCGCCGCCGTGATGGGAGGGGGCCTCGCCGTCTCCCTCCTGCTCCTCTCGCTCCCCGCCGTCCTCCTCGCCGCCGCTTCTTCTTCTCCGGTGGTCCCGCTGGCGGCGTCCAGTGCCGTGAGATTTGTTTCTGGGTTTGCGTGCTTTGTTGCTAATCCGTGGTCGGCGGTGTTTGTTTTTGGTGGGCGCTCATTCTCTCTGGCTCTCTCTGTTTTCAGGTCCTCAACGAGACGCTCGACGGCGCCGGCGGTGCTCCCGCGAAGGAGGAGCCGCGAAATGGTACGTAGTGCTCTTAGCTGCTGTTTTCGGGCATGCCAGGGGGCTGCGAGGGGACGCGGAAGATGAGTTTTCGAGGGTTTATTTTCGTTCAAGATCGGAACTTGTTATGAACTGCGGAATTGGGTTTCTTTAATGTTTGTTTTTTTATGCTCTTGATTGTTGTGTTTGTTCAAGAACGGCTTGACCTGATGGTGTGTTGAATGCTGATAAAGTGCGAATCTTGTCTTGGACGTTCTTGTTTTACCACGATAACCAAATTCGAAAAAGAAGAGATTTGGTAGCTGGGAAATGAACTGCGAGGTGTAATCGTAAAATGACCTTGGATGAGTCGGCAAGGAGACGTCTACCGCGTGACCTGCTCCATAACTTTTCGAGGGGAAGTATGTATTGACATGCCAGATGAAACGTCAAAGTGGTGGTTCTGCAGAACGTAGCTCCCATTGAATAGAAATTGGCTATGTGAACTGGCCTTTCTTGCTTTCGTAGTTATTTTGCTGAAGCTGCATTCGAGCTTCCATGTTTAAAGTTCTGTCTTCATTATTCACAGGAACGTGTCCTAAAGGTTGGGTAGTTGGCCCGAGCGAGGGGAAGTGCTTTCGCTTCTTCGCAACACGCCTTTCGTGGAATGATTCGGAGGCCTCCTGTAGAAATGAGAGTGGACACTTGGCAGCTCTGGTATCAATCAAGGAAGTGAATCTCACGCAACAGCTATGCAATAGCACCAGCAGCGGCTGCTGGGTTGGAGGAAGGAACGTTAATTCTTCTGATGGTTTTGGCTGGAAGTGGTCGGACAATTCTTCGCAGTGGAATGGATCCATCTTCCAAAATTTGACATCAACATCCAATTGCTCTAATACGGCTTGCTGGCTCAATAGCTCTGTTGATTCATGTACACTGGTGACTAATGGATCTGCATCTCTCTCTGTTGAAGAATGTCGGCAACTGCACTCTTTCATTTGCGTGCGAGAAATGGGTAAAGTCATTATTCATATCTAGAGAGCGCGCACTTTCCCATGTAATTGCCAATTATACTGAGAACCTTTTCAATTACTTTACATGCAGAAAGCAGATGTTACCACATGCACTGCCACATTGAATATTTCATCATTCTTCTTGTTGTTAGTGGAGTAATTTTTTGCACCACCTTGGCTGTTGTCCTCTGGCTTCTCCTTTACAAGCAAGGCAAAAGGCGCAGAAGGTCACGCAAATTATCCAATCCAGCTGCTTCTGCATTGGTTCCACCATCGTGGAAAGTCTTCACTAAGGAGGAATTGCGGTCGATAACAAAGAATTTCAGTGAGGGAAATCGTCTACTTGGAGATGCTAAGACAGGGGGAACTTATACTGGACTCCTGCTAGATGGTTCTAAGGTTGCAGTCAAGAGATTGAAGAGGACTACGTTTCAGAGAAAGAAGGAGTTTTATTCTGAAATTGGAAGAGTCGCTAGACTTCATCATCCAAATTTGGTTGCAGTCAAAGGATGTTGTTACGATCATGGTGACCGTTACATAGTCTATGAGTTTATAGCTAATGGGCCGCTAGATAGATGGTTACACCACATACCAAGAGGTGGCCGGAGCTTGGACTGGGCCATGAGAATGAAAATCGCCACATCACTTGCTCAAGGAATTGCGTAAGTCTAACCCTTTTCTGATGATCACGTACAGGCTCTAAGATGCTTGCCCTCTTCGTTGTGTCTTTCTTTTCTTTTCCAGTGCTACCTTCAGATTGGTCTTTGAAGCGTGGGTTTTCTATGAAAATTGAAAGCACAGCAATACATCGATTGCCAATAGTTGGACTACAAAAAATGGGAACATGATTTCCTGTGTGCTATTGATCTAAACAATGATAATAAACTGGATTAAAGTTTTTGTATACTTTCTACCGTAGCATAACATATGTTTTTCAAGATTCTTACTTTGAAGTAGAAATTTCCTGTATGATGAACAGAATCCTACTTTTTTCTTACTTCTTTTTCTTTTTTGCTTGGCGTACAGAATCTTACCTTGTTTTGTTTTACCCCTAGATTCCTGCACGACAAGGTCAAGCCTCATGTGGTGCATCGTGATATTCGTGCCGGTAATGTGTTACTCGATGAAGAATTCGGAGCCCATCTGATGGGGGTAGGCCTTTCAAAGTTTGTGCCATGGGAAGTGATGCATGAGAGGACCATGATGGCCGGTGGCACACATGGGTACCTTGCCCCAGAATATGTTTATAGAAATGAGATAACTACAAAGAGTGATGTGTATAGTTTCGGAGTGCTCCTGCTTGAAATTGTAACTGGGCGTAGGCCTGCACAGGCAGCTGACTCCGTCGGTTGGCAAAGTATATTTGAATGGGCAACGCCTCTGGTGCAGGCTCACCGGTACCCAGAGCTATTAGATCCACTCATAACTTCATCTTCTTCTGCTAACATTCCAGAAGCTG
The DNA here is from genome assembly GCA_014182395.1 of Eucalyptus sp. ANBG9806169. Classification (NCBI taxonomy): domain Eukaryota; kingdom Viridiplantae; phylum Streptophyta; class Magnoliopsida; order Myrtales; family Myrtaceae; genus Eucalyptus; species Eucalyptus sp. ANBG9806169. Next base: position 45,726,666 of record CM024577.1, read on the forward strand.
GAGATATTCAAAAGGTTGTGGACCTTGTTTACACGTGCACACAGCATGTACCATCCATGAGACCGAGGATGTCGCATGTTGTCCACCAGCTGCAACAGTTGGTTCCGCCTGCTGTTATGTAGTGACTAGCTAGTGCATCGACACGAGGTTTTCATTCGTTGTACTTTTTGTCTAGCAACTAACTGCTACAGATTCTCTGGGGAAATTAGAAACGTGGATGAAGGGTTTATCTTCCCTAACTGTTTGTAATTTAGGTAATTAAATTCTGAAAGTGAGAAAGCAGTGTTCTAGGTATGAAGGGAGAATTTGGTCCTGTGGATATTGATGTAACATGCACTTAGAATTGGATTTTTGTTTTGAAAAGAACTCTGAAGTAGTTGGTACTCTCTCTCTCTCTCTCTCTCTCTCTCTCAGAGTTAAATACTTGAGCACTACAGTAGTAACATATTGGTGAAACTGCGAAGCACTACCCAAGCAGATAGTGAACAAAGGCAACTAATTTGCTTTTTTCACTCTGCAACACTCCTCATCCTTTTATACACCTAGTGGCATCGTGCTTTCCCAATTTTGTTGTTGTTTTCTTTTGGGGGTCGTACCTATAAATGAGCCTGGACAGGCATGAGGCACGTTGCCAATTGACAAGTAGGAAAATTTTTAGATTGTTCTTGTGCCTATTATGCTTCTCTTTCTTTGAAAAAGATAACCATATAATCAATAGAGTACTTGAACTCGGTATGCTGTCATTTGGTTGATTCGTATCGTCTGCTCATGTTCAAGGGGTTCAAAGGTCATCTTTAGTTATTAATGAACGGAAAATAAGATTATGAGCTGCTCGAAGAAACCTGCGGTGCATATAAAGAACCGTGCATCTCTTGCATATTTCAGGCGGGAAACAGGCACTAGGCGGGAAACGGGCACTAGAATTGAAAACGGAATTCAGTAAACAGAAACCAGCATCATGTTGGTGAAAGAGAAGGAATATGTATAGATCTATTGCAACTGCTTTGGTACTTTCGTCCATTGTAAGTGCTCAAGTACATTATATGGTTGTTTCACCTTATTTTTTAACATCTAATAATCGCATCAAATCTCTATGTGAACCCCCAACTGAGACTCATCGTTAATGCACATATATACAACTCAACAACTCCTATCTAGAAAGCAAGAGGGGTTCTGCCAAGACGTTTCCTTGTGTGATATAATTAGCACAATCCTAATGTGTGTCATGATGAACAGAACCCGACCCGCTCCATTTCTCATAAGGAATGCAAACCATGGATCAAGGAAAAGAAAATATAGTCCAACGTCTGCAGGAAGCATCTTCTTCATGTCTCAGCTTTTGCACAGCACGGTGTGTATTGTCTCTCCCTGCCAAAGTAAAAGAAAACAAAGGATTAGTATGTAAAAGCCTGGCTTCCTCGAAAAAAAAAGGAGGTGAGGATTGCAGTACTTGTCGTGTCACTTACATCACACCGTTGTTCCTCCTCGGAGTGGCTGCACAGCTGTTTGAGCTTCAGGTGCGTGGTGGTTGTCTAGTGGCATGTATTGAGACATAATTGCCATGATCTCTGAGTCCATGTACGACTGCAAAGTGCAAATTTTCAGCGAAATATCAGTTCATCGCCAAGGTAAGAGAAAAGGATATGAATCTGTTTCAACCATGTTTGTTTCCACATACCCTGAGCCTGTATTTGTAGAAGATATATCCACCAACTGCAACAACTGCCACAGCTGCCAATACCAATAATGTGATGAACCATCCAAGTCTAGAGCCATTCCTCTCTGCAGAATTGTTCGCAAAGGGACAATTTTTGGTGAAAAAGAGGTTTGTGGAGTTTTTCTTTTTGGTAAGAACAAAAATCTAGCCACGCCAGCTGCTTTCTTAGCTCATCTCCATTCTTTGGTTAGGCCCTTCAGGACATATGTATGACTATCATCTATCATGCATAATTCTCTCTCACCAAGAGAAAAGATAGCTAAAATAAGAAGCGCAGAGGCAGTTTCATAATCAGTACAAAACTTCACATTTGGAAGCTCATTTCCGATGAAGAGAAATTTTTCAGGACTGCTTCCTGCAGATCTTGGCTAGCATGCAAGCGGTTTCACAAGTAGAATACAATTGCCTTACCAATGCATGTATTGTTCTGCGCGATATATATTTGGTTTCCCTTGCACTTGCAGTCAAATCCACCCCATTTGTTCTTGCATGAGCAACCATCGCATTGACAAACTAAATGCTCCTTGCATTCATCAACATCTGGGAAGCAATGATAGCAGAAGGTTGATGCATTGTTGATGTCACAGATAACTACGTAAAAATAATTTCTCAAGTCACATAGGTAGAATTTTGCACCTTCACACGTGTGACCATCCCCTTGAAATCCAGGTGGGCAGCGGCATCCAGACAATTGAGACTCCTGTTGATATGAGCAAGGACAATGAGCGAGACTAGTTATATGTCAGACCAAGTGAAACTTCTGGTGGTGGGTAACGTTGTTATGAACTGTAACAAGGAAACTAATGCAAACAAATAGCAATAAGTAACAGTACTGAACTGAGCACGCTGAGTGGGTTATCCCATTTTTGGTATCTGACCAGCAACCTCCATTGCTGATGGCACACCGTCCAGGTCCATGTGCTGCCATTCATGGACAAAAGAATGAGTACTAAGCTAATGCATTCACTATCTGGTCTCTTGGTTAGCTAATATAATGGATTAAACAGAGGCAACGATATCTTTAACCCAGCAAGGAAGGCGCAGGAGCATGGCTTTGCAAAAAACTACTTGCAAAAGTGAATTTATAGCCAAATACATGTCCTCAGCTACATATCCAACAGTCGGCACATACCAACCAGAAATAATTTCTCCGTCTCTATTTAGATATTCCCATCATTCGCAAAAGTCATCACCAGTCATCAGCACCCAAAACCGGTTTCTCTTTTACCCATTTCCATTCTAAATCACTTGCTCAAACGGTTGGATGCGGTGAATGCTCTACACTTCAGGGGAAGAAACAACACATCTACGATATGCCAGTCATTGATGAGGCGATAAAGCTGTACCTTCGCAAGAAATATAGCCATCTCCTTGGTACTGAACACCTTGAACACTGGGGCACTCGCAAACTCTTCCTCTAAACGTGTCCTGGAAAAATAACAATTCGGTTTAATTGCAAAACTAACACTTGTGGACAGATGCAAAATATTTGAGGAAGGCCTTCAGAGTGTACTCTGCAAGCTGTAACATTCGACTGGGCATCGAGCCAACAACCGCCATTATTTTCATTGCATTCGTTGGTCTCAAGATCTGTGAAGAAGTATCAGGCCATCAGGAAGTGTCGAATAATATTGCAAACATTGAACTGCAAATCATCAATTGGGAAAAGGACATAGATAAAATACAAAGATTAACCTGCACTCAAACAAACCAGAGGATCCGTCCCCTCCTTAAATCCAGCACATATGGCTTTCAGCACAGCAGTTCTCTCCAATTTTCCTAGAGAGTGACAAATAGATGACTTCCTCAGAAAGTGCACATTTACCTTACATACGAATATAACGATAGATACTGGGCAAGCATAGATATTGAATCAGTCTGTAGCTATTTATACAGGAGAGAAATGCAAACGTTTTAACTACACAAGCAACTGGGAAGATCCCACAATTTCAATTTCTGTCACACTGTAACTCCTAGAATTGTAAAACAAACCTCGATATTGAACATTGTTGATGACTAGCGTTGGCAATATGGTCACATCACCTCGAGATCCTTGGCCAACCTAGATATCAGTTATATAGATAGAGAAAATTAGAAAACTTCACTTGTATTTTTGTCTTTAAATTAGCTCTAGAGAAACTTTTGAAAAATCTACTTATTTCAAACGCGCTGCAAAAGAGGAATAAAGACTAAGCATTACCTGGCTCTCCTGCTCAGTTTTCAGGACTTTATTCTCAACATCAGCTTCGGGATTCCCAATGCATGTTTGAATTTTATCAACAGGCAAACCTGGCCAAACAGTCAACCTCATTCACAATTACAGTCACAGAAGCGAAAAACTAAATAATTCCCAAGAGCAGAACTCACCAAGTGATTTGATCACATCCTTGCTGCAATCTTTGCTATATTTCTTTTCCTTCATGGAACATCTGATGTGAAAGTCGGTCACATAGTCCCACCAAACCCAGGGGCGGTTGCTCTCCTTCGCGACTTGATGAACACAGAGTTGCCTCAAGTTCTCAATGACCACATCCTTTCCATCATATCCCTCCCCAAAGTTCTGCTCCGGGTCTGGCGCGCAGTATCTTCCATTGTTTATGCACTGAGACTTGCATTGGGCGCTCTCAATAAAAGCCCGAGGACAGTACCAAGTGATATAGTGCGGCGTGAACAAAGTGTAACCACGCTTCTCGAGGATCTGGGCATGGCCCTTGAAATTCTTAACGAAGTTCATCTGCTCATCACATCGGATCCCGCACTCGTCATTGCTATTGGTCCAGAACTCATACTCGACTCTGTCATCAGGGTGAGGCATCGACTCTCTCCAATCCAGTTGTATTACGACATCTTCGTTTTTCTGCAACGCTTGCTTCAAGCTCTCCCCAAACGACCTCTCTATAAGAGCTGATGGAATTCCAATCTTCTCGATGTATCCGTCAGCGTCAGAGCTCTCCTCAGGTGAATCCATGGTTATTAAAGGCTCATCCTTGTCATCAGCGACTAGCACCGCAGAAGCTCCGGCCTGCTGGCCGTTCCACACTTTCTTCGCGAAATAGCAAGCTGAAGCGGGATTGAATTCAAGAAGTTTGTCTTAGCATCTAAGCCACGAGCCGTGCCAAACAGAACTGTCCTCCGAAATCAAGAACAAGATCTGTCTTTCTGATTTCTATCGATGTTGAATACAAACCAATATAATCAATCTTTTCATGCCAGCAAAGTACCATGATCCCACATAACTAGTCTAACCAACAATGATCACGGGGTCTAAAGTTGAAGACCATTCAGCAAAGTCTATCACAATAACACAGAAAGGAACTGCACGGACACATCTAAGAATTTGAGAGAGAGAGAGAGAGAGAGAGCGGTTACCTCCACGGTCAAGGAGGAGGATGGTGGGTCGGAGGGACTTGGGCTTGAAGGGCTTATCACCATCGAAGGCCGCGCAACCGGAGGAAGCATCCTTGCCAGGATAGACCACAGTCCCAACCAGGATGCCTCCATACTTGGGCACTCCGAAGTTGCCGATGGCTCCATCGTGCTTCGACCTCAGGGTCAGCGGTGAAAGGACCTGGATGCTGCTCTTCTCCACTACGAAGTGAGCCCAGCCAACAGAGCTCGTGGCCAATGCAAACACCAGAAGCAGGCCTCCGAGCAGAGCCATGGTGGGTGTGCAATGGATTGGAAGGCTCTTCCCTGATGCAAACGTAATGGTGTTTGTATCAAACAGTGAGAGGGTTGTTTAAGGAGGAAGGAAGGCGTTAGTTGACTATTGGACAGACTTTGGAGAGAGAGAGAGAGAGAGAGGAAGGGAGGGAAGGAGAGATTCACCTGGGGGTGGTTCGATGTCCTTGTAATAAGAAATATATAATGTATACATGTATATTATATATAAAGAAAAATGTAGCTGTGACGTAAAGAAAAAGCGAGGGAAGGAGGGAGGAGAGAGAAGGGGAGGGAGGGTGGTTGACGGAGTCAGCCCAACGACCATGCTTGGTGCAGCTCAGCCACTTGTACTTTACAAGTCTCTCCTCTTCCATCTCATCGGACTTGGTCTTCTGCCACAACCATCCCCTGTTTTAACCTTTCCTGCTGATGTGATCTCATCTGGTTTCTTGAACGTCCTTGCTCCTTCATCAGTGTAGTTCTGTTCTTTGCCAAAGCCATGAACACCCAATGAACCAAAATCTTGGTTCTGCAAAACATTCAGACTTGACTGTCGAGCATTATTCATATATAGATTCGTCGATCAATAAAGCATTGAAGACCCGGTTCGTGGCAATAAAGTACGATATTTCGAGATTATTTATGCAATAGATCATAGATTACTTTGCTCGAGCGACAGGTGAAATGGCGGTATCAAAACTTGTACCCAATAGATAACTCCCCCATTAATAGAAAATCCAATTAACCGCCCAAATTAAGGGAAGGATCTGCACATATTTACAAAGAATTCTTCCGAGATTGTAATCAGATGGACTTACATCCCAAATTGGGTCTAACACTTAACCTATACCAGAATTGCTATAGAAATTAGTCAAGTTCTGCGTGGCGGTAGGTTTTACACTAATAATAAGGCGGCATTTGTAATCGTGGCATAACTGGTGGAATTTAGCATATTTGGGCTGCTAGAACTAGAAGAGAGAAGTAGGCACAACCAAGCCGAACCTCTGTAGTTCTCATTTACAATATTAATCTCCCTAATTCTTGTTGAACGTTGCTACTTATATTGCTAGCTCATTCTACACATGGAGGCAATATTTTATGGGGTTGGTCCTACAAGATTAGGTTAGGTTTTCTTGAAAAACCAATTCGCCCCCCTCCCCTACCCCTTGCTTGTTAGGACCTAACAAATTATGCCTAGATGGAGTTCCCTACGATTAGTTAAGCCGTCCTTGAAGCAGAAACTGATCCCGCAATTAGCGTGGGATCGGCGACACGGTTCATGGTCTGTGAATTGAAGGACGAACAGGTCAAACCCCTTTTGAAACTTCGAAAAAATCCCCTTTTCCATCTAAATTTTTCCAATTTGGACAAAGCCAAATGCATCACATCCTCCATTGGCCTGAGGTAAAGGTGACGCGAAAAGCTTCGTGGGAGAAGGACAACCGAGGTGGATTCCATACACAATGGAATTTCCACGACGGTTCGAGAAGGGAGGGAGGGAGGGAGGGAGAGAGAGAGAGAGAGAGACGTGTAACTCGTTTGCGTAATTCACTTTCGAGAGAGGGAAAAATGATGCCATCCTTTTCATTTGGTTATTCAATAAAGATGAAATCCCCTCTTTCTGAAGCGTTCACTTTGCTTTCACCTTATCCCTCCCTTTTCTTCCAGGTTCATCCAATTCACGTCATCCCATCCAGAAATTGCTGAACAATCAAGGCTAAAATTGATGTTCTGTCCGAGAGGAAGATTAGTCCGAGCGAAGCTGGTTCCTAGAATCAGGGATGGATTCCTACCTTATCGGCAGCGTATACAGAAAAGTCTAAAAAAGGATGACTCCACTTTGGCGAAAGCAAGAGTGAAAATGAAAACCCGAATAGGGTGCGCTCGTGACAAGTCCATCCTCACGGATTCAGGCCAAACCAATACACACGATTTCACTTCCAAAATACATGTAAGATCGGCAAAAGTGTAGACCAAAAATGACGGAATAGTAACGAGGGAGTGCAAGTTGAGAGGCGGCTTCCGGAGCGAACGGATAAAGAGCACGTGTCGCGCATCGACTCGGCTCGCTTGCACAACCTTGCAATCTGATTGGGGGAGGCCATTGCAGAGCAGCAAAGTCAAGCCAACCCTCTCTTTCTCATCACCCTCTTTTATCTTATCTTATCTTTTCTTTTCTTTTTTCCTGGTGAGGTCAATCCGATTTGTTTATGCCTCTGGATCTGTCGTGGGAAAAAAAGAACGCATTTCTACTTTCTTGATGTGCATGAGAAATTTTTAAGGGGGACTTTCTCGAAAGGGGTGTATGTATGCATAATCTATTGAGTTACTAGGGTAGGTTACATCAGTGGTTGACTTGACTTGGAAATGCTGTACAAATGTACCAGACTTAGAAAATTCCAAGGGGTTCTCCTTCGTGCGCGAAGGGGCAAACCAAGTGCGTGTGGGAAGGGTTTGAAGTTCGAACCACACGACAATGAATGGCGATTGACATTTTTGGGAGACTGGGTCAATGAAGACTTTGAAGGACCCGCTCGATCGAAGGCAGCAACCGGGAAAGATCATTGGAAGAGCACGAGCGTGAGACAGACGGCATGGTAGATGTGGAACGACGAACTGTCATCTTGATGTAACCTTCTAAATAGTCCAAACTGCGTGTACATGGGTTAAATCTAAGCATGATCTTTAGACTGCGTCAAATTGGATTTATATGATTTTCAAGCGGCGTGAAGCATGAGCTCCATGCAGCGTAAGAGTCTTCCCATAATGAGCTGGAAATTGCCATTAGGAGTGAGCATGAGAGACACGGAGCGTTGAATGTGGAACGAAGGACTTGTCATCTTGATGTAACTTTCTTAGTAGTCCAAATGACGTGTATATGGGTTACATAATACTGCATCAGACTGAATTTATAGGATTTTGAACCAGCATGAAGCATGAGCTCATTGCAACGTAAGAGTCTTTACATAGTGGGCTGGAAATTGCCATTCGGGGTGAGATTGGACTGGTCCGGCACTTAATTCATGAACCAAAATATACACAGTATTGGTCCCAAATTTTTGGAATGGAATCCGATTCAGTTCCAGGTCAACTTGAGATCAACTGATTATCTTTTTTGTTTCATTTGATATTCTTTGAAAGAATAAACATGCCATTGCAAATTACATATCTATGGACAATATAACATTAAATAATTAAACTATGAACACTAATACACGTCAAACATAAAAACAAGATAAAGTAACAAAAACAAAAAGTCAGACTTACTAAAAGTAACAAATCATAAAAGCGAACACGTAAGGTGAGGACCAACCTAGTTCCCTTGGGAACTGGACCAGGATCGGCCGGGGTGGGCCAATCCAACCTTGGACCAATGCTCAGCCCTAATTGCCATTGCCATCACAAATCATCCGTGTAGGATTGAGAATCGAAAATGCTAACCATTGATGGGGCTGGTTTGGTCAATGGATGGCCCAATCAAAACTTCAAGTTCATACCCTTCGAGGATTTTAGGCCCATGAAGCACCGTCTGATTAAGTCACAGAAGACAGCCCACCAGGATAGAAGCCTAAATAATGATGGTCCTCCTAGTCTTAAGTGAAAAGAATAGGGAAACGTTCGGTGTTCTTTACGATAGCGGCCCTAACGATGCTTAGTCGATCTTTGATACAACAGTCCTCATCAGAAATATATTATGCACCATGAGCCCTAGAGATTTGATCAAGTAATGGGTCCCCTAAACACGAAATGTTATACACCCAGTAACAGATGGCGAAACTGCAAGTATATGTACCGGGTTCGTATGCCAGTTTCTTTAGAAGGATACCATACAACAGCAATTGCAACAGAAGTAGAGGTTCTCATTTCTCATTCAGGATACATAATCCAAACAAAAAATCTGCAAGTACTAGGAACAAAATTGTATTCTGGTTACATAACATGAACACTCCCCCACCAAACTTTACGCACTACTACTAAATTGTTCGAAACATATTAACTAAGCATAAGTAAGCCTCGTACCCGGATTAGGAAGCTTCTCCCACGTCCAGTCAACCAAAAAACTTCGATACGGGACAATATTTCCTCCAAAAGGTGTTCAAATGTTGCGCTTTCTCCTGAACTTGCCCTTACCACTGCGCTTGTTTTTGCCCACCTTGAAATTCTTCTTGGATTTCTTCCCTACACCACCAGCTGGCTTCAAGGAACTCTTGTTTTGATTGTCATCAGCCATTTCTACATCTGTTCAAGCACCAAATCAGTCAGACAATCTAACCACCATGAAAGAAGCTGCAGCACAGAGTTGATACTACAATGGCAAAGGCAACTCATTATAACATCGTCCCAACCAGGCGAAACACAATGAATCCTTCCAGTCTCTCAGCTTAAGACTTATTTCCATTCTTTGATCCAATCATTTGTCAACTCCTAGGTATGTCCGAGACAGCAAATCAGGACAATTGTATGCAAGATTGAGAAGAGAACTACTGGTCACAGTGCATGCAGAAGTTCAGACCAGAACTTGGAGCAATTTTTGGCTAGGAGTTGAAGGAAATTATTTGTTAGAAACCGAACAGAGTTATTCAATACACAGATAGCAGCTGAATACAATTGACTTCCTTCACCGATCTTTCAGCCAACTTTCTAAATGGAAACAAGAACAGATTTGTTCAGCTAAAATCTAATAGATTTTCCTCATGTCCTAGCAAGTCAGTCAGTCAGAACAGGTCATTGTCATGCACAAGAGACGGAAGCAAAGCAGAATTGCCAAGAAACAGAAAACAGCGCAAGGCTCTTTCAGCATTAGAAAACTCCCCTCCTCATATCATTATTTCACAGCTGCACACTGAGGTAGCACCAAGCTAATCTACTATTCCTAAAAGCTCGACTTTTGAGTAAAGCAGGGGTTTGCAGCTCACGGTCGAATTACCGAAATCTCCACATAATCACTCGGGCGAGGGATACAGCCCAATTCGCGAGTCATTCAAGTCTAAGAGACGAACTTGCCGCTGCATCAGCACTTGCGAATTCAATCGCCCATTCCACAATCCAAATTCCACAGCGATTCATAAGTCCATCCCATTCAGGAGACGAATTGGACGCTACTTGGAACTAAACTCTCCAATATTCACCATACAAGCTTGCTTACAAGCACCGAAGTCACAACCCCCGAATTCCATCAAAACCAACCACTCGAAATCATAGACATAACGGCACAAAACCGAGCAACAGCACCGCCCAGAATCCGACGACGACAGAAGCTAAATCACGAGGCGAAGCGGAGAGAGCGCGTACCCATGGAGGAAGCGGCGGCGGTGGCCATGGAGGTGGAACTGGAGTTGGGGAGAGCGGCGGCGGCGGGGAGCTTCGGGGCGGCGAGGGCGGCGGCCTGGGCGGCGAGCTTGGCGACGTCCTTGCCGTCGTAGAAGGGCTCGACCATCTCCCTCCGGATGGCCCTCAGCCTCTTCAACTTCTTCGATCGCATCGACTTCGCCATCTCTCTGCAACAACCGCAAACCTCCACGAAGGCGAGACGTGCTGGAGACTGGAGAGCTAGGGTTTTGAAGCCGAGCCGGCTTTATAAGTTCTCCATCTCGCACGCTGTAGGCACTTTGACAAAATTACATTTTCGCCCCCACATTTAGGGTATTATTCTATTTGGCGCGCATGCTTTGGCTTTTTTCTTGCAAATTACCCCAGGAGTTCGCCAAAAATCACATTCCCGATTTTTTTTTCCCTTTCCAATTTCATCTTTTACAATTGATGAGTAGGGCTTCTTTGTCATTGTGTCACTTTTTTATCTTATTGGGGTGGACTATGCTCGATACTCTTGGATTCAAGTACCAGTTGACAGAAATTTCTCCCAGGAGTAAATTAAGACTTATTATGCTAATTTCGAATGTATAAAAATGTACAATATTCCGGCATGTTGGTAACGAGTAATTTGAATTCTGATTCTAACTGGCCATAGTAGGCGAATGCGATGTTTGGACCTTGCCCTAATGCCTTCACACGTTTGATATATAGCATATGTAAAAAATTTCTTGACTTTAACCTCATGATAAATAGGGTTTTGAGATTTTCCCATTTTTATTCAATCGGGTTCCAAACTAGGGACGAACGAAGTGACTTGCAAGTATGCACCACTTTCGCCGTTCCGGTTTGATCTTCCACCTCTAAGCGGTGAAGCCCTAAGTTTTCATATTGCACCATCTTGTTGCTCACTGAAATATGCTGTATGGTTATCGATGATATCATTGTTCATGCAAGTATCAAATTCTACCGATTTCAATTCCTTCAGATATAAACGACCGTGAAGTGAAACAACACGATGGAAGTGCCTTTACAGAATCCGGTATGGCATCACTCAAGATCCCAATTTACATGTGAAGAAAAAACTCCACACACCCTCTCTGTTTACGACATTCGCCGGCGATGCGTATGCCTCGTCAACCCTTGCCGATGAACTCCACGTCGAACAAGAGCACAGACTCCGGCGGAATGATGCATGACCCTGCACCACGAGAAATTGAGCTAAGCGAAACTTGTTTACTGATGATGATGAGGTTGTCATGATGAGTGATCAATGAAGTTTTACCTCCTTTGCAGCCAGCTCCTCTCACACCATAGCCGAGCTCCGGAGGTAGCTTTAGAATCCGTTTTCCCCCTGTAATTGCATGGTATTTAGACAGATGTGCAAAAATGCGGTGCGTCATCGCATCAGATGGAATTCATACCAGCAAGCATAGGCGGCACTCCATCCCCACCTAAAATGCCTTCATCCCAACCTTTGATCACCTGCACCAAATTCCCATACAGAACTAGCTAGTTCAGGTCATTCTGGATTGAGAATCACTCCCTCACTGAACTCAAGAGGGACCAGAAAAGGGTCAAGAGTACCTCGCCGACGCCGATTTTGAAAGTGAGAGGCTTGCCGCGGCTGTAGCTGCTGTCGAACACCTTCCCGTCCTCCAGTTTCCCCACATAATGCGCCTGCAATCGCTTTTCCTTGTTTCTACACACGTTCTCTACTCCAAAGGAACCGAGAAAGAAAGGAAAAGAGATCAAGTTATGAGACTCCTAACCTTAATGAGCTGTCCTTTGACAGCCTCGGGCCCGGTGCCCACCACTTTGTCGCAGTAGGCGAGCCCCGAGGGCGCCACCGTCAGCTCGCACGGCGCCGTCTCGGCCGCTCCTGCAACCTGGGATTGCCAGGCAATGAGCTGCACGAGGCCTAACCCCATCCCAATAGCTTCTCTTCTGCTGGCAGTGGTGCTCAACAAGTTCGGCTTTGCCCCGACCGAGCAGCTTCCTTTGCTGGTGGAGTTCCAGGATTCATCCACATTGTTTCTGATGACAAATGATACTTCGCTTCTAGTCTTCGCGCCGCTCCCGGGATCGCAAGTCACCGGCGGCAACGGCAGCGAACGGGAACAGCTGCTCATTGCCATTAACCCACCAAGCAAGGAGGACAGGAACTGGAAGTAATATGGATAGGCTTCGATATTTCTGGTTTGTGTGGACGACAATAATCGATCTTCTTCTTCAATTTGACCAAAGACTAGGAACTGGATCCAACACAGGCTCATGGGCCTCATTCAGCCCAAGATGACAAGGCCCATCCCATCTTGGCCATCACCCTCCACCCATCACTAGATCATACTCCATCCAATCGATTGGCTCTTGAATTGGGCTCTTCTGTTTCGTCTTTTCTGGATTGACTAGATCGTGATTGATTTAATACCCAGAGCTTATGGTGAAAATTGAATGGATCTCTCTAGAACAAAATTGAGTTGTCCCAAGGAGTTGAGGTTGAGTGGTCAAACATTTGCAGAACCAAAGTTCCATGGTAAACCCGCCTTCCATTCAAAATAACATTTGAAATAGTCATGTTAAACACCTTATGGGTGAAGTCTTATTTGATGCATGTGGACATGACGGCTTACGAGTATTTATGAAATTTATGGATTTTATGTTCAAATACGACCAATATACCGGGTTAAAAAAAAAGATTGGTAGCACTCAATAGACATGATCCATTTGTCCTCGATTTTCCAAGGACCGAACTCGTCACTGAGAAGCCATTGCTGCCCTTCAAAGTGATCAAAGAATATACATATATACATGATAGCTGATTTAGGAGTGAATGACTTTATTTTCAGGCCAGCTGGGGTTCTTGAAGTAGAAGGCATGCAAAGAGACTTTTTGCATTCGCCCTCTTATTAAAAATTCTGGCAGAGTCTCGATATCGTCCATTTTCCTGGCTGCTTACACAAGCTTTTGGATTGATGGGATGATACAGGAAAGGAGTAAACCCGAAGCCAAAGATAAATCAGCCAAAGCCCATGCCTGTCGCTACTGCTAACAAGCCAGATCTTTTGTCCCATCACATCTTCACGCATCTGTATAATTTTCAATCTTCCTCCAGCTAAAATATTCCACGACCATGGTGTAGAAACTCGATCTCTGCGAGGAGGGTAGCTTCTCTGTGACGACGGAGTCGACGACCGGGGGAGGTAGAGGCCGAACGAATGGACGGTTCTTTCTTGTGCTTCACACCCATTTGAAAAAACAAAAGATTCGACGATGGAGTGCAAAAGTCATTAAGCAGATCCACACTTCAAGATTTATATATATAGACTCATGACTCATGACTCATGATTATCTGGTTTTTTCTTCTTCCATTGAAGTATGCAAAGGATGCAAAGTAGGGTTACGCTTGTATATACTACTTTGACCGGGCGTTGCCTCCATCTAGTCCTTTCGTCGCTTGGTTATACGCCATGATTGATGAATGGCCCTCAAGTTTCCACCGAGTTGTTACGTCGTCTTCCTATATAGATTTAGAGTAGTGGTCTGGTGGCTGCTGCGTACGAAACTTGGGAGGCTCTTTCGCCCAGAATTTCTCCGCTCCTCTCTTCCTTATCCCTTCGTGTCTCTGTCAGGAGGCAGTTGTGGGACGACTCTTGTTGACAAACACGCAAGTGGAGGAAGAAAAAGGTTTCGTTGCACGACCGAAGGGGCCAGATTAGAAGCTATATTAGTTATTATTGCCGTTCGGTTTAAGTAATGCGATACCTATTTCTATGCTTGATTTCATGAATGACGCATGGAGTCTGGGAAAAATGGTATCGGAATTTCTCGAAATTATAACTATAGGGAATATGTTATAATCATCGCTCTAATAGTTAAGCACGACTCCTGAGTTCATTCCCACTTGTAAATTGCTCGATATGGTACATTTATTTATCTATTATTTGTATTTAAAAGTTAAGCACACAACATGTGATCATGTTAAAACGGTTTTATGTATTGTAATCATCACTTTAATAGGCAATCGCGAGCGCAATTCCCCATTTATTTTATCTCTTGTTTCGTTTAATTATTTCATGGTTATGATTTACTTCTAATCATGAAATTTGGGATTATATGTAGAAAAAATAATGACCACATAATTGATAGTATGATTGAAAAAATAATGTAATCACAATTTGAAATTGATTGATATAGTTAGTAATCACGATAATCATCATAGTACGAATGATACAATATTAATTTATGAAAATATTAGTAATCGTCTAATTAATAATGAGCAAATAATATTATGCTAATTGTCATATTAAGAATAACATTTAGTGAAATAAATAACTATGTATTTATCAAGATGATATAATTATTATTACGTCATTTATTCACCTATTATTTGATATTTTATTTGCTACTCTTATAACAGTTGATTGAGTCAAATGATTAATAGGATTTATCCTTACAACTATAATTAAATAATTTTAGTTAATTTGGGAATAGCTATTACAACCAGGCAAAATAATAGCAATTACATAGCGGTATTTTGGAAAAAAGCAATAACAGCAAGACTATGACAGATACTATGCGGAGAGATACGGGAAATGTTTATTATTGTAAGCAAACACTGTAATATGTAGTCAACTTGTAATAAATATGTAATGTAATAACCATCGCTGCAACCAATCATGTTGTGATTCAAACAATATCATCTTTAGGCCACATACTCGAGTTTTTGTTCACTTTTTTAAGGTGACTATGTGGTTAAGAGGGTATATAATGAGCCAGAGAGTACCTAGCTACATAAGGTTCATCAAAAAAGTCCAAAACCCTTTGCATTGGTATCAAGTTTAGTCTTAAATCTTTCAATTGGACTCATTTAGTTTTGAAAATTTTATATTTGTATTGATTGGGTCCATCCAAACAATTTTTACTGGAAATCGCTAACATGAAAGCCATACATCCTCGTGACGCAACTGACGTTGACATGAACAAAATTTACAATTCTTTCTAAAATTTTATTTTTTTACCTTTACTTTTTTTTTTCCATTGACGTAGATAAGGACTTGCGATCTCTCACCGACCTGCTTGTAAGGGTCATGGCCCTTGCCTAGGTCATCGCCAGCCACAAGCAAAGGTTACTAAGCCATCACCAAATCCAGCCAAGGTGGCCCTCCCCAAAGGTCGTGAGGCCCAGCCTTCAACCCCGCGACCTCTAGCGAGGAGCCCTCAGCCATGGCTAGCAATGGCCTAGCTTGCCGACCTTAACCAAAAATAAAGAGAAAAAAAAAAGAGAAAAAGAAAAATATAATATAATATTAATAAAAAATTGTAAAATTTGTCCAAGTAAACGTCAACTATCACGTAGGACGGTTAGTGTCCATGTTAGTAATTTGTAGCCAGAAGTAATTGACTTGACTCAATTGGCATAAATACAAAAGGTTTAGGACTAAATTGATCATATTGAAATATTTTTGATTGAATTGATATCAATGCAATTGTTTTGAAGTTTTTTGGTACTTTCCCTAACTATGTCATCATCGAAAAGAAAGACTTTCTTCACATAGATGGTTAAGAATAATGCTAGATATATTAAGACTTGTATATGAGATTTATCTACTAAGTGATGCACGCTCGATAGGTACTTGAATGGGTCCACTTAATTTATCTTAATAACATACTAAATTATATCATTTATTAATCCGATTTAGTCGACGAGTCTTGGTATCCCTAACATTGTACATTTACTGAGACTTGTTATCTAAATAGTCGGATTATTAAGTGATGAGTCGGACTTGAAATGGGTCACCTTCAACGGCCAATATCATAAATCAACGTTAAGTAAACCCAGCATGCGTTGAAAAACAAACAATTACTTAGGTGCGTTTTTCGCCATTAAACGCGGCCAAACATTTGGTCCTTTCTTATAGGAAATGCCAATCGTGAAGTTAACTTATGAAACCGGTCATGAGCAAGAGCGTTCCAATCCCTTTCTGCGAACCCTGATGAGCATGCCTTTGGAATATAACTATAATCTATTTGCACCGAGATTAGTTAGTTTACCAGAATACCTAGGACGAACCTTGGTGAATTCAGATGTCTATCCCCGCACATATCCATTGGATGGAAACGTGAAACATGGAAATGTCAATAGCCACGAAAATCATCAAACATTAGTAATCACCGAAAACGACGGCTGATATAATATTAGTTTAGGGTCTTTCTTGCTGCTCCATTTTCCTTTGGCCGCATCGAGTGTGTAACCCAAACCCGCTTGAAGGTGACAAAAATATCCGTGGGTAAAACAAGCAATCCCATCACGTACGAAAAGTATGTCTCTATATTTTATGAAAACCCTAGAGTCGATAGCCCTAGAGAATCCATTAACCCTATCAACAAAGACCAAACTGTAGACAGGAGGGGAAGCCTCGTTTCTTATTTTTCGGGGTTGAATTGAACTGAATGGGAGGCAGACGGTAAAACGGGGTGAGGGATGAATGAGTGATTCGCGGGAGATAGCTTCCCGAGTGGGGAATGCACAATCGATGTGGTTTTCTTTCTGCTTTTCGACCATGAAAAGGGTCTAAAGGGAATGATCATACAACTGTCGGCAACGGAGAAAAGAATTCTCCGGAAAAGTATGAGAAATTGGGGAATTGTTCTCACCATTTGTCACCTTAGTCAATCCTCATTTTCATCGTGAAACGCGACCATTGATGACCTTCAAGCAACTGTATTTTCCTTATTTTCCTCGTGATACATCAACACACAGTTTTCGTTTCATTGTTTGGTGTTGAGGTCGAGCAGCTTTCTAATTCGGTTTTTCGCACCTTATGTAGTCGGTTTCCATCGTCGGTCCAATCAAAAAGCAATTCATCCACACTACGGTAGAGGCTTTGTGAGCGATTATATCCTCGTTATATTTGAGACTCATACATCTTAAGTGTATGAAATCCTAATCTCATTTGGTTTTGTTGAGATGTGCGATGGAATATAAGAAAGAGGCCAAAGTCTTAACTCACTTACATTCCTAATTGGACCCAACATCATCGAGTAAGTCAAGTTTAAGCAATCTAATTATTATATTGATTGATCCTTTTCACTACAAACATTATGCTGTTGGATTCTAAAATTAGATTCACCCTCAAATTTGTACCCTAAAAAATTTAGTATCTGAAAACTTGCGACAAGAATTAGAGATATGTTTTCGATATATTTGAAATCAACGTGTAAGATCAATCCTGCAAAGTTGTATCTAGAAACACTTTTATAAGATACTTCACTTGCCTGACTAGTATTTCCGTACGAAGTCAGTTAAAAATGTGTGGGGAGGTACCAGAAAACATTCTGACATGCTGCAAATTTCACAAATACTTAATCCACACCTTGATGTAGTGAAATGTGTCTCAAGCAACCGCTTGGCTCATCAGAGGCCAAAATTAGTGAAACAACATTGTTTTGAGCAAAGTTGTCCACGTCAAATCATTAGCCATGACACGTAGGATGATAGACAGTGATTACATGCCACATCAGCAATTTCATGCGACGCTTGGCCAAGAAGATTTGATTATAATTTAACTCCAAAGTTTAGGGTTTTCTCTGTGTGAAGTTCTTTGAAAGAGATTGTGAAATAAAACATGGAGGGGGCACCTTGAGGTGTAATTGGAGAGGTAGGGAAACACTTCAAATGTTTTCGAGCGATTCTCAAGTATGGCTCAATGTTCGGTTGTGTTGCTTCATCTAAATGTAGAAGTTTTTTCGTTTTTGCATATTAATTGATGTAGGTTAAACAAACGGAACCACATAAATCTATTGCATTACTTCCTCCGCCTCTTTGTTTATTTCATTATTGAGTCGCTTGTTTGCCATAATGATACTTGTGCCTGCAAATTTCGAATGATGCTTCATGATGATCCATGTTTTCATCATTCACTAAGAATCTATCAGGTCAATTGGCAAATCAATTTTGATAACCCGAGTGTTTATTTTCACCAATCAAAGTTGACTCCTCAAGACATATATCTTGCTTCAAGGCATGATTGTTTTTTCTTTTCTTTTTTCTTTAAGGTATGATTTCTTTGTTTTTTTCTGGGTGAAAGCATGTTTGTCCATGCTTATTTCTATTCAACCTGTCCTTATAGTGCAACGAGGGAAGGAAAAAGACAGCAGGGAGAGACATGTCAGCATGTATGACACGTGTGAACCAAATAGAATAAGGAAGCCGGAACACGTCGGGAGTGGGGGGGGAGGAGAGGGAGGGGAGGGGTCAAAAATGAGAGTAATGATATCGGACAAGGGAAGTCAAATCGACATTCATAAAAGGGCGGTTGCTTTTCTACGTGATTTCCTCCGGTAGGGAATTCTATATGATAAGTACCTCTCCAGAGAAAAAAGGAGGGAAAGAGAAAGGGCGAAGAACATGCAAAGCGGGTTAACCCAATCATCTCAACCTTCTTGGACACCAAGAATATGACATATGAAGCAACGGTTGAGTAAACTAAGGATACATCTGTTTGCTAATTGCTCTTTTATTCTCATTATTTAATGCAAAAACTTGTGTAAGGTGGGGAGAAAGAGGGAGGCGGGCATGGGTAGATGCTCCTTTTTCTGTATGTCAAGTTTGGAGGCAGGCAGCAAAATGATGGGACCTCTCTTTCTACCATTATTAGGTCTTCCCCTTCCAAAATGGCCTACTCATTATCTCAATCCATCAATATTCGGCTGTCTTCTTTTCCAAATATGACGTGATTCTACAAAACCAATGAGTAGTTGGAACAGAGGGCCTTGTTAACATGCTCTATAGTCATCAACTCTCACAATTTATACAAGACGAGGGAGCCATCGATGTCGGTGTCGGAGGTTGTGGTGGTGCTTGGGCAGCGGGGCTGAGTTATGCTCGGAGATGGTCAGATTCCGGGGGGGTAGATTCCTTTTTGGTCGAGTAATGGATGTAGAAATACAATTTGAGAACAAATCGAAACGGGGTTTCGATAATTCTAAAAATGAATGAAGTGAGCTTGATTATTGAAGCTGGGGGTTATACAGCCACTCTTCTCATGGAATTTTAGTAGAAGGGAGATAGATGGGCTGGTGCTGCCGGACAAAAGGAAAAGAACTGAGCTCCATGCTAAGCAAAGCTACTGCGAGTGCTGTTTCGTACAGAGAGGCGTGAAAGAACAGTGGCAAAAGTCATCAGACAAAAGGAGAAGAAAGCGCAACCTGCCACTAGCAAGTCAAGTGTAGAAGGTCTAAAATCAAGTTATTTCAGTTAAAACACGTTCGATGATAATAATGGAGGGTGATGGAACATTGCGGATGAGTAGAACTCTACTCTCAAGAAACAAAGTAAAAAACACTCAATTGAGAAAGATCAGACAGTGGTCCTCTCATCAGTCATGAGTATACCCTAAGTTAAATATTTCCAGCACATCTCTCTCTCTCTCTCTCTCTCTCTCTCTCTCATCATACACGAAAGGAAAAAAGAAAATTAAAGCCTTGTTTAGAGCAAACACAATTTGTGAGGTTTTGTACCAAGGTCCACTTTCCCTAATAAAACTGGAGGAAAATATAAGAAACCCCACCCACTGGTGCCCACTCCAGGTCGATCACTTGAACCTGAGTGGGTTATTTAGAAGGGGAAGGAGGAGGAGGAAGAGGAGAGAAGGATCAGTAAATGGGTCACCACTGCTGCACCAAACAGAAGGTGAAGAGAGGGTTGTGGTCTCCCGAAGAAGATGAGAGGCTCGTGCGGTTCATCACCACTCACGGCCACGGCAGCTGGAGTTCTGTCCCTAAACTAGCAGGCATGACGATCAATACCATCCAGACCTTGCATCTTTCCTTTTCTTTAGTATTTAACCTTCTTCTTTGCTCTTCTGCTGCAATTAATAGTCTAATATATGTTAAGCAGGGTTGCAGAGATGTGGGAAGAGCTGCAGATTGAGGTGGATAAACTACCTGAGGCCTGACCTGAAAAGGGGTTCATTCTCTGCCCAGGAAGAGAGTACCATCATCGACGTGCACCGAATTCTTGGCAACAGGTGGTCTCAGATAGCCAAGCACTTGCCCGGTCGGACCGACAATGAGGTCAAGAACTTTTGGAACTCCTGCATAAAGAAGAAGCTCCTCGCTCAGGGCCTTGACCCCAACACCCACAACCTCCTCTCCACCACCTCGTCCCTCAAAAACAACAATGGAGGCAACGTCAATTCCTCATCGTCCATTTTCCACATGAGCACCGACTCAAGTACTAGCAATTGTTCCATGGATGTGAAGATACCCTTTATCACATTGCCTTCTGTTCCTTGTCCTGATCAGGCCACCAATCCTATTTGCACTGGTCTGTTTCCCCCAATATTGCATGCAACTTCGTCCAGCTCAAACTTCGTGTCATTTGAATACCACCAACAAAACCCTAGTGCTTCTTCTCCGCATGGGTTGATGGATTTAGCAGCTGCAGGCAGGTCGCCATCATCTTTCTCTTCTCTGTTGAACTCGTTTTCTTCCGGGTTAGCGGGTAATGGGGAGGAGAGTAGCCTCTGGGATTGTGGCCTCGAGGCTAATGCTGTCTTGGCAGCGCCTAGGCACGAAGACACCTCGCAAGTGCAGATGCAGCAACAGCCTCCAGGACTCAAGCCGGCCAATGAGAAGAACGGAAAATTAGGGGTGGAAAGCGACAACTGTGATTTCATGAGTACCGCTGCGATGGATTCTAGCTTTGATTTTGATTTCGTGGAAAGATCGTCGGCGGGACTGGCTGCAGGTGGAATGTATTATAATTTGAGTCCCATAGACCAACTTGCATGGAATTGCTAGGGGTCACTTCTTGAACCCTTGTATATTTTGTTTGAATCATATACATTCTTTCTAGAATTTGTTATATTGAGTTATTGTCTGGCTCATTGATCTAGTATTCTCGCAGCTCCCAATTCGGCTGGTGAAGATCTCTCTCTCTCCCTCTCTCTCTCTCTCTCAAGGCATATTCGAGTTGGCTCTAGACAGAATCACATTCTCTAGAGCTTTGTCAATACTAACTTATCTGTGATTTAGATGAATCATGTCAAGAAACCTCCTACCTTATCAATTGAGTCATTAATCAACATGAATCACCGTCTCCATGGATGGAAACATGTTCTTCTAATGTCATTAATTGATGATCGAATTAGCCTCCGCATCGGGTTAGTCACCATATATGCAGCTACTACCAGCTAGCCATCATCCCGGCTACCATTTTGGCTTGTTGAAAGAGCATGCACAAGTACATATATCTCGAGAAATGACATTTTGAAGGGTCTGGTTTCTAAAAGTGGCTTGCTATCTTTGGACATAGAAAATAGGCATGATGGTTTGCTCTCTCAAGTACTAAAGTGTAGTTAGCTAGCTCATGTGGGCAATTCATAGTTTCTCAATGTCAGATATCCTATTATGACATGCCAAAAAAAGAAAAAAAAAAGGGGGCTTACTTGAACTATCAAGAACATTGGGCTTCACATAACACATATCCTTCGGTGATGAACAAGTCTCACTATTTCTGTCGGTTTTAAGTGACTATACAACAAGTCAACAATGTACAAACCGTACTATATGTACTGAATCAAATCTGGACCATTGAAAGTAGTGGAATCCCATGTGAGTATCGTATGTATCCCACCAGATCCGACCGTCAAACTTCGTCTTATGGATGCTAAGTTCATGAATTATCAGATCATAGTATAATGGAATACCCGTTGAGGGAAGAAAAGGAAAATGCAAGGCAATGAGAGAGACAAAGGGGCCTGTCAATTGATTCTCTCTGATCGATGACCTGGGCTGCTGGAGTTTGACTGGGCTCTCATCATTTTACAGCTCATACCAAGTGAAAACAGGCTCGAACCCCAAGGCACAACCAGACATGGCAAGGCCCATTTTGAGGAATCGCCATGTGATGTTCATGTGAAG
Organism: Eucalyptus sp. ANBG9806169; assembly: GCA_014182395.1. Classification (NCBI taxonomy): domain Eukaryota; kingdom Viridiplantae; phylum Streptophyta; class Magnoliopsida; order Myrtales; family Myrtaceae; genus Eucalyptus; species Eucalyptus sp. ANBG9806169. The sequence goes on from CM024577.1 coordinate 45,749,284, forward strand.
TTGCCTGCTTTGCAAATCATTTGTCCTTGCTTTGACTATTAAGTCATGTACAATTTTTAGGTGGACGATTCTACTCCTGCTGGCATATTTCTGAAAGAGTTAGAAAATGTAAAAAGTTGTCATGCAAAAAAATTACCAATCACCTGATTTTTCGATATTATATTGGTAACTTACTGGCATTTTTGTAAAATTACTAACCCCTTTTCGAAAGCTTACAAATCTTCAACTCTTCTCATTTTTTTCCTAAATTTTACTTATCTTTTTACGGACATCAAATAGACCAACTATTATATATGAAAGCACTAATCTTAATTTGAGTAACTTACCAACTTGGTTTTGATTAAATTACTTGTTGATTTTGATTTATCAGTTTTATTTTAATATTTTACCAAAATGTTCATTTAATTTTTTTCTAAATAGATGTCTTCAATTTCAATTTATGAATTTTTATTTGTGCGACTTACTAGTTCTCTTCCATTAAGTTACCAACTAGTTATGATTTATCAAGTCTCATTTGAGCTACATACTAATGCTTACTTGGTTTTCTTTCGAAATTCCCTAAACTTTTCTATTGAGTTACCGACTTTTTTATTTGCCTTACTTAGCAAGTCATTAAAATTACCAACTCCTTTTAGAAATTGCTAAACTTAATTGGAATGATTATCGACTTTCATCCAGTTAAGTGACCTGAGTTAGTTACCTATGTTTCTTCTTTTGTTTTAAATTCAAATGCCAACTTTTCTTATCCTTAACGGAAAAACGGACTCTCATCATTTACCAACCTTTTTTTTTTTTACCATCTCCCTCATTTTACCAATTATTAGTCGAAAGTACCAACTTTTGTTTGAATGACTTGTTTCGTTGTCCTGTACTTAAGTAGTTTTAGGCTACTATCTGTTCATACGCTGCATAGGAAAAAAAGGATTTTCAGAAATGAACGGTCATTACTCGATGGATGTCAAGCGGAAAGATATGACTGTTTATAAAGTCGCTAAAAAAATGGAATGGTGAAGGGGATGTAGGCGGCGACAAAGAATGTATATCAGTTAGTGTATTTTATCAGATCGAATGTTACCTAGGAGTTATCACAGCCTCTTTTGCACAAACAACTTTTTATGATTAAAAAAAACTTAGTTATTAGAGATAATTAGGATAATTATTTATAATATAGTACTCCTGATTATCTCAGATACGATTGGTGAGAGAACTGAGAGCTTGGTGGGATGCAACGCGAGGAGGAGGACCCATATGACTTTAGCACGCAAAACAACGAGTCTCCGGTCAGGCCTTGAGCCTTTTGCTTTTTCTCCTTTTATCATTGCATTCAGCCTCGGTCTGTGCCAAAGCCGCGACAAAAGAACAAAAAGAAAATCTAAACTCACAAACGCATTTCGCAATCATTTGTCCCTCTAATTTACTTGCTAATCACCGAGCTAAACTCTGTTCTCCCGGCCCAACTTGAGATGCAGGAGCGATGCTGCGAAGTTCGCTCGTCGGTTCGTCCGACGATCATCGCTACTCTCGAGCGTGCATAGATGATTTGATCTCTATTTGCCGAACGTATATTTACATATCCATATGGACCAGAGTTTCTGAAAGGGGGAGACTAGAGATTCATGGAATGCACGTATAATAGGAGTCGATGATTCATCAGGGAAGATAGAAAGCAAGACTTGACCTACCTACCTTTCTCTCGAGTTCTCACACATTTAATATACGACGCCTCCCGTGAACGATGAAGGTGTCTTACTTTTAAGGAGCCTCAACCAGCCAAAGGAGCAAAAACACAAGCGTACAACATATGAAACAATATAAATCAAGGAGCGGGACAAACATATCGGTATACCGGTTCATTCAGCCAAATGAGAAGGACTCTATGTACCTATAGATGGGTGGGGTGGGGTGTTAATTTGAAATGGGGTTGGGACCACTGGGAACTTCATGCGCCCTCGCTTTGAACATATCCTCTTTCCATGGCCGAACCGGTGACCGATGGCTTCGAACTTCCTGTCCCTGGCGCCCGCATTCGCGCTGGGAATGGCAGCTTCCAGCGCTTGCCGACAGGGTGTTTGGATCGCCCTTCTCGAGCTGCATGCCATTGGATTCCGGCGTCCTGGTTGGCGGAGCCCGTGGCGGTGGGATGTTTCGTTGCTCTTGCTCAGACAGCATGGCAATGCTCGGAATCATAGCGAACAGCACGAGCAAAAGGGTTAAGTACGAAATGTTGGGAGACTCTAAGCCTTCACTAGCCATCTAAACTTGAGCCTACACTCTTTCAGCAGAAGAGACCCTTGTACCATTCCATTGACTTCTCCGAGAGAGAGAGGGGAGAGAGAGAGACACAGAGAGAGAGACAGAGACAGAGAGTGAAGTTTGGTATGGTGCTAGAGGGGTGGAGAAGAGAAAGCTAAGAAAAGAGCAAAGGGGTGTTTGTCGTCTCTTTTTTGTTTGACATGAAGGCGTTAAACCTAACGGAGACAGAAAGAGGATGGGACTGGGGTGGTGACAAACGCAAGATGTCAAAGGAGAGGGGTGCTGTGTTAGAATAAACACAAGCACGTACAACCAACATTGTCTTTACAAAAACGATCCGCCCCGCTCCTACCAAGTGCCTTGCCCCAAACATCGAGTACAAGATACGGTTCTTCCGCTGAAAAGGAAAAAGAAGAAATGACCGACACCTTTGCTCTTCGCTTAGACATCTATGCTAAGCGAGGGATGTTTTTGCGTCCATTCAAACTCGGTCACTTTGATCTTGACATCTAATTGAGTAGCCAGCGGGCTACTTAGTCAAAATCTGAGTGAGGTACCAAATTGGACAGGAAAATGGGGCTCAATATCCCACGAAAAGTCAAATTTTTACGCCGGTCAAATGAGAAATTTGGAGGCGCGATCGACTCAATATTCTCACCAAGTAGCCTCTAGCTCATTGCATGACAACGAGTGCACGGACAGACACATTCAGTAGATGTAGATCTATTCTATCGTCTTGAAAGATGGGATCATGGGATAAACGAAATCGAGACACTATTCACATCATTCGACATCTGACTCGACATTGATTCGCATCTTATGAGAGTTATCAAACACTGGCGAACTTAACCTGCATGGCACCCAGCTGCTCAGAGGGCAAGAGATGGCTTAGCTCGATTTCAGTTGTTCTTTTATAACTGATACAAAGGAGGAAAAATTTATGGGTATGTTATTCATCCCAGTTCTTTATGTGACTCCTTAAGTTGGTCATAAAAAAACATTTTCATACAATAGTCCTTCCCGGGGTCACCGGGCGCTACGTGCCTGCATCAACTTACTTATTTTAGTCTTCATGGCATAGTCCTCCCGTAGCACCACACGTTCTTACGATAAAAAGCGAGAAACAATTGGATTTTGTAAACTTGATTTGTTGGGATTTTTATATGGTCCCAATCCTAAGTGAAGAAAAGGTTCAGTCAATCCGGTTATAAACTCACAATGTCACAAGTTATAAATTGCAAATGGCATCAAGATTCTTGTATAAAGATCTTAAGATCCTCAATCCAATATTACAACTTGATCCTTCGGACACACTCGTTGATCCAAAGTAGGACCCCGACCTTAACAATCTTAGCTCGAGGTAAGAACAACATGGGAGGATGGTTCTGCCTACAATTGTATCCACCAAGGATCCTGAATAATAATTGCATGATTATAATCCCCTACCTACTGTAGACTAGGAACCGTACATGCCAGCACAGGATCCTAAACTACATCAGTGATTTATGCATTCTACCAGTCTGCAATAACATAAAAACCATGTAAAGATTCGTCATTCTCTGCATGCATACTTATCATGACTTTGGATCTGTCGATGATGTGACTAAACAAGAGACTTATCACTGGCAGATGATGAGAAGTTACCGTGGAGTGACGGAACTGCAGTTTTCAGCATGTACAGTTATATGAGTTAGGAGACTAGTCCTTACATGACCAAATGAGACTGATCATACAACAACAGAACACCTGACCTGCTTTATGACAAATTACCGGGGTAGTTAATGAATTCCCTAGCTGGACAGCTGAGAACTGGAAGAAAATCGCAAGATAACCATCAATCATCATGATCATCTCGTGAAAGTCAACTAAGCTATGAGAACATTCAGGCCGAAGTTAATTGAGAACCTTCATCATGGAACAAGGTTCCACAAAGCTGTTGGTAGGGTTAAGCAGCTAAAAGATAGCAGTAAGCTTGCATTGAATTGGGCAATATTTATCTGAGGTTCCCCCATATGTTGCAAAGTTTCAACAGTATAAGAATGAGTTAATTAGAAAATATGTAGCAATATTAGAACACTGACCGAGTTTCGAATGTCAAATAATCAAGAACCAACTCGAATTCTCCATCCATTCTCCATAACACTCCTAATTGGCAGTCTGATTTTATTGACAAATATGGAAAAACAATGAGGCAAAGATCATTGTCCACTAGGATCATTTAGTTGCTGGGATACCTATCATCTAGTGTAAAAGCAGCCTGCCGGTTCACTAGTTTAGAATTCTTCCTCCATACACATTAAGGCCCTCATAACTCAATTCGCAGAAAACCGAGCCTTACCTGCTATAGAATTATTAAAAATTCCAGTATGATATTCCACCTAGTCCCAAAGCTCGACAGAAAGAGGATCCAAACACATCACACTAATATCACAAAAAGTAGGCCTCTGAAAATTTTATTAATTGCAATGCTCGAGGTCTGCTTGGAAAAATGCAATTCACATAGAAAATCATACTTGAAACTCGAACGGCACTGTATAGCAAAGATGTGTCCGCATCCCACCAAATAAAAGGATGAAAATTCCACCAGGACATCGAATTTTGTTACTACTCATCATCTTGATCTGCAAATAAATGAAGATGGAGTCAGTATGCCATGTATCACCTACAATCTTTGATAAATTTAGTCAATGTGCTCTACTTCCACAAACTCCTCACTCAAGATAGCTTCTCAATTCATTTTTCCATCAAAACACATTTTATTTATTACAAAGCGGCGAGTTGAAAATGACGCCAGTAATCGATCTTCCATGAAAGCAGCCCTTCGAAACAATTACTTAATTGAAAGTATTCTGCTCCTCAGGTACACATAGACACAGCACCCAGGACAAAGACAAATCCCACATACTCTGGAGCACTGAGGAAATTGCTCAGCACAAATGCCATGAACATTTGTGATAAAGAAACCAAATCATTAGCTTTTGCCCCGAGTACACAGACTCGAGACTGGTTCCTCAGCTTAGCAATACAAAGCCAGTCAATGAGTGCTTGAAATGGAATGCCAATCGAGAACAAAAGGATCAAATCACTAAGGTTGCCGCAACCGCAGCTCCAATCAGAACAAGAATCGAAAAGGAATGAACTTTAATCTAGAGATAGAAATTCAAATGGAACCCCACCAAATTACAGTCACGAACCCAACATTAATGCGGCGATAGAATCCAGGGATGAACAAGTTTGAAACTTTAGCCAAAAAAAACCCGGAAATGGGAACGAGGGCATCGAATTGGGAACGCAAAAGGGTGGGAAAGGAAGGAGGGGAGGAGAGGAGATACCGAAGTAGCGGCGCTCGTTGGCGGCCTTGGCCTTTTCGAGCATCTTGTCGAGGTCCACCTGGAGCTGGGCGTCCCACTTCACCAGCTGGTTCACGAACACCACCCCGAGCCCCATCCCGACCGCATGCTCCCACGGATCTGAGCGCGCAACCAGTACCCAAAATCAATCCAACGCTTACAGGAAACGAATTCGGAGGATTGAAGACAATCAAGGAACCAATGCGAAATTAGGGTTTAAGAAGAAGAGATTGGGGGAGGGAGAAAAATGGGAGCTTGACGACGTACGGCGCATGTAAGGGAGCTTGCGGAGGGCGTTGGAGTACAACTGGGTGCCCAGCCCCAGCAGCGCCCCGATCATCGTCGCGCTCCACGCCATCTCTCTCTCTCTCTCTCTCTCTCTGTGTATAGAGATCAGCTGGAGGCTGGAGCTGCAGCAGACAGACTACGCACGGTGTTCGCCAGTGGCTTTCACGGCCTCGACCGGCTCCCCCAATTTTTTTCCGGAATTTCGATTTGTGCCCCCCTCTAGTTTACTGTGAAATTCAATTTGGTCCCTACAAAAAAAAAAGTTATGGGATAACGATATAAATAATTCATAAACTTTGGCTCAATATATAATATATTCTCTAAATTTTTAATTTATTTAATGTGTATCTGAACGTTAACTTAATGTGCAATATTATCCTTGGGCTTTTAACTTGTTCAATGTAGTACTTGAACTTTTGGCATGTATTTAATTTAGTTATCGGATTTTATGAAAATATTCAATATTATTTATGATTTTAAATTAACGGAATGATTACAATAACATTTTCATATCATTGAAAATGTACTAAATGTCCGAACTTGCATTAAAGATATTAAAAGTTTATGGATCATGTTGAATAAATAAAAAATGTAAGGATCACATTGTATATTGAACCAAAATTTAGGGACTTTTTGTGTCATTATTCCAAAAATTATTGTACAGGTCAAGTGATCCAACTTGCTAACATGGCTTCATGTTAAACTTTCTTGGTTGGCGAAATTTCGACCGGCCAAGAGCGTCTCGACCCGATAAATTTTAGTCGCCCATTTCAAGAAATTATTCTACCTTCCAAGTAGAGATGATAGGCGGATTAGCCAATCATGTGATCTTAAATAATTTCTTGAGTACAGCCTAATAGGCATTGGGAATTTGCTCTACAACCATTTACGGGGCAAATCATTATGAAAATTCTCGTAGACAATTTAATAATTTTCCATTTTTACAGAATAACTCGTGATGTCACGTCTCTTTCAAAATCGGAACCTTCAATTATGATTTTCGCTTGTCATGTACGATCGATCTACCATGGTATGAATATCATTCCGACCACTACCACAGCTTAAGCAACATGTCGCATCCCTCTTCTCGTACCTTTGAATCCATTGGTACCAACGGAAGAGGACGAAGATATTATTCAACCTTATTGAGATGTAACAATCGTGATGGTACCCTTGAATTTGTGTGAACAAGAGCAATTTCCTTTAGCATCCGTACTCTAAACTAATGACCTCAAAGAGGCTAGCGGTGGCCCCGCCTCTCGCAAGGTTCAACAACCACCTGTATTGAATACGGCATTTACTAGAAAGAAATTTATCGATCCATCACCAATCTCGATTCCTCAAATCACAATTGCTTACGTGAACCACTACGAATGATCCCAAAATCTATGGTCAGCAAAGGTAGCAGTAAATCCACTGGACGTTGACCTCACTGTAATCTACGAAAGCCCTTGCGCAATTGGGAATCAAATCTGTGTGTTCTTTAATGACATTAAACCGAGACAAGAGGGAGAGGACGATGGGCGGGTGGCGCGAGGGGGGATGAAGACGAACTCCATTTTAGGCAAGTGGGTGGGGGGTTACTGCAGACTTCGACAGGTGGACCGGTCAACGCCAAGATTCAGGAAACTGTTCAGGATCTGGAGGGGCGGGGCGAAAATGGGCAGCGCAATTAAAGGCGCCCCAGCTCGGATCCGGTCAGAAGTCAAAGATGGCAAGAAAACGGAGAGGGAGGGAGGGGAAGAAGGGGGCGAATTAGGCAAGCAATGATGAATGCGAGGATGCAGAGGAAGGGAGAGGAGGGTCTTAAAAGCAGGTCTATTTTTGGGCATTCTTCGGGGATTGCGATCTAGAAAGTGGACTCAATAAGAAGCGGGGGCCTACGCTCGTGCCGCTTTGCAACGGCTCCAAGAAAGGAACCAACGTCCGTCCCTCCCCCGCCCCCTCGATTCTTCCTTCGGTTGTGCTCTGTTTCGCCCTGTTTCGCGTTCTGTTTTTGCTCTGCCCTTCTTCGTCCCGACCCATATCCCCACATCTCTCTCTCTCTCTCTCTCTCCCTCTCTGTAGGTCGAGCTGTTAAAATGGGGTGCCTAATTATAGGCTGGGAAATGGGGCTGGGAATGGGGCTTTGAATGGGAGCTGGCGGACGAATTTTAAGCGCCCTCTTTAAAGATGGATTGATGGGTTATATGGCGTCGTCAAAGTAGTTAGTCGTTGACCCCCCCTCTCTCTCCCTCTCTATCTTTCTCTCTCCTCGTAATTTTGCTCTGGAGGAACTCGTCAAGCGATGGAACAGAGGAAAAAAAAATGGAAATCCTAAAAAAGACGAATTGGGATTGTCGGACGGATTCTTGTGCGATTGATTGATTACTCTGTCAATCTCGCCACCCATTTGGCTGCAATGGGTTCTGCGGCCTCAAATTTGGCATCTTGAGGGAAGTGATGGCGTCTTCTCAGGTGGAGATCGCGGCGGCTTCGTCTCCGTTCGGTTGCGTCTTGAGGGATCACAACCGGCGAGACGGATGCAACAGAGACTTCCGCAAGAACATTGAGGACCTGGTCAGAGATCACCTCCACACGTGCCTCCCCGACGACAATGCTTCTTCGCACGGCCCCATCACCGCCAACAACCCCGGCACCAACAGCGACAGCGACAGCACCGGCACCAACAGCGGGGAATATCGTGCCAATTTAAGACCTCTGCGCGGCTTGACCGGCATTGACGGAGACGGAGACAGAGACAGAGACAGAGACAGAGACAGACAGGAATTGTCCTCGCCGTTGCCGCTGACGCCGAGGCAAGCTCGGGGTCTTGATCGATGGGTTCCTCAACAAGCTGGAGATACGGTGTCCTCCACCTCGGAGATACATCCTCCTCCTCCTTCTTCCTGTATGCCGAATTCGCAATCCCAGTCGGAGGAGAGCGGCGACAATAATTCAGGGGTTGGAGGAGGAGCTTTTTCTCTTGTGCAGATGTGGGAGGCCAGGCTTAACCAGTCACCGAGCATCAACAGGAACAGTAACATCAATATTAGCATCAACATCGCCCAAAATAACGCTAACCATGTCGGCGGCGGCGGTGGCGGCAATTCATATTCTCCTTCATCGGGCAGTTGCAGCAGGAGTCCTAAATCCAACGCTTCCACAAATGTGGAAGATTCGTCGAGGGTATGTGAGTTGGAATTGTGCGATAGGATGGTTGCTTCCGAGGACCCGTCTCCTTCTTCATCATCATCTATAGCAGAGAGCGTAGGAGGAGGAGGAGGAGGAGGAGGAGGAGGGCAGAAACAGAAGGTTCGAGTGGCCGATATCATCAGGAGATTGACTACTTCTGATATTGATCATGACCCAAATGGGAGCAGCGGATCGCCATCTCTACCGGATCAGGTGGAGGCACAGAGGGGATTCGTGCCGGTATTGAATTCTCCGAGGATCAGAGGGCGACAAGCCTTTGCCGACTTGCTCATGCAGATGGAGCGCGACCGACATAGGGAGCTTGACTCCTTATCTGAGCGCCGAGCTGTTTCCCAGTTCTCGCACAGAGGCCGCATTCAGGTAAAAATCCGAAATATTCATCCTCTTAGTCAAGTGCCATCCCTGTATAATTGGTGGGAAGATAACAAAAAGTGGAGCATAATCACATGTTTTATCTTTGTTTGGTCTCCTGAAATTTGCATAACTGCTAATTCTTCGTGCAGTCGATGCTCAAGCTTAGATTTTTGCAACGCGGCATGGTGGACCGCAATCAGCAGCGCCTCATTTCAGGAGCCTTTGGAGGAAATTCCTCGCCTCATAACAGTTCAGCTATCATGCATCTCAGGTATGGCCTTTTGAAAGCCTTCTTCTGTCAGATTACTAGCAATGAATCGTGTGCTTTGGTATATAAGGAAGAGTGAGCTAAAAAGGGGAAATGATCTAAGAAAATGTGATTTTTAGCGCAACTTCAAATAAATGTTTGGCTCATCAGAAGAGAGCCTTTGTTAATTACATATTGATTGCGCAGTCATCTTTTTGTTTGAGGAGACCTGTAATTAACATCTGGAAAGCTTCTCTATGAGCATATGCCAAGCGTTACTAGGTCTGGCCGCTATGCACAACTAAAGAATTAGGACATCCTGGTTCTGGATGTGCCAAAATGATCGATAAAAATTGCATTTTCGAAGATTCCTCTTGGCAAAGAGATTCTAACATGGTTAGGACATTATTCTGTTTGGATTAACCTGGAATCTCTAATAAAACAGGGAAAGATTTAGCACAGCCATGGAGCATGACCAGGGAGATCAGAATCACCCAGTTGAGCCAAGAAGCTCTCCTCGGCACCCACTATTGAAGAACTCCAGCACTACAAACACTCAGTATCAGACTACTCATCATCAGGAAGATGACGCTAGCACAATTGAGCATTCCCGTGCTCTCCCAGTTCCTTCATCAGCACACTCTATTGAAGATCTTCCTGATGAGGCTAATTCAACTTCGAATGCCATACGTGAAGATGTTACAAGCCTTGAGAGTAGCAATAGCAATCTTGAATTAGAACAACCAACTGAAGCGTCCAGAGCTTTCCATGAAAAGGCAAGTCAAGCTTCGATTCTCGTATGCGAAGATAATAGAAGCGTCGCGAGTAGCAACAGTCATATTGAAATAGAACAGACGATTGCTGCGATCTCACCTCTTCATGAAGTTGCCAGTCCAACCTCTGATGTCATGTCCCAGGCTACAAGCTCTGATGCTAGAAATGGCAACAATCTTGAATTACAACAACCGACAGATGCATTGTCATCTCTACATGAAGAGGCAACTTCACCTCTCAGTGTCATAAGTCAAGGTACATGCTTCGAGGGTTGCAACGTAAATAATGTTCAACCCCAAGCAGCAACAGACGCATTATCATCTTTGAGTGTCTGGTATGAAGATGACATTATGGAGGAACAATCTAATGACAATGCCAATGAAGAGGAAGAATGGTATACAGAACATGGAGGCACGTATGACTGGTTTAGAGATATATCTCGTCCACGAAGTTATTGGGAGGACCGAAGGCAAGAATGGTACAGAGAGATGCTTGGAACAAACTCTGTAAATGAGGATATCCGCCAACTTATTGAGAGGTACGCCATCAGAACTACTTTTCCACCTTTTTTCCTCCAATTCAATCTAATTTTGCCATTCTTACAAGGACAGGTGCGCTTCTTAGTATATTTGAATTGCATTACAATCTATGGATAGGATGGATACTGGAAAAAATGCTTCTTGACAAGCAAGACTAAAGCAAGAATTATCGCAATACAGACTCTGCATTAGACATTTGAGAAGAGCCAAATAACAAGTCTTTGACTATTCGTTGATTGCTGTATTACATATAACATATATTGTCTCGCATTTACACCACTGAAAGCATGTTATTAAACTAACGGACCTCTTCCCTAAAGAATCAATCGTCTTCTGTGCCTTTCTTGATGCCCCATGAATGGTTGGTGCTGTCCTTCTGAACTCACATAGGTTGAGAGAGTAAATTGTAGATTTTTCATAGGAGTTAATCCAAAATAAATGTGAATTTTGTGCACAAAATTTTGCAAGACACAAGTTTGATCTGTTAAATCATTGGTTCAGGGGCAGAGTATCCAATTTCTTGTCTAGTGACTTCCGGGAGAGAATGGACGAATTGATGACGTCTCACTTACAAAGACAAACCCAGCCATTACGCCACCAAGAAGAAGAGCAAGATGATTTAAGCAGTCAAGAGAGAATGGAACAATTAATGTCATCCTTGTTACAAGGCCATGAACATCCAGTTGGCGACCAACAAGGGGAAGAAGAGCGTGACCAACTGGGACAACAGGAAGAAGAGGAAGAGGGGGATGCACCAGAAGAAGATGAACAAGAATATACCGTTGCGTATGAGGAGGATGACGATAATGACGATGAAGGGGAGATAGAGGAGGAGGACAGTGACGAAGAAATGGAGGATGACGAAGAAGTGGAAGAACAAGAGGAGGAAGAGGAGGAGGAGGACGTTGAGGAGAGAGGAAGCCTAATTGGACATCAGTATCTTGAAGCAAGTGATTATTTTGATCATTCCACACCTTCATTCCACATGGCTTCTCAATCTCTGAGATCGTGGAGTTACAATGATAATGAAATGAATGACGACCATGATCAAGTTGCTTCTACGTCATCCGAGCAACCTCCACCATCTCATTCCTACTATGAGGATCCTCAGCAGCATTCTACCTGTATGGATAACCTTTCGACGGTGAGCCATAATCCTCCCTTCTGATGTCTGTGTGCTTCTTATATCTGTGTTCACTGAACATCATACTACTTGAATTGTAGGAAATGGAACTTATAATCGATCTGAGAGGACAAATGAGGCAACTCCAACGTGAGATGTCTGAGCTTAGGAAATCAATAAAAAGCTGCATGGATATGCAGGTGACACTGCAGGACTGCATGAAACAGGAGATGAGTTCTGGTGAGTTGGATAAAACCAATCTGTTCACTGTCAAATCATTACTGCAATTTTTATGGCCTTGTGACTTTGCTGGAAAACTCTGTTTTCAATACATGCTCTCTCGTAAAGTTGACCTAAGCATACTGTACTTGGCATGAAAAGATGCATTGTGGAAGCAGTAACTTTCCAATGGCCACTGATATGACATACATATTGTGGTCAGTGGAAGTTGAAACTGCTATTGCCATAGTTGTACCAGATTGCATAGAAAATGCAAATTCTGAAAGGACCATTCCATTGCCAATATAGTGGAGTGACATGATTTTTTAATGCCAGAAACCGTTAGCTGCAATGTACACTCCAAATAGTGTATTTCAGTGCAGGAGAAACTCTTGATCTGCTCTTACCTCAAATATATACACGATACTGTCTGATTGGTAATGTTCTCTATCTCAGTATGTCTCATGAATGAATTTGAATCAATTGTTGCAGTTCGAGGTGATGCAGCGAGGTCAGTAGACAAAATACCAAGAAAAGGGAATTGTTGCATCTGCTATGAGAAGCAAGTGGACTCGCTACTTTACAGGTACTTATCTTTTATTAGATTATCTTAGATGCTCCTCCTCTTTGTAACTGCCACATAAGTTCAGAGATTTTACATCTAACCCAACTTAATTATCTACATGCCATTCAGATGTGGGCACATGTGCGCCTGTCTCAAGTGTGCCCAAGAACTGCAATGGAGCAGCGGGAAATGTCCAATATGTCGAGCTCCTATAGTGGATGTTGTAAGGGCGTACACAGATTCATAGAAGGTGTGATGATCGAGTTCTTGCTTCAGAGGACCGTCCCAATTCGTGCCAGTAACCTCGATGAAAGTTGAATCAGGGGACGTAATTGATGAATATCCGAATGGATTTTTGGTTGCAGAAGATGCTAATCTTTGTACATGCTGACTTTAGGATTGGAATTTACTTGACACTTGGCTGAATGGGCGGTGTAAATTGTTTGATGAGCTAAGCTACTGAACAAAATCAGCAATATATCTCTGTGATAACAACTTGGAGAGAATTACCTTCAGACATCAGATTGGATGATTATCTGTCCAAAATAGGAATAATGAGCGGTAATAGTTATGGAAGACTGATGTTTCTTTTTACCTGAAAAGAAAAGGCGGATTGTGGTCGGCACAAATTCTTGCTCCAAGATCTATTGTCAATTTATTCTGCTGCAACTGTGAACTTGGAAGCCTGTTTATGTTGAATTGTTTCGTCTTTTATAAGGTGATGGCGATGTGAATTTTTGAGGGCTTGTCCAAAGGAATGAAACTTGACCTGTATCAGTGACAGACTGTTCTACTTGCAATGCGTGTACAGCTTTCAAGCAAATTCCATCCATCCTCTCGTTGGGGATTCTGCTCAGCTGTTTCAGTTGCAACAATGCCCCCTCTAATCTTAGTACGCCTAATCGGGTCTGATTAGACATGATGCTATAGATCTGACCAGAGTACGCCTAACTTTGGCCTATTCATTCTTCTCTAATCTCACTCGTGACTTAGAAACAACAGTCATTTACAATCCAAACCGTGGGAAACTTGGATTGGAATAACTCAAGTGAACTGGGTAACTATATTCCATTATGGGGCTTATCTGGGGCTTAATTATTTCGCATGTTTTGCAGAAAAAGAGAGGATGATGATATCACAAAGCTAAAGGAGCGTGAATTACCGATTCTACTAGCTTTAAATCCATAAAAACTTGTTCTCACTCAGAAAATTGAGTAACAACAGTCATGTCCATGGCGACGCCGTGGCTCTTTGTGTGCGTGTGGCCGTCTCAATTCTGGTGGTTCACACTACTCTCTTCATTTCAATCGGCAGCGCAACGTGCAAGCTCGCCCTTTCAAGAACATGCTTCCGGCTCTCTATTTGCACCATTCCATCTCTCAGGTTGACAATGCAAAATGTGAGAGAGGGGTTACTGTTAGTTTATCATGGTGTGCGGAGTAGGCTCGACTATGGATGCTGCCTTGCTGTTGCATCCGGACACTCTCCACCTTGGACCTCTACCTTATGCCATGGAACTGCTCCGGCTTTCTGCTCCTGTTTATGCCATCGAACCGGGTTTTCTGATTTGATATCCTGCCCCAACACGGCTTGGCTTGGACAGGGTGATCGTCCTGTCGGCTTGAACATTTTTCAGATCGAAAATATAACAGATAAATTTCCGGGTGAATTGAGTTTGACTTGGCATGTGCAAAGAAATAGCCCCAGATCATAGTTTTCCCTTCTTTCTGTACCATCTGTATCACTTAAGAACCGGTTCGGCTAATTCTTCAGTGCTCGGTGTTACCAATATCACGTCAGCTGCTAGTGCTCGGTCAACAGAAGGAACTTTTTGATTTTCATCCTTTGATCCCCAAAACACCCGTAATCTGGAGAAGTGATTTTAACGGCTTGGCCTGAATGGACTGATTATCCTGCTCACATGAACATTCTTTAGATCGCAAATATAATAGAGGCCACATCCAGACCTCGGATCCCTCTTATGTAAAGCAACTAGAGGGTAGAGTCGAGGATAGAGCTCGAGAAATATACTGTACCAATAAGGAAGGTCGGGCGTGCAGGCACCGGCACAATAACGCAGTCTCGCAGCCCGCTGCAATAGTAGACAGGTACAGACGGCCCCCATCGGAGGAAAATCCCAATTCTTGGTGAGGTAACCCTTGTAATCAAGAACCAAGGATCCAAGGACTGCCCCCTCCTCGGCAAGCATAGCTTCATTAGAAATGTTACCAATTCTATAGATCTCTTGCTCAGATCAAAATTGCAAATGAGGTGGTGTAAACGTACCTGGCTTGACGAGAATTTTCTTTTTCGTCAATTCGAGTACGTCCTACAGTAGCTTTTACAGGAAAAAAAGAAGATGCACTCAGTTGTCCAGCTACACTGCTGTTGGCTTATACAAGTGATGAAACACCACCCAAGTGTTGGAAAGAGGATATGGCTCAAGAAAAGTATACAGCAGACTACAAACACAGTCCACAAGCAGATTTGAAGTTCGAAATTCTGAAAACAAACGGGTTCAACATGGAATTCCAAGAGGCAAAGAACGTCCATAAGGAGGCGAGTTCGCAGCTGATGACTGCTAATTGGATGGGCACCACATAGAGGGTGCCCCTGAAGTTTTATGGGGTGACCCAGCAGCAGAATATCCTATAGGAGAGCCTTTTGTAGAAATTCAATAACATATTTTTTCATGAACCAAATACAGCTTCACGTTATGTGTTCATCCTAGCTAAAGATTTTCCTAGTTTCTTTATCCTGACCTACGTCTTGTGTCTATGACAAAAAGCATCCATTCCAATTTGACAAAAGTCTTCACGCATGAGGCTTCCAGCAAGAGGTTTTTGTTGAGATAGTCAGAGTGCTATTGATAGCTATAAGTTGATATTTGCATCTTATTTTCTTTGATTATGTGGGAGTAGAATTGAACTGCTATATTTTATCAAAAGTAAGAGTGTTAGTGATAGTAGAGGGCTCAGCCCTCGCCACCTGCAATTTCCATCTCTGTTCCTTTTTTTTTTTTTTTTTTTTTTTCTTTTTTTTTTTAAATTTAAATTTTAGTTTTTAATTTAGTTTAATTAATCCCCACGTTAGTAGCAAAACGACGTCATTTTTGCACTTGCCTAGCAACGTCAGTATACAAAACAATGTCGTTTTGCACTTGCTTCATTGGAAAATTGCCACGTCAGCATTTTGACCGGATTTTCTTGTCGTTAGCACTTAATTGATCCATTTTACTCCGATTTTGGCACTTACGTGTTACTTTCCTAAGTTTTTGCACTAAAGTATCCCTTCATGCCAAATTTTGGCACTCTAAGTGTCCTTCTCTCTAAACATTGGATCAAGCAGGTGTATGAATTATCCATGCATTAATGAAGGAGAGTTAAAATTGTGATATCATGCATAATGTCATGGTTACCAAGTTCAATGTATCAAATAAAGCAAGTGGTTAAAATTTTTGATAATGAAAAGTGACTTGTCAAATGAGAAAAAATAGAGATTTAGAAAACCGACTTTCGTTCTAAACATCTCGTTCTAAAGATGTGTACGACTAAAAAAAAATTTCAATCCACAAAATACATGAAAAATGTCAAAAATTAGGAAAATATAAAGATGGTGAAAAGGCCAATTAACTTCAAAGATGAAATTCGGAACATACCGACCAAATTCTACCAATAGTTTAGTGGGGGATCAAAAATGGCCGTTCTACACCACTAATAGGCACATCAAAATCTATTTACTAAATGCTATCGCCTCAAACTTCTAGCGATCCAATCGTGGAAATTAGTCCTAAATAGTATTATCGAACATGGGAAATTTCTGGATGTCTATAACAAAATCAGCAATTTATCTCTGTGATAACTACTTGAGAGAATTACCTTCAGACATCACATTGGATGATCATCTATCCAAAATAGGAATAACGAGTGGCAATAGTCATGGAAGACTGGTGTTTCTTTTTACTTGAAAAGAAAAGGTGGATTGGGGTGGGCACAAATTCTTGCTCCAAGATCTAATATCAATTTTATTCTGCTGCAACTGTGAACCTGGAGGCCTGTTTATGTTGAATCGTTTCCTGTTTTATAAGCTGATGGCGTTGTGAACTTTTAAGGGCTTGTCCAGAGGAATGAAACTCGACCTGCATCGGTGGCGAACTGTTCTACTTGCAGTGCTCTTCCAGCTTTTAAGCAAATTCCGTCCGTTCTCTCGTTGGGGATTCTGTGTGCTGTTAGTTCTGTTCTTGAATTCTTGGGTCCCCATAAAATAGCAACAGTGCTGTAAGACATTATCGTCCACGAAAATTAGTGTGGAGGATCGACCCTAATCAAGCCTCTTAGATTTTAGGTAGACCATCAAATTGCTCTGATGCTGTTCACATGGGTTGCTAGGGTGCACGTGAAAGAGACAATCCACTTCCGTATATCTGGCATATCTGTTTGTAGAAGCGTATGCCCGAGCAAATCCTGCAGGCTTCTTCATACCAACGCTTCGGCGATGTAGATCATCGTAGCCAGGAAAGAATTTTTGAGACCACAGCTTGAGCATACTAAATGCAGATGATAATCTGGCTAAGCACTTGTGAGATATCTGTGTCACAGTTAATATTCATCCAATTTGGTGGGCTTTCAATTGTCCTTTACTACCAAACAAATTCATGTACTCTCAAATTGTCGTTCTTAGAGATAAGATCCATGATGAATGACAGCAATGTTTCACATTAAATTACATAATCCCTTGACTAGAAGATAGTTCGGCCTTGCATAAAGGCAGGAATTCAGTGAGGCAGATCAATGAAGCCATGATCGAAACAAGAGGGGTGGGGACATTTTTCGTGATGGATACTCGTGCTCCCCTCTTATCACTTTCACAAGATTGATTATTGCAACTCTTCATTGGCACTCGACACTACCCTTTGATGATTATTTTTTATGGTTAGACTTCACAGCAATCATCATTACAAAATGACAATAGAGACATGAATTCCAAAAGTAGCTGAGGAATATAACTTTGGAACAGGAACAGCTAAGTTGAAATTGGTGAGATATACATAGATAGATAGATTGATGGATAGATGGTCTGTTTCCTCAAGTAATTGAACAAACGCATGTGGAATAGTATATTGTCGAATCATTCCTACAATCTGGAACGGTTTTCTTCTCCCATTGCTTGATCTGAGTACGTACATACTGTACCGCACGTGAATGGTTTCCATGGGGCATACTTTTCTCTCTTCAAGACAGATTGTTTGCATACATATTGGGAGAATTACCAAAAATGTCATAAACCTATTGCAATTGTGCCAATTTAGTCATAAACTTTTTTTTGGCTAATTTAATCCTAAACCTTTTACAATTGTGCTAATTCAATCCATCCGGCCAAAATTGGCCGGCCGGACACTGACGTGGACACCGGCCATCCGACGAACGCCGACATGGCAATTTTTAATATTTTTTATATTATTTTTTTGAATCTTTTAATATTTTAAATTTTCTTTTTTTCCCATTTTCTTCTTCCTCTGGCTGGCCAACGAGGTCAGCCTCGTCGGCCACCGGCGAGGCTCGCCCCGCCGACCACCGGCGAAGGTGAGCCTCACCCAACGATGGCGAGGCCCCGTCGCCGTCCCTAGGTGAGGTCGAGCCTCGCCGGATGTGGCGACGGCGGCCTCGCGTCGGCCGGGTGAGGCTCGCCTTCGCCGGTGGGGCAAGGTTGACCTCATCGACCCTAGCCTCTGGCCGGCACCAGCCAACCAGAGGAAGAAGAAAAGGGGGAAAAAAGAATTCAAAAAATCAAAAAAATATATTAAAAAATTCAAAAAAAAGATTAAAAATTGCCACCTCGACATTTGCCGGATGGCCGATGTCCACGTCGGCATCCGGCCGACCAATTTTGGCCGGATGGACTGAATTGGCACGATTGTAAAAGATTTAGAACTAAATTGGCCAAAAAAAAATTTATGACTAAATTGGCACAATTATAATAGGTTTATAACTTTTTTGATAATTCTCCCAGTACATATTAATCTCTAAGGCACGAACCATCGAATGCAAAATCAGACCCAGCAAAAAGCATATTATATGCAACATCGCCTTGAACTCGGGACATCAAAAGAGAGTAAGGGCGCGTTTGTTTTTATTCTTTTTCTGTTTTTGAACAATTTTTCTGTTTTTTTGTTCCGGGAATAAAAAAAAAATGTAAACGCAAGCGTTTGTGTACGTTTTTGTTCCAAAATTGTTTTTTGTTCCCAAAAATACATCAGAATGTAAACAAGAAACAAATTTTTTTGTTTATTGTTTAAACAACAAAGAACAGAAACACTTTTCTTTCTTCTTCTCTTTCTTCTTCTTTTTTTCTTCTTCTTTTTCTTTCTTTTTCTTTGGCCGGTCGCCGGCCTCGGCCATGGCCGGCGACCGACCGTCGAGGGCCGGCGACCTCGCCGAGCGTCGCCGGCGGCGAGGCTCGGCCTCGCCTTGGCTTGGCGAGCTCGAGCTCGCCAGAGGTCAGTGAGGCCGAGCTCGCCAGCGGCCGGCGAGGCTCGGCATCGCCCGGGCGGTGGCCCGACGAGGCCGAGCCTCGTCGGCCGCCGGGCGAGCTCGGCCTCGCCGGGCCGGCGAGCCTCGCCGTGGCCGGGCGAGGCCGCTGGCCCTCGTCGGCCGATCGCCGGCCATGGCCGAGGCCGACAGAGCCAAAAGAAGAAGAAAAAAAGGAAAAATAAGAAAGAAAATAGAAAAAATAAAATAAAAATATTAAAAAATTAAAAGAAATAAAAAATTATACAAATTTACCAAACGTGTTTTGTTCATTTTTTATTAAAGAAACAAGTTTCTACCAAACGCGTTTTTGTTCAAAAATTGTTAGAAACAAACACTTTTTTTTATTTCTATTCCCTAACAATTTTTAAACGAAATGTTCTACAAACGCACCCTAACACGCCCAGGATGATGTTATTTCCAAGCTACAAGGCAGCTCTGTGTCTAAGGAGATCGTTCATATGCATAACATCGGAGTGGGTCGTCGAGCTAAAAGCGCATTAAAGCTATGGAGGATTAATGGAACGAGCATCAAATTGCATGCACTTTTTAGTAGATGAGGCTGTGGAAAGAGGCATGTGGGCTTGTCCATAAAGTTGGATGAACGAGCAAAGAGGGGGCCAACTGGCTCATAAATCATGAAGCAGTGGGCAACTCCATGACAGGGAAAGATGCATTCGCTTCGACCGCCCCAAACTCCAACACGCCATCATTATTGTCATGTGCTGTGTCTTCAAATTGCAGGTGGCGAAGCTTATCATATGACACTGATTGCTGCTTCTAAAGAAGCCGGCAACCCACGATCTCCCCAGTTCTCTAAATGATTAAAAGTAGGAAAAATTATGCACATCTTTACATGAATCAAGCTACTACAGACATGCGTTCGACTCTTGTTTACGAATCTACTGTTTTTGAGGATCTACATTTCAAGAACTTGTCGTAGCTTCTCGAAGAATACAGGCACAGAAATGGCACTAATAATGGCGAGTGAACAGGAAAAGTTCCCTGTTGGACCCATTGCAAAGTGCTGTTGGAAACGACGCCTACAGGTGAGTAAATGTGGGCTTGGTGCGGTTCATGTTTTCATTTCACATTGATAAGAAACACGCTGAACCATAGGCAGCCAACCTCTGGACAATGAATGATGGATTCCTGGATGATGAGCATGACAAAATTGCACCATCAATCCGATCCCCAATCTGAATTTGGTCCCTCATATCGACCTCCCCAAATTCTGGGGACCGGAAGATAGTCAGCTCCAAAAAGCACTGGCCACTGGTCATCTGATCAACTTGTCCGTGTACTACTACTTGCAGTTGGGTTTATTTGATTAGCTGAGCAACTTTTTTTATTGCCCCTTTTTGGTTTTTTTAATGAACAAACTCACAGGCCCATATCCAGGCTTCAGCTACTTAATTGTCTGAACAGTTGTTAATATTTTAAAGAGATTGTAGTGCCAGCAAAGACAGAGTAAGCAGGAGCAGGCAAAGCAAAAGGACTTGTCCCTGTCTTTCTTGAAGTTGTCCAAGAAAAGAAAAATGAAGCTCGTGGCCCAACTTTGGATTAGGAATTGGTGTCCTGTACACTTCGCTGAGTGTAGAAAGAGGGTCCAACTCAGAGCTGGCGCTGGCACCACCATCACTCTGCCCCCACTCTTCCCTCTTTTTTCTCCCTTCACAGAAAGCTCACCATACATGCCCTCCGATTCCACTCTCCATGAGGCCAGTGGCATATGTAGGCCCGTGTCATTTTTGTCATCCTCTTCTCGACTGTGATTGGCCGTGTCCACCGCATCTTCCATAGCATTGCCCTACCCAGTGTTTACTTTTTGGACCGAGAGTATAGAGGAAGAATCGCCTCGGGCGTGTAACAGTGCAAGAGGTGTATCGTTACGTCGAACTCTTGAACAAGATGCGACGGCCTTTCTTCCCTACCATGTTCTTACTTGTCCAAACCTGTCCCTAGAATTATAATCCACGCGTATAAAAACACATCAGCTCCTCCTAAACCTCTCATTAAGCCCCTTCCTCTTGCCTCTCCAATTCAGTTCCTCCTTAGATTCCGACCCTGAAAGGCAAGATCTCACGGAATGTGCTCCCTGAAGACCAGAGTTCACCAGGCCCCGGCTATTGCGCGGACCGATGGGCGTCCTGTCCTCCAGCAGCATCCTTGCAACCAAATTCCCTCTCCCGAGCAACGTAACTCGCTTGCCAAGAAATCGCTGCCCCCGAGATCCCCTCGGCAACTATCCAACTCCACAGCAAATTCACCACATGACCCTTGTACTATTCATCTTGCTCCTGCTGATAATGTTAAGCTATCATTGACCCCTCCAATTTCTCCCAAGAAAAAAATGCCAAGAATCTCAACTTTGAAAAAGGGAAATGATCCAACAACTGCATCTTCTGCCTTGTCCGGTCCTGACAAGGTTTTGGCTCTACAATGCACGACCAAGTCGACAAACAAATCGGTCGGTCAAGCACTACCTCCTAGTCCTGACACATCGTTGACCAAATCAGTTTCAGCTCCTCCTGGTAGCATCGCAGCTGCTAGGAAAGAACAAATTGCTTCGTTGCAGGAGCAGAGGAAGCAGAAGATTGCCCATTACGGAAGAGTCAAGCCTTTCAAGCGCGAGGGCAAAGTCGTTCCGTTCAACCCCTCTTCTGCTCTAGCTGTTGCGGACCGTGAGGAGAAAAGATGTAGCTTCATTACAGCTAGTTCAGGTATAGAAAAAGCTCTCAGTAGAAACTTGACTACTTGTATAGCTTCAAAACTTGTCTGAAGTAAGTGCTGATATGTCGTTTCTCCCTGGGCGATGCCTGTCCAGATCATATCTATGTTGCTTACCATGATCAAGAATGGGGAGTGCCCGTCCATGATGACAGGTAATATCTCCCTCCTTTTTTTTTAGTGCATCATATCTCCCTCCCTTACTCTGCCTCTTTTCGAGTGTCTGTTTGTGCGTGCACCCATCAAATGCTTAGACCTTGAATCGGATTATTATATCCAGAAAGCTATTCGAGCTGTTGATACTCAGTGGAGCTCAAGTAGGATCAGACTGGACTTCAGTCTTGAAGAAACGTGAGGTGCTGAGGTAATGTGAAATTGCTGAGACCTACTTTATGTGGGATTTGTTCTGGAGACATATGCTTAAATTGGCAATCGGGACCCTTCACTTTGCAGGGAAGCTTTCTCAGGATTCGATGCAGAAATTGTGGCCCAATACTCTGAAAAGAAAATAACATCACTGAGTAGTCTCTACGGCCTAGAGTTGAGCCAAATTCTGGGAATCATCGACAACTCCAAGCGGATTCTCGAGGTAACAACACATCAAAGTCCTCCATTGCTTGAGAACCTTGATCTTTTTTCTTACGCATTCCTTTTCCCATTAGGGTTCCGATTGTTTTTTCTGATTCTTACGAACTTTAGTTGATCAGTGCATTGCCAGTATTCCCCTATTAGCTCCTGATTTCACATGGATGTTGTCCGCACTTGATGACAGGTGAGGATGGAATGCGGATCTTTCAACAAGTATGTGTGGGGTTTTGTGAATCACAAGCCGATCACCACAGAGTACAAGACCTGCCAGAGGATACCGGCGAAGACATCAAAGTCGGAGATGATGAGCAAAGACATGGTGAGAAGAGGGTTCAGATATGTCGGCCCGACCATCGTGCACTTGTTCATGCAAGCTGCTGGCCTCACCAATGATCACTTGATTTCTTGCCCACGGCGCCGCCAACTCCAGTGCTGTTGATTACGAATATTAACCCTTCATGCAGCCGTAAATATTAAGAAAGCAGAAGGCATTAAAAGGACCCTGACAAAGGTGGAGCAAGATGAGTGAGTAATAGTGCATGATCATCACACAAGCGAGCGACAGGCAGGGGAAACAAAGAAGATGACAGGTTCGATGGACCTGCATTGCGCCTGCTCTGTTCAAATTCCTTGGAGCTTCTTAATTAATTAAACAACCACTGATTTGCTTTTCTGTTTTTTCCCTCCTTAAAACGAGGAAGTGAACTGTGTTTTGGGTGTTTTAAGTTGTAAGGAGAAGTAAAGGGAAATGCTTTCTAGGGCGAGGTGAGAAGAGGAAGGAAAAGAAAAGAAAGAGAAGATATCATTTTGTGTATGGCATTTGGGCATAAAGAAACCATGTAATGTGAAGTAACGAAACGTAATGAAGCAGACATTGTTGAAAACCAGTGCTTTGTAGTCTGGACGTGGTACGTTTATGTCGTTATCAATTCATTCATTACACACCGAAGATGCAGCAACTGCAAGGAAGAAAGGGATCAGATAATGTTCATATCTCAGGCGGCTATCTTACGCGATCCAATTCGAAGACATCTCCATGTAGCAGTGCTTTCAAGCATTACTGTGGAGACGTACATTATCTTTAGCTTGAGTCTAACTTAAAAGGAGGTGACCCAAAATCAGTGACCTTAAAAGACATTAGCCACCGGATGGAATTAGCAAAACAAACTAGATAATACTAGGTTTCGGGACGGACCATATATTTCAAGCATCCAGGGTGTGCTATGATCCCTGGTTTTTCCACATACAGAGCACATTACTTTCTCTGCTTATTTGCGGGCGCGATGTGCTTGGAGCCAAATTCAGTAGGAACTCTTTCGGGGGAGACCCACCAAATTTATCAGTAATCAATCACATGGAAGTTCTTGGAGTCGTTTCGCTAAACTGATACCGAACCGGTCACTTCCATCGGTTTGTACAGCTTGAGAATAGGGATCACGAGTTGGCATGATTGAATGAAGAATCAAGAGAGTTGGGGAATAAGAACTGTAGAAGCAAGTCCAAAGTCCGCTGCCCTTTTCACGTGATGGAATCTGAAAGATGGTCTGGTGCAGCACAAGCACCAGCACCAGAGCAGGGTGTTGGGACATGAGAAATGGCCTTGCTCGGCTTGACAAAAATTTGAAATTTGGAAGATGCAATGGGATTGAGAAAGGGGTTTTCCTTTTCCTGAGAGCAAACAACATTGTCAGCCCGAAATCCTGACTTGGGTTGGGCTCTTCAAAGAATCATGTACACAGAGGTCGTCAACAAAGAAGAAAAGCCTCATTCACATCCTTTGAACTTTGGTTAAATGTATAATATCATCCCTAAACTTTGAATTTGTATAGTGTTGTTTCTAAATTTTGATTCAATATGTAACGCCGTTTCAATATAGTTTTCAAATTATCAGTAAATAGGAATATATAAAATTGTTTAAAAATTTAAGGATCACATTAAACATTAAACTAACGTTAGGGGATCACATTGAACGAATTAAAACTTTGTAAACCAAACTTCATGAACCAATTATATCAACTTCTCCACAATTTAAGAAGCAACGTCGTGACAAGGGAAAACAGGGTTTATGCCAGGGGAGTTTGCCTTTACGTTAGCAACAAGTGCGGAATGACTGCTCTTTTCCAAACAATTTTCAGGCTCACATCACCCTAGGAATGGAGATTGCTTTTGAACATGAACTTGCTTGCTCACGAATCCCGGTAACATACGATACCGCCTAGACTCCGGAAGGAGCACGGTCAACGACGACCATGTGGAAAATGAAAGGAAAAGTGTTTGATTCTGAAGAAGAAGAAGAAGAAGAACGGCCCATTGAAATGCTGGCAAGCGTCCGATTGAACAGAGAAAGTTGAAAATTCGCTG
Organism: Eucalyptus sp. ANBG9806169; assembly: GCA_014182395.1. Classification (NCBI taxonomy): domain Eukaryota; kingdom Viridiplantae; phylum Streptophyta; class Magnoliopsida; order Myrtales; family Myrtaceae; genus Eucalyptus; species Eucalyptus sp. ANBG9806169. The sequence continues at coordinate 45,774,397 of CM024577.1, forward strand.
GATTGCATATGCAAATGCGCCTGCTTTTTCCCTTGACCATGTGCAACATTGAAAAATCAATCCCCGTTCCCATGATGGAATATCCCACCTGGCACACGACACCTTCTTTCTACTCTAGCATACAACCCACCTGCCCCTTATTCTGCGCCTGCACTATTGGCGCGTTTGGGAGAGCATTAGAAAGAAAAATTGCCTTAAATCAAAGGCTACGTTTGGTCGTCCGGATTTCTAATCAGGATAGGACTGGATATGATAGGATATGGATATGTTCACATCATATCATGTACATTTTTTTTTATATATATATAAACGACGTATCATTATAAACGAACCTAAATATTTATAAATGGAGATGGTGAAAATCTCTCGTAACACTATTCCTTAATCTATTTTTTATTTTATTTTTCCTCTTTTTTATATTATTTTCATTATTATTTCTTTTTTTCCCCTTTCATCATTCTTTAATAAAATTTTATCAAATAGTAAATTGTACTAACATACATAAAATACAAAAATACCTAAAATATATAATAAATATAAATATTTAATTTATAGATTGAATGTTTATCATAAGATAGAATTAAAGTTGAATATATAAATTAAAATAAGATTAATTAAAAATAATTTTTAATTTTTAATTTCTTAAATTAGAATTCAAATATTATTTATATTGAAATATAATTTCAATTTTTTTAATTTAATAAGTTTATTATTTAAGAAAAATAACTTTCCTACTATGGATATTAGAAATCCTATCCACATTTATCCTACTTCCTCCATGGGATAATTTTATCCTGTCTATATCCCCCTTATATCCGACTTTATCATGTCCTGAGCGAGCACCAAACGTAGGATATGGTAAATCATATCATATCCCGAATTTTATCCTGACTGTCAAACGCGGCCAAAGGGTTTTCACGAAATGCAATTAGCATTTCGTAAATACTCATGTTGCAAATCGTGATACCACATTGAAACCGAGGCCCTAGATGACGGCCTATCGTTGTAGATCATGCAACCCTTGCATGCGCAGTTGGTGTCCAATCTGCCTCGCTAGTGGTCAAATCTGAGCTAGCCATCGGCGTCACACGATACCGATGGGATCTGCATAGGATGGTGAGGGGGAAGGGTCAAATTAAAATTTAACTAATTTAGCAAGGATAAAGTTAGAGGAAAAAAAAATTCATTCAGTGCCTGCAATAACATTTCGGAAGTGCCCAAAGTCAATCCTGGATGGGACTTGCATTCAATTAAAGTACTATAAAACTGTTGACTTTGGCTGGAAGGCCGTTGCTAAATGCCTCGGCCTGGACGACGCCTTTGCGAATGTTGAAGCAAACGCACTGCAAGTGCTCGTAGTGATACCATATTTCTTTTGAATTTCCTTTGCACATTAAACACTTCTTCTAAAGATAATCGATACACGAAAAATACATGTGCCAACGAAGCATAATGTGCCAACGAAGCATAATGTGCCTAAAGTCGAAATCGATGACCAATTCGATGGACCCTAATCATGGAATTCAACTTTTCGGCTTAATTCTCTAAAAAAATACCTCGAATTTTAAGTCAATCTCAAACATACCAAAAAAGAAAATTACTGTCTTCCACTCTGATCCTAAATTTGTCTCGTGTCTATCGAGAAATTATTAGAGTATTCGTGAAAACGCGGGATTCTCGTAATAAAATATTAACCAGTTCCAATGTCGATTATTTTAAAGACATCGGTGCCGATCTTAGGACGTGCACAGATATGGAACAAAAATGCCAGTTTTTTTAATTTTTCCGTTAGATAAAAAAAAAAGGAGGGTTAATATTATCAATGAAATTAGAATTTAAAATTTGGGATTTTTCTAGATGTTTTTTTTTTTTTTTTTTTTTTTTTAAGGGATTCTCTTCTGGTACTCCCGCCACAGAAGCATCTCTCCTCCTTCCTTCTCCCTCCGCCGTCGGTATAGACAATAATAATAATAATGCGAAGAATCAAATAACGTGCGATCCCCGTCCACGTGGCGAGCATCGAGCCACGTGTCGCGAGGAGGGACAGCGATGGCGGATGGGGACGGGGACGGGGATGGGGACGATGGGGATGGGATGGGATGGGCTACGTGATATGATTAAAGCCGGTGGGGACCACCCCGTCCTCTCGCATCCAAGGAGACAGGAGTCCGGCGTCGTTTTCTGCGCCCCCCCTTACCTAATCCCAATAATGCCCCTCCCCCTTTTTCCCCCTCCCTTTCTTCTTTTAGATTAATGAGGTCGGCGAAAAGTATAGTTTTTTTTTTTGTTGTCGGGACGTCGCCGGAAGAGTCTCGCACCGCCGGCGATGGCCCGACGGTCGGCGGCTTCCGTATGCCATCCGAGAGAGGCGGAGGATCGATCTGTGAGCGAGTTCACCCGCCTCTCGAGCGTCCTCTTTTAGGATACTGGTATCGACGGTACTTTACGATCAAAATGGACACTCAATTTAAGTTGCAACCGTAGCTCATAAAAGCAAAAGCGTCACCATCGTTTTAACTAGGGTGTCGGTGAAATAAAGCGGGAGTCGTTATATTCTCAATACAAGCTAAATCAACGGTACAGACATTTAAATTTTTGGCGAGAACAAGCTGAACTCGTGACCACGGTAAATACCAGAGTACAGTAAGGCCTTGGGCTACTAGGCCAAGTGCGGTGGTGGTACTCCCTTGGCCCCATAGCTCCACGTTACAAGCAATCTCCACTTCAATACGGGCACTAAGGTTTCGTTTATTTCGCGAAAAATAAATAATCCAAAGAATAATTTTTATAAATTGATCGATTGTATCATTTAGAATAATTAATGAACATAAATTTTTTCCATTACACACATCAATATATATGTTTTACTTTTATGAAATAAATGGAGTGTTTTCTGTGTTGTCTTTATTCTAATTCTACTATAATTCTCATTTTCAGACTTTTAGCTTGCCTCCTTATAGGGCGTAAAAATTGAAATCCCTAAATTGTCTCTATCTCAATTATCTATGAGAAAATTGGGACGATTTCATTTCAGGAGTGGGTTTGGACTCCCACGCCCTATAATGAGGTAGGGCAAAAGTCTGAGAGTGAGTGTTAGAGTAGGATTAGCGTAGACCCGACCCAAAAAAAAAAAAAGAATTGTCTCTCCCTTTCTATGCAAAAAGAGTGGCCATTGCGACAAATCTAGTGATTTTTAAAGCGCTAAATGAGTTGGATTCGGGTGAAAATCCAAGGGACATGTCACCGTAAGATAGGGCAGTAGCTTATGCTTTATGTATGCATTACTTCTTTTGGAAAATTGGAAATTATCGAAGTGGAAGTTGCATCGCATTGCATTTGCATTTGCATTTTTTAGCATATAACCACACGCTTTCGCGAGCTTTTCATTTCACCACAGTCCCCTTTTCCTCCTCTCCTTCTCGCCACCCTCCCTCTCTCTCTCTCTCTCTCTCTCTCTCTCTACACCAGTTCACAGCGAACTTCGACGCGGAGCAGCCGAGCGCCGCCGCCGCCGCCGTTCCCGGGACTGCCGACGAGAGAGACCGAAATGGGGAGGGAGGGAGAGAAGGCGGAGAGGGGCGGGGGTGGCGACCGGAAGATGTTCGTGGGCGTCGTCTGGAACTGCGCCACCGAGCTGAAGATCCTCCTCACCGCCCTCCTCGTCCTCTGCTCCGTCGCCACCCTCCTCCAGTTCTTCCCCTCTCGCTTCTCCCTCTCCTCCTCCGATCTCCGCCTCTGCATCTCCCGCATCTCCCCTCCCCTCTCCCCCACCCCCTCCCTCCTCTCTCTAGCCTCCCCTTCCCCCTCCTCCTCCCCCGCCGCCGCCGACGCCGCCGCCGTCGCCGCCGCCGCTCCTCCGCCTCTCGCTCTTTCTTCTCCGCCGCCGCCGCCCCCGCCGTGGATCGAGAGCAGGTCCTCCCGGGCGGCGTCATCAAGCGGGTCTTCAACCCCTACGGCTCCGCCGCCTACAACTTCATCGTCATGAGCTCCTACCGGGGCGGCCCCAACACCTTCGCCGTCGTCGGCCTCGCCTCCAAGCCCCTCCACCTCTACTCCAAGCCTTCCTACCAATGCCGGTGGGTCCCCCACCCCGGCGTCTCCAACTCCTCCTCCGTCTCCACCGCCGTCGGCTACAAGATCCTCCCCGACTGGGGCTACGGCCGCGTCTACACCGTCATCGTCGTCAACTGCACCTTCCCCGACCCCGTCGTCAACGCCGACAACTCCGGCGGCAAGCTGCTCCTCCTCGCCTCCACCGCCGGCGGCGGCGACCGCAACTTCAACTTCACCGACACCATGGAAGTCCTCGCCGAGGCGCCCGGGAGCCTGGACCTGTCCGTCTTCAGCTCCCCGCCCAAGTACGACTACTTCTACTGCGGGTCGCCGCTGTACGGGAACCTGAGCCCCCAGCGGGTGAGGGAGTGGATGGCCTACCACGTGAGGCTCTTCGGCGGCCGGTCCCATTTCGTGATCTACGACGCCGGGGGGATCCACGAGGAGGTCCTCGAGGTGCTGCGGCCCTGGATGGAGCTCGGGTACGTGACGTTGCAGGACGTTCGTGACCAGGAGAGGTTCGACGGGTATTACCACAACCAGTTCATGGTGGTGAACGACTGCCTGCACAGGTACAAGTTCATGACCAAGTGGATGTTCTTCTTCGACGTGGACGAGTTCATCTACGTGCCCCCGAAGAACACGCTCCGGTCGGTCCTCGATTCGCTGTCCGATTACACGCAGATCACCATCGAGCAGATGCCCATGAGCAATAAGCTCTGTTTCGTCGACGAGGCTGGCGCCGGCAGGACTTACAGGTACTTACTTCTTCTTCTTATGCGTGTCCCCTTTATTTAGACTTTTCTATGTTCATATGTGTGCGCATGAACTTTAGATTAGTCTCGAGTGCCTTCGTCGTATTGAAAATGTCCGCAAGTGATGCATACGATTTTCACGAGCGTGACGTTCATGTTCAGCCGAAACATCCGGACCCTTAACGCTAAACAGAGAGATTGGCATGATTTTGCCATGTGGGCAGAGCTTAGATTAGATTAGAGGGCTGAAGCTAAACTCGGTTTGTACCATGGGCGATTGTAAATGCGGGTTGAATTGAACTAAGAATTCATTAATATCACATGGAAATTCTCGAAGGGCATTGCTGTGTAGCTAGCTTGTCCGAGGAAAAGTGAAGAGTCAATCGTCTGATTGAAGACGCGCGTGATCTTCGAGAGTATTGGTCGATTAAACAATGATGAAGGAAATGGCCGGGCGGGGTGGTTGAGTGATGGGTGTAGTTCTGTGATTGCATTGAAGATGTTATGCGACATATGTGTTTGGAGTTAGTTTTATTCCGTCGGCCTCTCGATGATGATGGCATCGGCATTAGATTCTTCTCTTCTCTTCATCGTATTGGCCCAAGTGGAAGTGAGTTGGTGCCCCGAGCTTTGTTTGCAAGTTAGCATTTCTCATTCGGCGATCGGGACATCGTGCATTTGTATATTAGGACATCGCATTCGCCCGTTTAGTTTATTCACAGATACCCTAATCTTTTAATATGTGCATCGGAAAGAGGCCATGGGAGGTGACTGTCACCGCGATCTCCGGCTCCATTATTGGACGGTGCTGTTGAGTGAATTGCCTCTCGGTCGACAGCTCTATTCTTTGTCCTCCACAATGCTCATTACTGAGAAGGAATTAGAAGGACGAGGACGAGGGCCTAATTAGATTAGTCATATGTTTCACTTTATATTAATGAACCTGAGACAAGTGGGGGAAGAAAAACACCCTGTATGCGCGTGCCTTTTGCTGAATGATTGGTCGAATGATGATGGAAGACAGCCATTGTGGATTGTCCTGCACAGAGACATTGTGTGGAACAGAACAGAGACCGACTGAACTGAACATGGGTTTGTCTCTGTCTTTTGCGATCGTCGAGCAGGAAATGGGGGTTCGAGAAGCTGGTATACAAGGACGTGAAGAGGGGGATCCGGAGGGACCGGAAGTACGCGGTGCAGCCCCGGGCGGTGTACGCGACGGGGGTGCACATGTCCCAGAACCTAAAGGGCAGGACGAACCACAAGACCGAGCGCCGGATCAAGTACTTCCACTTCCACGGCACCATCGCCGAGCGCCGGGAGCCGTGCCGGAACCTGGTGAACGCCACGGAGATCTACTTCGACAAGGTGCCGTACGTGCTGGACACCACGATGAGGGACGCGGGGGGCGCGGTGAAGCGGTTCGAGCTCAAGATGATCGGCGACCGGCTGCAGCGGACCCGCCAATGAGCTCCCCCCGGCTTTTGTGATTATTCACCGTCCGTCCTTGTGCCGAATGTCTCTTTTTACTTTTTCATCATTTTTTTTTTTGCTGTGGCCATTGTATTATAGCGTTGTGATAATACGGGGGGCGGGGGTGATGATTCGTGTATACTTTCCTTGATTCTTTGATCCTTTTTCTTTCCGGGGGGGTTTAACCTTCCCTTGAAGAGAGAGACAACATTAGAGATTATATAGATTTTAGAGGGGGGCCATTCTTTTGCATATTACCATTACTCTATAATTCTATTATAATAATAATAATATAAAGAGGGAGAGAGAGGGAGAGTTCTTTCTATTCTTTTGAGACGGAGGAGGGACCACGGCTGTCGTGCTGTTTTCCACGCCTCGCCTTTCGCTTCTTTCGACGCTCTTTTTTTTTCCATCTTTTATTTCGGGGGGGCGCATCCTTTGATGCCACCGAGGCTGGCGAGGGGATTGGGAATTTCTTAATCGACCGCGTGATGCTTCGTCATGACTACTGTTCGGTAGTTAAAGATTAAAAGTCTCCCGCGCGACGGGGTCGTGAGGTGGAACGCGGCGGTATCTGGGGTTGGCTGCCGCCGCGGCGGTCGCGGCGGTCGCGGCGGGGGTGGCGGTGGCCCGGGGAGAGCGGATGTGGGGGCGGTTCTCGTTTGACATCCCTCCAAAAAAAAAAAAAAAAAAAAAAAAAAGGGAGAAAAAGGACGACGAAAGAAAGCAGGAAAGAAGGGAAGAAAGTGGAGGGGGAGTTTGGCAGGGCGTCCCTTTCGGATTGGCAACGTCATGATTCGGGATCCCATGTGATTGGCGACAGTAGGCCTCCCTTTAAATTCTAGCTTAATGCGAAATATCTGTCTTCCAACTTTTTGCACATAAAATGAAAAAATATATCTTTATATAGTTCAGAAATTCATTTGAACAATTGTCCATATAATCGATAGATCATTATTGTTGTCTGTACATACATTAATGATCAAATTCGAGATGGGGGAACGCAGCAATTGGGAAGGCTCTTTTTCGCAGTCGGTGCTTCCACAATATGATGATGGCGTGTCGAGCTGGCCGACCGCCGTTGGGGATTAGACTAATACGAAAGCGTCCGCGCGCCCCCCAGCCTGTCTTCCGAATGTGAAAAGTCTGGAGAGTGCCCACCGCTTCACGGACCTGGAAACCGCTTTTTGATTTTTCGACTTTGGCCCCGTTCGGCGCGAATCATTCGCTTTCGCCCCCTGACTTTTCTACCGCTTTGAAGGTTCAATCCCGTGGGCTCCCCGTCCCGTGATTCGTAGAATTACCTCCCCTAATTCATTTTATTTCGCCAAAATATGAATGATCCGAAAATTTTGTTATAATAAAATTGATAATGATTTGGATTACCGTCATGAAAAGTTTCGAATTAATACACTCGTGATAAATTTATTTTTTATTAGTTTTCGTTAGATTTTACCATTTAAGTTTGTGATTTTAATGGAGGGTAAATTTGTTATAAATATACAAATTTGAATTTTTTGGTAATCAAAAAATTAGTTTGAGATAATTTATCATCAATGTGTTGATTTGGCGCTTTTCATTATATTAATCATAACAATTTAAATCTAAACCAAAAAAAAAGCTTTTGATTTTTCAATTCCCCCATTCGCAATTGAGGGGTGTGAATCGTTCGTCTTCGCCCCGGACTTTTCTAGCATTTGAAGGTTCAATGTTTTGGGCTCGCCGTCCCGTGATCCCTGGCAACCGATTACCTACCACAAGAACTACCTCGACTGCTTCGTTTTATTACGTGAAATATGAATAATTTAAAATTTAATAAAATAGATAATTATTTGGGTCGTTACCATAAAAAAATTTTAAACAATTACATTTGTGACAAATTTACTCTCTGTAAATTTTCGTTAAATTTTACCGTTGGATTGCTAAATTGAATGATGCGTGGCATTCAACGAGTGCATCAATCTGGGGTTTAGGTCTACCGATTTGTGATTTTTTCGTGATATTAATTTAATTTAATGAAAACTAATGGACGGTGAATTCGTCATAAATATACCATTTTATGGTTTTTAGTGATCGAAAATTAATTTATAGTAAATTTAAATTTAGAATTTCTCATGATATTGATCCTAATAATTTGTATGCAAACTATATCCCAAAAGGGTGGATGATCGGGCAAGCTAAGCAAGGTGAGAGGGTATACTTCTCAAAGCATCGTCGGTTGGGCCTAATCCCATCGATTACATGGGAGAAAGAGCGGAGAATTAACATTTCAGCTTCCCGCACGCAAAGACGACGCGTCTTTTGGCCACACTTCAATCAAAGAGAGTGTCACGTGTTCCCACAAACAGGGCTCCACGTCCATTCCACGCCATCCGTCGGATTTTGCATGAGAATGTAGGGTGTCAACGGTTGGGATCGGTTCGGTTTTTTCGAAAAATCGAACCGAACCGAACCGTTAGAAAAATTCCGACTCGAACCGAAATTTGGGTTTGGTTCGATTTTTCGATTTTGGTTTTCAACTTTTAGTTTTCGATTTTTGGATTTTTTTTTTTTTTTTTTTTTTTTTTCTATTATATTTCCAAGAAATAAGCTCTTATCGTTTGTCGATTCGGTTCAATTTGGTTAACCAATAAAAACCGAACCGATAAAAAAAATTTTGATTTTTAATGAGAATCAAACCGAATGAAAACCGAACAAAAAAAAACCGAATTTTTCAGTTCGGTTTTTGACATGAGAAGGGGAAGCAAGACAAAATCATCAATTCGGTGAAAACGAAAAGAAAGACGAGTAAAATGGAAGGATTGAATCTCCTACGAGGAGCAAGTTTCAGGAGTTTGATTGTAAAATCAACAAAGTTTTAGGGTGGGGAATTGGGAATCCCTGAAATTGAAGGGACCGGAAAGTAGACTCTCGTCCTCTCCGTGTGGTGCACCCTCCTCAACTTCGAATCGATTTGGAAACGTGGATGAGCAAGCTCGGCGACCCTACGTGAAAAAACAATTCGAGGGTCAAACTAAGGAATCAAGCATTCTTTCTTTCTTTATTTTATTCAATGCAGTCATTAACTTTAGCTCAATGTGCAATGTCATCCATAAACTTTTGATTTATTCAATATGACTCCTAGACTTTTAGTACATGTTCAATTTAGTCCATGGACTACGAAAATGTTCAATATGTGTCAATGAACTTGAATTCATGGAATGATCACGTTTTCACATAGTCTAGAGACTGGATTGAACAAATACGAAAAGTTTAGAGACCATATTCAATAAATTAGAAATTCGGGGCCGACATTGAATATCGGGCTGAAGAACAAATTAAAAATCTAGCCACGACATTACACATTTGACCAAACTTAAGGGACTCCTTTAACAATAATAAGTCCACTTAACAATTGTCTTGGTTTTGATAACTAGCGGATCTCCTGTCCACGGTTCCAAAACCCACCAATCCAATGATCCTTTCATCTCTTTCTAAACAAATGATCGAGGCCAGCATGGGCTTTGGGCCCAAAATATTTGGCCCAACGAGAGGGCCCAATGTATACGTCCCAAAGTCAAGAGATGCTGCATACATGCTCCACTCATGCATTACGTTATAATGGAATCCGCTTTACGGCCAATGGGTCTCCCTCGTTGTTCAATCCTGAAGATTGGTCATATAAGGCAATCATATATTCATGCATGATATAGATCAAACTTCATTCCATCATGTACAACCTAAAGAAACAAAAACGGAACAGACGTCTCGTCACCAAAACTTTGCAATGCAAGAGAAGCTGGGCGGGTTTACATTCCATGGATCGTTCCGTCTGTGCATCGAGACACGACGACATCACGATTTCTAGGTTCAAAAAGTCACGACACAGATGCATACCGTGCAGTTGGATCAGTGGAAAGGAGATTTGCGCGTTTAGGTTTGGAAATGTTAGGAAGTGATGACGACTTTCAAGCACTCTGTGCTTCTAGGAAGGCATGGAAGTCCTCCCTCGCCTTGCGCAAGCGGGGCGTGATGCAAGAAGTCGGCGAGGCAGGGTGGGAAGTGGGCGAAGACGTGGAGAAACGAACGTGCCGGGAGGACTCGTGGGACTTCCTGTTGGGCGTCCTCAGCGAGCCGTTCTTCTTCAAGACGCCCTTCCTCTCCTTGTCGAAGATGAAAGCTGCAGTCACGGGAGAATGCGTGTCGTTGGCACTGCTCCGGATCATCTCCAGCGGCAGATCGAAGAAGAGGTTGGCGGAGTCTCCGATACCAGATCCAGCTCCATCTTCGTGGCTGATTCCGTTCATGTTGATGACGGGGGAAGCCCACGATCCGCATTCAAATTTCTCCAATGAAACAGTCCTGGAGATCACAAAGTTGTTCTCCGGCGCTTGTGATGAGTACTTCTTGGATTTGACAGGCTTGGCCTTGCCAAACCCTGGAAGGAACAAGCACAGCGCCCCGCATTTGAACTCCCCCTGCCGACTTTCCTTCTCCCTCTCACCATCGCTGTCTTCATTGCTCACGGATCTTGGGAAGTTGTTCTTCTTCAGGTTTGCATCTTGGTGATATTCGCTCTCGCTACCATCACTGGTACAACTACCGTCACTACTGCTAGAGATAGTACCAGTAGCTTTGACTTTAGCTCTGGTTGCCAGAAGATCAAAGTCTACGGAGGGCGGGACCGCTCTTCCTTCGCCGCATGACTTGCTCCTCCTGAAGCTCCTCATCTCTTGCTGCATCGCGAGGTACGGGCTGAGCATCATGAGATGGTCGAAATCCAGCCGAGGAGGAGTCTGTGCCCGGCTTTCGTGCTGCACCCACTTCTTGTTCCTCTTCAGTAGATTACTAACGGAAGGGAAGCGTGGCGATGTCGTGGCCGAGTTTGGGAGGCTGTGGCTGAGGAACGTGCTCTTGGCAGGCGAGAGCGGGGGAAGGAAGCCGTGCAAACCGCTCGTCTTGATGGGCGCCAAGGGTTTTGCCACGAAGAAGGCCGGCTCTTGCTGCAGGGAAATCGGGTCGACGCCGATTTGCTTTTCGTGGCGCACGCCGTCTCTCTCTTTCACAGCAGAGATGGTGGTAGGCTCGAGGTTGCGATGATTGCCGAAGTCGAAGAGATCCATCTGAACAATGTAGCAGTGTTCTTGTGATGGCTGAGCATTGTTTCCACTGGGGGAGAAGGATGAGGGAATCATTTTGCCTCCAAGGATGAAGATGGTTTCGCGGATGGTAGAGAGCGTTTTAAAGGAGGGGATTAAGAAGAACGTGAGTGACACGTCCTCGGAGAATCTAACCTCTTTTGACCTTCTAGCTTAAGGTAGTGATGGCCATGTCCTGCACATTCGTGCCTGCATTTTGTATTGAAGATTATACTAGTGCGTGTGCACAACAGCTGCGACACAAGGCACCCAATGACGTGATTATTCTAGTAGGGAATCGCTGACTTCTGTGCAAATTTTGATTCCTAAATACAAGGTCGGTATAATGCCGCCACTAAAATAAGAGGCTTAACTTCCGCAATCACAACCTGATGATATATTAGTTAATCCCACTCAGGAGTTATTCCCTCGCAAGGTCGATGTCGCCCATATACTATATGGATTTCTACTAGGTCAATTGCCGGTGTGAAATATACTTTACCATTTTGCCGTTAGATGATCGACATGTATACTAGTCCGGTTATAAATCCAACTCTAGACTCGTATGTTACTCATCCCACGGTAAAGGTGTAAATATTATTTATGTAATTTTCTCTGACCATTACAAAATTATGCAAGATCATGTGATTTGATGACCATCATATGCGTAACTTATGACGATAGGTGTGGGTTTCTTATGCACCGAGTCGGCATGAGTTAGGACACTTCTTCAATTAGATCAAAAGGACATGTAATGTAGAGAAGAGCTCGTTTTATGAATCTCGAGTCATTTTTAACTTGTCAATTGCTCTTCACGTCCTTTTCAACATTGCCCTTTGGCGATTTTGAAATAGTTTGTCATCAATAAATAATCAAGAGAACAAATTGAATTGAACATGAAAAGAAGTGGTTGTTCGATACGACAAGAGATGTTATTGACATAGAGAGAAGTGATGGATGATTATAAAAAGTGGTGATGGTTCCGATAAGATTTCTATTGCCAAGAGATGTGTTGATTGGTTGATTATAAATAAGACCAAATGACACGATGTTCAAAACAATAACAACTTTCTCTTCTTCATACTCTCTTTTCTTCACAACATTCTTCATTTTTCTCTTTTCTTACACAAGCTTGATAACACCTTCAAAGTAAAATTCCAAGAGGGAAATTGAGTAATTGCTAAATGACTTTAAAGTATATCTTAGATGTATATTTGTTTAAAAATTTGGTGGCAACAATAATACAAGCAAATAATACCTTACGGATAGTAATTGTCATCATGCATCAAAACATTGGAGAACTATAAACTACTAATCATATCCTCATCATCAATCGGATTTTCTCAACAATAATAAGATATTATTATCATAAGATGGAGACAATAGCTACATCATGTACTCGCAATTTTGACATATAAGTATTAATGACAATTTTGTTTTTGCTTATATGCTAGAGTCATCTTCCTTGAGGCATAATAGATTATCTCATATTGCTATAGTACTTTGAAATTTATGAATAAAATAGGTAAAATATCATGTGATAATCTAGATAAGAAGCACAGTGGAATATGTTCCCAAGCAAATATGACTAAGAAATTGTTTTGAAAGGTAGAAAGATTTACTAAAGTACTTAAAATGGTGCATTCTAATATTTATGAATTAAATGGTATAGTACCTAGAGGTAGAAATCATTATTCTATTACATTTAATGATGATTACTTTAGAAATATCATGTTTACCTTATGAAATGAAAAGATCAAGCTTTTGATGTGTTTTAAGTTATATAAGGCTGTAGTTGAAAATTAAAAGAATGCAAAAATAAAATTTTGAGAAGTGAACGGGGAGGAAAATACTTCTCATTAGATTTTCTGCGCTTTGTAAAGAAAATGGTAAATGGTATTGTCCATCAAGCAAGTGCACATTATACATCACAACATAATGGATTGGCAGAATGAACGAATAGCATTTTGGTGGATATGGTAAATTATAGGACTCTGCTAAGTGGTAACACGATGTATAGAGTCTGACACCTGCCCGGTGCTGGAAGGTCGGAAGGAGAAGTGTTATAAGCTTTGAATGGAAGCCCCCTGTCGATCAACTGTCTATCTTGATCATGAGATTTCTATTTTTATTGAGTTCAGTTGCTCAATCACTTGACGCTATAAATTCAATTTTTATTCTTGTCTTGTAAGGATTCAAAGTAGCATGTGAGTTTGGAGGCTCCAAAAAAGTACATAAAAAAGCCAGGATACCATCTGCAGTCATCTTCTTTCATGGCAAATAGTATTCCCTCATCTGGAACTTTGTATTTACAATCCTTCAACTCATCGAGGAAAAGGCAATCTTCTCTTTATCTATCTCTTATCTTTGCTCTTGACGTAGTGGCTACAGCCACTCTCAAACTATGAGCTCCTGAGCCATTGGTTTCACTCTCTCATATACATCATTTTACGATCTTGATGTGACGGTTGGGTCTTGTGACCTAGCTACCGAACTGACTTAATGAAATGATAGAATAGTTTTGTCGAGGTTTTCAAACCAGGCTCGTGGGGCTTGCTTTAACCCATGGATTTCCTTTCTCCATTTTCAAACCCATTTAGAAGGGGCACCTGTGGGAACATCTCTACTGACGAACCATTTCAATAGTACGGGTGCTGCCGTGCCACGAGGCACGACCATGGAAGTAATGAAAAAGAAAAAGTTATGTAGTTGGACCATCTGCTCTATCCGTTCGAGTTTCGCTTCTCTACTTCATTTTTAGAGGGAGGAAGAAGCGGAACTACAAGAAAGCTTTCTTTATCTTTATGGATAACAAATTCATTTTCAAATATAGTTGGGAGACTTTACCCAAGAAATGGTTAAAAAAAATGGAAAGATCGGAACATGGGAATAGATCTGATACCAATACGGACTACCCATTTCAATTGTTGTGCTTTCTGAAATTGCATACCTATACAAGGGTTCAAGTTTCGATCGATATTTGTGGAGTTGATCATCCTTCTCGAAAACAAAGATTCGAAGTAATCTGTAATTTGTGCTCTTTTTTTTTACTTCTTTGGGGTAGGATTTGGGTTCAAAAACCATCATCTCCAATTTCGATTCCAATCATCCATCATATCCAATTTCCATTTGTCGCGACCTAATTTTCGAGGGTGAATTACTTAAAGAAGGCTAATGGATTACTAAGTCCGAAGACTTGGCATGGACCATCCCAAGTCCTACCAATCATGACTTGATATCAAGAAATTAACCAATTTAAACATGCAATTATACTCAATTTGGAGCCGCTACTAACCAATTAGGGTTAGTTAGAAACCCAAATAAAATATAGGAGAATACTTTATTTTTGCGAACCAGAGATTCAATAAGTTCGGAGACATGGTTACGCTAGATTAGTCTAATGCCCTTTCGGTACATTTTTATTTTAATTTCAAAAATATTTTGCAGGCAGTATTGATCAATTTTAACCTAAGCTACTAACATGCAAATGGTGGTCATGCGGGTGCAGAATCAAGAAAAATAACATTCAATAAACCGAAATGCTAAATTCGTAAGAAATCATAAACTACAACTTTATTAAGGTTTATCCTCTAAAAAACATTTACAACAATGCTAATAAAATGCATGCCCTAAACATGATTTTCTAAATGACATGATAGATGTAATCTTAATTTAAATTTGATATGCATGACTTTTACTTTAATGATATGTAAGATGCAATTCATATGGCATAACTTGAACTATCACTATATGTATGCAATCTAATTTATATTTTTAAAAATACATGCGTTTCATGATATGGGATGAATGACATAATAATTCCATATGCATGTTATTCTTATGATTTTTTTTAATGATTCTTTTTTAATGTATGCAACCTACACTAAACAATGATGACATAAAATGGGATTAATTATGAACTAACCTATTAGCTAACCAAATAAATGACCTTTTGTGTTTTTTCTGTTTCTCTTTTTTTTAAATTACTTAATAATTATTATTAAAAAAGAAAACAACATAATGATGTGATTAAAAAAAAAAAACTACACGATGGGATTACTAAAACATAATAACATGATGCAATCCTAATTTACTAAGCCTAAAAAAACTCTAATGCAAGATTTAGATTTTTTTATACTTTTTGATTTTTTTAATGTTTTTTTAGTGTTTTTTATTTTTCCAAAAACAAGTAATTATATTTACAAAAAAAAAAACTAAGATAAGAATTAAAATAACCGAAAAAATAATCCGTTGTCTCACGGATTAAATTAACAATTATTTTAAACTCTATAGTCACAAGGAAATCAAAATAATTAAAAATTTGATCCGAAGTCTTACGGACCAAATTAAATAATGATTGTGATTTAACAATTGAAATTCTACCAAAAAGCCCAAAAATTAATATAATTAAAAAATGATCCGATGTCTCTCGAGATCAAATTAATAATTACAACAATTTTAGGTAAAACCCTACGATAATGCCTATAGAAATTATAGATATTAACACCCAATATTTAAATAACTAAACTAAAAATGCTATCAAATGAAATAAACAGAAAAATAACATAAAAGATAAAAAAAATAAAGAAATAAACTAAACTACAAAAAATGAAAAGTAAAAGTAAAAACAAAAACTATCTAAGGGGAGAGTAGGGGTGTGCAAAATATCCAGGGAACCGCCCGAAACCGGCGGTTCTTGAGGGAACCGATCCGGTTCCCGATTCAATTTTTCGAACCGGTCCGGTTCCGGTTCCATGGGCGGATCCGCCCACCTGCAGACTCTGACCGGAACTTTTTAATATTAAAAAAAATTACTAAAAGAAACCCTAGATTAGATCTCATCTCCTCACTCCCTTCGTCTTCGGTTCTCTCTTTGTCTCTTCCTCGGTTCCTCCTAATCCTATCGCCATTTCGATTCCTCCCCAAGCGTCGACGCCACCGCCGTTGCTCCTCCGCCACCGCTGTTCGCCCCCTCGCGTCGGCCACCACCCGCCACAGCCGCAGAAAATTGTTTCATGACCATTCTATGTTGAAAACCCAACCATAGACCTCCTCCCCTCCTTCCCAACTCATAGACCCGACCGTTCTATGTTGAAAACCAAAATTGCTTCGCGTCAAGATCGGTTCCATGGATCCACCCGGGAACCGGATCCCGGTTCCAATTTTTCGGAACCGGTCCTTAGCGGGCGGTTCCCCGTTCTAGGTCGAGAACCGCCCGCCCGGACCATGCACACCCCTAGGGGAGAGGACAGCAACGTGGATGGGGTAACCGGAGAGAGGGTGGCAGCCGGCGTCGGATCTCCGGCGAGGGCTGGGCGAAGGCTGGGCGAAGGCAGCAGCAAGGGAGGCGCGGCGTCAGTGACCGGCGAGCGGAGCGGAGCAGCAACGGCAAGTCGCGGGTCGGAGGTTGCAGGGAACGTCGGCGAGCTTCGCGAGGGGAGACCGATGAAGCGGCAGTGGCGGAAATGCGGCGGCGGAGGCGTGTGGCGCTCGGGCAATCACTGGTCACCGGTGTGGGGCGTCGGGTGAAGGTCCGCCGGGTTGGGGGCTGCTGAGCGACGATGGAGACAAACTGCGGGCGGTCTGAGGCGCGCTCACTGGACGCCGGGCGCGGAGGTGCTCGAGGGCGCAACAGTTCGGGGGCGGAGACGCGCAGCAGCGGAGGCGTCGGGCTGAACAGATCTCGGCCAGAGAAAGAGCAGCAGCGAGCAGTAGCTGTGTCGCGGCGAGGGGCGGCTCCGATGTCGCTGCGAGGGAGACTCAGGTGGTTGGCTCGGGCGCGATCAGCTCGGATGAGCTGCTGCAGGGCTGTGCTCGAGGAAGCTCGGACTCGGCGCGGTGCAGGCGGTGGGCAAGTGGAGCAGATCGGCGAGGCAGGGAGCATCGGTCCGCGAGGCGCGCACGTCAGGTCGTCGCGGTGAGCTTCGTGGGGAGACCGGCGAAGCGGCTGTGGCGAGAGCGGTGGTGCTGGCGCGGCGGAGCGGAGGATCTCGGAGGCGGCTGTTGCAGGCGTCGGGCGTCGGGCGGATGCGGAGGTGATGGCGTCGCACTCCGGCGGAGGGTGCGGTCGCTGGACGCCGGGGCGGCAGCGCTTAGGGGGACGTGCAGCGGCAAAGCTTCGGATGACCGGTGGAACGGCGGCGGTGCAGGGCGCCGGAGCGGGCAACAGGGACGCCGGATGGGGACTTACGAGGAAGATGAACAGTTGTTTATCTTTTCTTTTATCTCACCTGACACTCTCTCTCGCTCTCTGTCGAACCCTCCCCCACTCTCACCTTGTTTGACTTTTCTCTCACAAAAACAATATCCCCTTCTGTGAATGCTTCGAAAACTCACCCCAAAAGCCTCCCATTAAAAAGTCAAACGTAACATTTGATATATCAATTAAATTGATGGAAATACTAGGCAACCTATAGCCCAATTAGAATATGCTTGCCCAATTGGAAGTTTGATGTTCGTTATGCATTGCTTTAGGCTAAATATAGCCTTCATCATGTATAAATCGTCCATATTTACTAATAATATCAGTACTATGCATTGGAAGACCATAAATAGAAACTTTAGTTACATAAAAACAACAATAAATTATGATCAGCAAAAGTATACTTCAAGTGCCCAAAGTTGGCATGGGTGAACACTTGACTACCAAAACTTTCAAAATGTACACTTAAGTGCCATTTTTTTAATAAATTGGACACTTAAGTGCCAACTGTGGCGAAACTTGTAAGAAATCCGACATGCCCAAAACAATATCGTTTTGCCCCCAAATTTGATTCTTAACATAACTATTAATTTCATGAAATTAAAAAAAAAAAAAAAAGAACAGAGAGAGAACAAGAGCAGCAAATCAACTAGTGCCTCTACGACACTCGCTATCACATCATCGCCGAAAAGGGCCCGTGACAGTGGGGCAAAGGTTTGTCGAGGCCATCGAGCCCCAGATAATGGCCAACAACCCTATCCGACCGCAGGCGAGGGCTAGCGGCAACCCTCATCCAAATCTAGGGCTAGAGGTCGTAGTCCCTCCCTAGATTGAGAGAGGGTCATCGACCCTCGCTTGCGGACTAGCCGACAACCTTGGCCGACCATCACCCCACCATCCCTGGCTCTTTCCAAAGATGGTGATATGGCAACAATGAGGGCCACTATGGCCCTCATTGATTTACTACCTATTGCCTCTCCTCTTTTTCTTTTTATAATTTAATGTAATTCATATTTATATTAAAAATAAGATTTGGATTAAAATGGTGTCATTTTCAGCTATCTAGCCATGTTAGCGCTACGTGGATATTTTTTTTTTTAAAGAAATGTCGCATCATTTAAATTCTACCAGAAAAAGCCATATTAATAGTTTGGCAAGATATTCTCGTCATTGGCACTTAAGTATTCTTTTCTTCTCCGATTTTGGCACTTAAGTATACTTTTTGAAAGTTTTGACATTTAAAGTCCACCTGTGCCAAGTGTTGACACTTTGAGTGTCCAACATTCAATTGTAATCTATTTTATGAAAGACGGCTAATGAGTGTCCGACATTCAATTGTAATCTATTTTATGAAAGACGGCCAATGGTACTAAAAGGATATTTATATGCTAGTTGGATAACTAAAACAATTGATAACAAGTCAACCATCTAGATGGGTATTCTAACTTGCAAATGGTGCAGTCTCTTGGGGATCAAGGAAGCAAACATATATAACTTATTCAATGATGGAATTTGAATTTATAACACTATTGGCGGTTGGTAAAGAAGCTCCATATATGTAGAATTTGTTATTGGATATAAAGTTGTGGCCATAACCAATATCATCAATATCTTTATATTGCGATAGTTAGACATATTAGTGTGTGACATGAGTATATTCGACAAATAATTATTGATAGAATTGTTTCAATAATTTATATTCGGACAAATAATAATTTGGCCAATCCATTCAATTTGGGACTCTCGAGAGGTTTAGTTAGTAGTACTGCTAAAAGAATGGATCTTACACTAATTGATAATAGTCAAGTTTAGTGAAAACCCAACTATACAATTTCTGACAAACTTTTTAAAGTTTAGTGGCCAACAACAAGTTGTTATATTTTAAC
Source organism: Eucalyptus sp. ANBG9806169 (assembly GCA_014182395.1). NCBI lineage: Eukaryota > Viridiplantae > Streptophyta > Magnoliopsida > Myrtales > Myrtaceae > Eucalyptus > Eucalyptus sp. ANBG9806169. The sequence continues at coordinate 45,793,883 of CM024577.1, forward strand.
AGTGAATGAGTATTGGGGTATAATGTTAATATTCAGGGAAAGTTAGGATGATAAGTGTAAGAAAGCACTCTTAGTGTCCATTTTTTTTGCGCAAAATGAAAAATTTGAAAAACACTTTCCTAAAAATGGTTGCTTGAATTGCTCACAAAAATGAATGAACAATAAATATTTTCATTGTTCACGAAATATTGACACATAAATTGTTACCCATAATGAAAACCATTTTTATTAGCTAATTATTTCGAGCAACCCACTTTTAAGAAAATGTTTTCTAAATCTTCATTCCGTGAAACAAACGAAGCCCTAATGAAGTCCAGGTTTTAGCAAAGCAAGACTGAGGCAACAAGTTAGGAATTTCAACTATATGAACATAAGAGATGGTGCTGCTTCTAACAAAACCTGGATCAACTTTTGTGAATATTCATGATCCAAGAGGAAGCACAAGGCCATAAAAGGTCTAAGGTATAGGAAATTTCTAATCGAACGTGTGTAAGCTCGTGTGTTTAATAATTCAGTTAACTAAATGGAATCGTGGGTCAAAGTTTTATTTAATACTGATTTTTATCAATGGAATTATTTGCACTAGTTAAGAGTTCAAATCTTAACGGATGCATTATTGTATGTATGAATTTATGTAAATCGAAATGGATAACAAACTAAGTGGAGGCTAATTGAAATAGTTTGTTATCTATCCATTATAAATAGAAGAGATTGAACTAGCTATGAAAAAGAAGTTATTGTTGAATTTGGAAGGAAATATTATCGACATGAGGAGAATTGATGGTTGATCATGAAAAGTGGTGATAGTTTCAATAAAATATATATTTCCAAAAGATGCATTGTATGGTTGCTTATAAATATGACCAAATCAGACCTTATTCCAAGCAAAAATAATTTTATCTTTTTTCACGATATTCTCTTTTCTTCTCTTTTCTAACACAAGTTTGACAACACATTCAAGATTATATTTGTTTTAAATCCGTCAGCAATAATAGTGGCAACAAATCATACTTAAAGATAATGATCATCATTGGGCATTAAAGCATTCAGAAAATGATAAACTACTGCCCTTATCTTCTTCACCAATCAAACTTTCTCCTGTTCAGCATTTTGTTCATCATTCTTGTCTATTCTTACTGATTTTTCCTTTAATCTTGCTTGCAAGAGAAGGATACATAAGTAATTGGATGAGATATATAAGCCATGGGCAGTAATAGACAAAGATTAGTAGATAAGACACATATGTTTAACTTGATTGGCTACATTAATTTTATGTGTCACCCATCAAGAAGATCGGAAAGTTATTTAAGATATCTACCACAGTACTCACTCAAAAAATAATAATAATAATAATCGATAGGATACCTGAAAAGATGATGAAGTGCTTTAATTCTGTGATTGCCTTTGATAAACATAAAGAGATTCTTTCAAAAGTCAAAAGTTAATCGGGAAGGAGCATCAAAGGGGTCGATTATATATATCACCTGTGGTAGCAAGATGATGTTCTGTTGAAACTTATCAATACGAAATTGACAATGTTCTATTCCCGCAGTACTTTCCTCATTCCACAAGGTGCTTTGAGTGGATGATACATGGGTCAAACCCCAGTTCACGAGCTTACTCAATCTGTAGTTATGCGGATATTAACGTATTGACTGCCGAAACTAACGCGTGAACCACTTTGAAAAGAAACCTTTTTGTAAAGGCATTTAATGAGAGGGATAAGATTTTAGGCTGTAAAAGAGAGTTTAGGCATTTAATGAGAGGGATAAGATTTTAGGCTGTAAAAGAGAGTTTCTGTTCACTTCCTTCATCTGCAGGGCTGAGTAGATGGAAAGGTGGTCAGCTTCAATTAATACAAAAGTTAAACTCGTGTGAGCAAACCCACCTCGTTCCTCACCTTCTTTTTTTTCTCCCCCCTTAGCAATTGCTTTGCCAAGTCATAAAGGTGTCTTCTGGTGTAAGGGCATCAGGTTGTCATCATCCGAGACGTTGTTTGGGACTGGCGATAATATTTTCACAGGATTCGAAAGAGTAATATCGTCATAGGGCACTGGAGGTGGAGGCGGGACTGTACGGAAATTGCAGTCCAGGCAAGGCGGGCCGGCCGATGATGAGCATGCACTAGGAATGCGCATTTAACAATTCGCAAGTTTTATTATGGTGGTCATAGAGACCTGGGCCTACTGACATCCTGCTAATGATCACTTGATTCAGTGCCGGCTATTCCCACACTACTAATCACATTTTATCTAGCACTGGTGCAAAACAGTCATAGAAGGGGGATAATACAAACATTTTGGTTTAGCTAAACGACCCCGGATGCGATATCCGGCATGCGAGCCATCTCCATGGCTTGACCATGACGGTTCCTAGGACCGGTACCAGCAGGAGTAACGCTGGACTTGTTGTCCGTTTCTTGGTGTTTAATGATCTTCAGGTGCATGCCATACACGTAGGAGCAGAAACCCCATACACAGAGCACCGTGGACACGATCTTCACGCCCCCGAAGTCGTCGCGATAGACAACCACCCCGCCCAACACGTTCATCGCCAACAGCGCCGTCATGCAGATCCCGCCGGTCAGCGACGACGTCATGAACACCATCCCCGCCGTCCCCATGAAGCACATCTGCCAGCACGCCACGGTCATGGCCAGCGTCACGTAGTAAACCCTAGGCCCCTTGTCGAACACCCTCTCCCCCTCTCGCTTCATCTCCGCGAACCCTCCATCCGCCATCATCCCCACGGTCGCCAGCACGGTCGCCGCGATCTCCATCACCAGCTGCATTTCGACCACCATCGCGTAGCAATATACCTTCCTGTATATCTTCTCCATGACAGGGAGATATAGTGCAAACAAGAGCCCGGCGCCAACGGTGGAGAAGAACCCTACGAAATACTTGGCCCGGGTCAGGCCCGGTGGCCGGTCGTGGCTCGACGACAGGGCCAGAAGGACCGAGCTGAGGGTCAGGAGGATGACACAGTTGAGGTTAGAGAAGGTGACCTTTTGCTTGACGATGAGGACGGAGAGAATGAGGTTGAACAGGAGTTGTGTGGAGAGGAGGAGCGAAGAAGTGGAGACGGGGAGGTAGGAGGTGCCCCAGGAGAAGAGGAGGTTGTTGACGCCGAGCATGAGGCCGACGAAGATGGACAGGACCCAGAGCTTTGGGGTGAAGTGAGTGAAGGGTCGTCTCTGGGTGCGCTTGAGGACGTAAGGGACGCAAACGAAAGGGATTAGGAGAGGGAAGCCGGCGGACTGAACCCACGTCGACACCCACCGGCTCGACCCCTCGTGGATGAAGTAGTACTTGGCGAGGAGGCTGGACGAGAGGGAGCCAACGAAGAGGCACAGCGCGCTGATCACTAGGAGAGGCATGTAACCCGCGCCGGTCTTGTGCCGGCGGCCCTCGGAGGCGGCGAGGGAGAGCGCGGACGAGTCTCCTTGGTTGGGAGCGGTTCCTGGTTCCATTGAAACCGCCTTCAAACCAGGATACAAAAGACACAAACAGTTTTTTCTTCATCTCCTATATATCGTTGTTTCCGGGCTCTCTCCCTAGAAAATTATCAGGTACTCCCGACCTACGTAAGCCCACTTCGGGCTGCCGGGCTCACCCCGCTACGAGAGAGAGAGAGAGAGAGAATGCATTTCGGAACGGCTATTTTTTACCGATGCCACGTGTCCTACGCCACTCCTACCACCGTGAAGGCAGTTCTGGTCATGGGTTTGGCATTGTATTGCATGAGTTTCCCAAACGTACGAGCCTGTAAATACCGGGGTTCTTCCCTTTCGTCTTTCATCTCCCACTCCTGGACAAGGACTGTTCCTAAGAATCGACTGGGGATTGACTCGTCGACAGAAAACTTAGGCTCCACCAGTCTCTCTTGTTGCACTCCATGTTCGTCTCCATGTTTATTTCCGACGACCTGAGCACTCGATCCGGAATACCGCAGATTGACACTCGTCTGGACAGACAGAATGATTCCCGAGTACTGTATAGGGGAATGATTGCAAATGGACATCCCTATGATTGATCGTCATTCACAGAACTACACACGTCTGAAAGACACCAGGGGTTCAGGGGGTTTGATAGACACCACCTATCTCAAATATCACGTCATCAGTTAAGGTTGTGTGTGAATGCTAATTTTCTATTTAGCTGGACCGAAATTAGAAATCATGAAGAAAGTGGAGGAAGTGGCGTAAGGCGTTCACACAGAAAAAAAACTATCGTGATTGGCGAGTTGGAACAGTGAGACTTCGTAACGTGATGCTTAAGCATTTAAAATAAAGCAAATGGTGGGAGAAAAAAGAAAAGTCCCCTCCTCTAAGAGGACGTCATGCATTGATAATGTGCATCTACGCAATACCAGACTAGCATGGATAGAATAAAAAGGTGAGGTTCTCATAAGAACAGCGACAAAAACAATAAATAGGAAATTGGCTACGGAACAAGCTTAGAAAAATCCAAATCAAGGAGCGAGAATTATGGGGAATGCAAGAATGACCTCATATATCACCATCACTTTGTCAACTATTGCTCGATGTTGTTGAAAGTTCGAGGTGGTTGGATTGTCATCGTGTTGCTCGTGCATAATAACTGTTCATTCAAACCAAATAAAAGAGGCATTTTCATACAAAGGTTCACGCCACACAACCCATTAACTAGTATCCTTATGATCCTGTATGACCAAGATTTTTCAATTTGGACAGAGAAACCGCCCCAGCAACAAAAGCAATGGAATCACAAACAGCTGCAACGTCCCTACATGCAGACGGGCTATGCCTCAATTAACATAAGGTCAGACTAGGACTTCGACCCCCACAAAGCCAACGTAGAACCATCAACCCTCAAATTGTCCGGTGAAAAAACCTACAAGCTTCCCAACCATGAACAACCAGCCACAGATTATACTTAAGTAAAGAGAAATGTACCAACTAGTACTGGAGGCGTATAGAAATGGCTACTTTACCTTATCAGAAGCGTATAGAAGTGTTTCAATTGTGACAGAAATGTACTAAGCAGTACTGGACAAAAATAGTCAACGGTTCCTTTCTTTTGTTAAGTAAACAGAAGCAACTGATTACCAGTAATATAATGGGATTGAAATGTAAACAATATAAACAAGTAATAGCAACCAACTACAAAGATTTTTCTGCATCTAATATGATACAATTGTTTACAGTATATTGCAAGTACATGCAGACTGCTCTTCTGGTGGTTCAGATGCACTTCATCTTGAATTTAAATTCAGAATCTCAACTTCACGAATGGGAATTAGCATGTGCTTCTTTAAGGCTCTGGAAAATATTAGGATTCATTTAATGGTATAAATATACACATTCATTCGGTAAAACAATGAAACAAGAAGTTTAAACTAACCAGTCGCTTGAAGGATCTGTTATTTGCTAGATTCTTGGATTTTTCAACATCGGGTTTGGCACGGTCCAAGGCCTGGCAAAATAATGTCTACTATGAGTAACAAGCACATCAAACTATAATTCAGATATATCGTGATCACTACTCTCCAAACTCTAAAAATGAATTAGCATGTCAAAAGCAATGAAGCTGCAGCTCAAGAACTACAAGAAACGATACTGCTTGCTTTAAACTGTTCATTTACAGGAAATGGCAACATGGGATTAGAGAGATATCGTCAATACAGGGAAAGAGACTATGTTTCTTATTTTAGTTTATACAATCCTCACAAAACCAGTTGTAGTTGTGCTCCACGGAAAGTCCTTGAAGTAGTCTGCCAAATAGCAAACCCAAATGGGGCCAAGATTTTTCTCCCTTTTTTTCCAAGCTACAAAAGTCATGTACTTCCATTGGACAAATAGGTGACTAGCTTTTCACTGAATAAGAAAAAACTTACAAAGCTATCTCTAGCAGAGATAAACCAAAAGGATGATATATTCATGACCAAGAATAGTTAGAAATTACGGTAATTAATTCCCCCCCCAATATCTGGATATATCCACATCATATCATGTATTTTATTTGATATAAATGGCATATTAGTGTGCATGAACTCAAAAGTTGCACAAATGGAGATGGTAAAAATATCTCGCAACACTCTTGCCTACTTCATTTTTATTGCTTTTTCTTTTCTTTTCTTTTTTTTTTTTTACTTTTTCCTCTTTTTATTTAATTTCTTTTTTATTTCTTTTTTCCCCATCCATCATCCTCTAATAAAATTTTATTAAATAATTAAATGTACTCATATGCCTAAAATACTAAAATACCTAATATATATATATATATATATATTATGTTTTTATATATTGAGTTTATACTATAAGATATAGCTAAATTCGAATATATAAGATTAAATTAAAAAACTAAATTGTTGCTACTTTGAAATTCTTATATTAGAATTCAAATATTGTTTATATTGAAATATAATTTTAATTTTTAAAAATTTAACAAGTTTATCATTTAAAAAAATAACTTTTTTATTACGAATATTAGAAATCATATCCATCTTTAACCAGGTCATATCCCTTTTATATCTGACTTTATCCTATTTTAAGTAGACACTAAACGCATAATGGAATAAATTTTATCTTAACTGCCAAACACAGCCTTAATGTCAAAGATAAAGTGGATGTATCCTACCCCTTCAAATATGAACTTTAAGACTCAATATTTTTACCGTTTCATTCTATATTAGAACCTAGAGGTGACATCATATTGACAAACTGTCCAACTGGAATAAGCACAGAACTCAGGATTATCTTAAAACTGCAAACTGGATGGTCATATTAAACTAAAACCTTTTGAAAGGAAAGCCAGCTAAAAAGAATCACTGAGTAGGAAGAACATTACCTGTATTAATGACTCCACACGACGTCGCATACGGGTATGCATAAAGCCCTCTGAGCACTTGAACACATAACAAAGATATTGCAATTAAATAAGTCAAACATCAGTTGATCATGTCATATAATTTAGAAAAGGTAACTTAAAATTAAAGGCCTACACCTACACCATTTTCTCAATTCTAGCGCGACTTTCAAATCTTATTATGGCAACTAAAACAGAAGGTATTTCAGACCTGACCTCCTTGAGTTCGTTGTCACTAATTCTATAAAAAGCTATGTTGCTAGACAGTTTTAAGATTTTGATTGACTGCATGGCTATTGGATGAGCGGGTCTTTAGGCGAATAGACTCAATCAACTTATGGAAGATATGGTTGATTAAGTCTGTTAAATTGGCTTCACATTCATTCAATTAAGAAGTTCCATAGAAATATGTGGCACAGTGCAACACAAATTAATGACATCAGACAGACAAAGGTTATTTAAAGCCCTTATTTAAGGATTCAAATCAGCATGTTTTAAAATGTTACTCACCTTAACATGATAGCTAACATAGGCATGAAAAGTTGATAGACTTGAAACTGTACGATCCAATTTTTTGCCTTCTACATGCCGAGGGAAAATGACTGCATTGCAGTACTTGTTATTATGTTTCAATCGAAGGAATACGACCGGAAGAAACAAAAGATTATCATCAATTACCAAAAGAAACAAAACCAGCATTTGCTTTTAATGCTTCCGCAGGGGCTTTCTTTAGTTCTAGAGGAGGAGAAGAGGACCACAAACAAGGAGGTGCATTGTTAAGACCAGCAGTCCGCCTTGCTTGCACGAACTCCTGTGTGAATGGGATACGAGAGGTAAAAGCATTTAAACAAGCAACAGAAAGTATTCCTATATCAGTAATGCCTGAGAAGGAAATCCTGACTCTGGCTAGCTCACTTGTCAATGAGAAAGTCCTATGCATATAATGAGACAGCGTAAGCTGGTAAACTCAAGAAAACTTGTGATACCTGAAGGAAAGATGTTGCGAGAACAGTATCTATGGAGTCCTTAAATCTCATTGGAAACACAACAATTACCTTCTCCATCTGAAAATAACATAACAAGAATCAACCGGTTAACCTTTAAACAAGTAAAATAAGACAACCATATATTTAGCATCAAAGCTTTATTAGCAATTGCAAGAAGATTGACTTTCCAATGATGAGATTAACTAGAAGTTTGGTGTTAGCAGGGAGCATGAGATTGAAGAATAAGCAGGAAAAGAGATTGAAAGGGAAGAGGAAAAACATCTGCACTTGAAGGGCAGGGCAGAATCTTAAAGTGTGAAAAGCACCGTTGAAAAGCATTTTAAACACAATGTTGCATCTAATAAACAACAGACCACTGGACGCGTACCTGTGGAAAGACAAAAAATGACTCATTTGGCCGATGGACTAGGGCCACCAGTCGATCCATATCAGAAGAAATTGTCTTAGAGGTAAGATGCTTCAATAATGCTCGCAACGGAGCACCTAATACTATTTCCCGGACAGATGCAATCTTAACCAGGAGAGCTTGTCTACGCTCTGCAGGATTATACAATAATGAGAAAAGTGAAAGAAAAATGCATTCAACAAAGTAACGGTACTTCAAGCTCTGCCATTGAATAAACTTGGAAATTTGTCATCCTCCAGAGAAACATATTAACAATAATTTTGACAATCTGTTTAATGCAATGAGAAAAGGATGCTAGCTGCTCAATGCATTTCAAATAGTATATATCGAAATTAGAATCCATTATGCATAATGTAGTTTCCAAAAAGATGCACTCCATGGTGATTTTCATGCAAAAATGGGAAAATTTTAGTGCATAGAAGTGCCTCAAACTAAAAAACAATGGAGATCATCTTAAAAGAAAAGGTCCTCATTTAAACCTACTTGACTCAATGTAGAAGTTGCATCAAGTAAAAATCTCATTGAACCCAAAGTCCAGATCCCCAATCTACACCAAAAAGACACTATAGTGCTGAAGTTATCATTGTTAACATGATGGAAAAAATAAACCAATCATGCTCCTAATGAATCATCTTCTCCATAGCAAAGGTGATGGAAATTCATGATACTCCTCTAGATAGCTTAATTGCAATAACATCACTGCAGCTTAAAAAGGCAAGGTAGTACTACATAGGGCACATAAGACCCCCAAAAAAAAAAAAAAAATTGCTAAATGGTTTAGGACCAACTGGATGGAAGTGGCTTTCCTAGAATATCAGTAACATCAATAAGCCTAAATATATGTGTTCATATATAAAGGCACTGCAAAGTAAGACAACTAGCATGGACATGGTGCATTTGCGTATGACTTCATTCAGTCAAGACAGCAGAATGCACAACCTCAAAAATCATTTATCGAGAAATGAAATTGAATCACAACCAAGAAAGCACTCTTCAATAGCATGAAAATTCATAATAGGAAGAGAAAAATGTCCTCTTTGTCTGATGGGTAAATGTGTCTCATCGATGCAGAACAGGGAACAGTCTTAATCATGAATCAATTCCCGGCATGTAAACTGCTCTCTTTTATAAAGGGTCACACCAGGCTTGGGGCCATCACAAGAGTTGCGGAAAAACGAGTCAATATACACTCTGAACTTTTGGTGGATTGAACAACTTCATGAAAACAATGCAAATGTCAAATATGTAGATTCTTTATCCTCCAACTGAATTATACAAACAGGTTAGCACACCCTTGGTACCTCTCCAATGCAACTTAATATACTTTCAGAAGGTTAAGAAAGAGAAAAATGCAAGATGGTTCTAGATGAAAAGCATCAAGGTCCATATGCACTTAGGTTCAATCTCTAGTTCAAAGTTAGTGGCACATCTCCGGATGAAACTCTTTGGTCCTTGAGGTTTGAAGGTTCAAAATACTACAACATTAAACTGTATTCTTGACTCAAAGATGTTTCTGAATGCTGCCTCTTACCCTCACAGAGTACTTGGGATGACAGAACAAAAATTTGTATGGGGTTAGAGTTGACTGTCTTTACTTGAAGGCTAATAGAAACTCAGGATTTGGGTGATAAGATTTGTGGGGAATAGACAGCCTAAACTGAAGTCAAGATAAATTCATCAGCTTCACGATGAAGATACCACATGTCAATCCTAGAGCTCCCCAAGCCTTACAAATCAGGAGAATAGAGTATGCACAGGCACGCATGTATTGATGCAAGATAAATCTATCCATACACTAGCACGGCAGGTGACAGCAATTCTAATTGAGACAATAAAGAGAACCCCCGTCCAGTAGCATCAAAGAAACAAATAAAAGATCCTCTTTCTGCTAGACTTCAGTCAAATTTGAATCCCAAACTATCAAAAGGACAATAATGTGCACAATGCAATATATGCTAACCAAATCGGGAGTCCAGCCAAGAGTTGTTCGCCAATACAATGATTGGTCTCCAACAAAACAACAAATTACTGGAAATTTTCTGCCGGCGCTCAAAAGAAAAGGTTGTAAAAACCAGCACCAGTCATAAAAGACTTTGAACTACACGACCAGTTCATTTATAAAATTAGTCCTGCGAAATCCATTGATTATTGCTCTAAATAGACCGCAGAATTCCTTAATGTCCTTGCCTCGACGATACCTGGGTCCTTGTCTCATTACGTTTGCCTTCGCTTTATTTCGGTTAAGTGGGCAACATTGAGTAAACACCATAATTTTTGTGCACACTTAGCAAATCCATGATAGCTTTATGATGAACCTGCCCATTAATGGTGTTGACTAAGCCACAAAGTTCATCTACTTTGGCAAGCACTATTGTACAAGCTCTCAAAAAAATGGGGTAGATATAATTCAACGGTTAAACAGCAAAAATATCATCGATGCAAGGATCCTTTTTAAAGAAAAGAGCTGATGATGAATGTTGCATCATATCCATAGCAAGCTACGATGACCTTAAGAAAGAAACTTGCTGAACCTTCATCTGGAGGAAATTTCGAAAAATTTAGTTTCAGTGTGAGATTAAAGCCATCCCTAGGAGGATCAAGAATTTGCACGACACCAGCATATGCAGTTTTTACAGCTTCAATGGCTCCAGAAGGAAGTCCACCAGGAAAATCAGTTTCTGGAGGTGGAGTGGGTAATGAAAGCGACAGCAGCAGGAGATGTGGATTCTTCATTGAGACCTACAAGAAGCTCCAACTAAGGCAAGAATGTCCAATATTTTCATTGTGAATTATAAAGAAAGAACTAAATGTATCACCTAATTTTACTTATATTTCTTTTCATTCCCAGATTGCACAAATTACCTGGACATGATATCGGACGTCATCAAACTCAACCCAATGATAGTCAAGTTCAACTCCTTTGTCAAGACTACAAAATGAAAAGAATAAACATATAGAGGTCATAAATAATGAATACAAGAACCAAATAAGCTGTAATAATATGCACATTTTAATCGAAAAAGCAAGGATTATAGTTCATTCAACATCGTAAAGTCGAAAAATTAGTAGTGCAAAGATCAACCATTTAGTCTATATTAAGAATCGTATATGACTTAAAATTGGTAAGCGTCTCAGGTTAAACCCAATCGTTTCACGTTTTCCTAGCTCATTTCCTACGTTGACCAAAAAAAAAAAAAAATCGAAGTTTCTGCCAACAGAAAAATGAACCAAATCCGTTGCCAGGCCTCATGTTATCCCGTTATTCAAACTTGAAGTTTGATCGATCCAAGAAAAAATTGGCAATAGCTATCTTGGAGGAGCGTCCAACGAATTTGTTTAGGCGCAATATCCTTTCCATCGCCCCCTCAATCCCTAAATTCATCCTACATTTCGCATCTACGGAAACACTCTCGTCCCGACGACACTCAGTTTCGCGGACACAACCTTCCGTGCACGGTGCATCGACATTCAACGGAGGCCTCACGGTTCCGAACGGCAATTATCCGACAACGCGGAATGCCGCGCATCCAATGCATCTCCGCCATTCTACTGAACTCGCGCGCTCCGCACTCTGCACTCCGTCTACGGCGCAACCGACGGAAACCTCGGAGCGATCACAGAGTGCCTTCGCGCAACCGAAGAGATCGATTGACGGCGAAACGGCCACACGGAAGGCACCGCCAAGAGAATCAACGCCGTCGCGCGAAGGAAAGAGGGAAGGCGAGAAGAAGAGGAAGAAGGAAGCTATTGCGTACTTGTGGAGGCGGTTGAGCAAGGTCTGGAGAAGGAATCTGGAGTGGGACTGAAGCAGTATCATCGCCGCCGGAGATCCGATCGCTTCTCTCTCTCTCTCTCTCGCCTTCCGACTTCCGACTTCCGGCGGAGCGTGCGAGCGCGTGCGGGCGACTCCTTCTGTTTCGCCCCCTGCTACAAACCTTCTTCCTCGAGGTCCGGTTTTCCCCAGACTTTTTCATGGAAATGGCTTTTGTACCGTCTATTTCTCAAATATGATCATGATTTTTCATAATCCATTAAATAGATATTTGGAAAAATCTCAAATAAGGACCAAAGTACAATCATTTTCTCAAAAAGGGACCTGAAGTAAAATTTATCTCAAAAAATGATCCAGAACCTCACTCATCGGTCAGTGAATAAATGCATCTCTGATACATATTTCGGTGACCTGATTAGGGTATTTTCGTCTTCTTCTTTTTTTCCATTTTTTGTTGCTCTGTTCATTGTCTTCTTCGTCCCCTGTTCACTTCTTCTTACACAAATCGAGAACACCGAACTTGGGAAAAGGCTGGATAAGGGCCGGCGAGGGCTCGACACCCATCGTTGATAGCAAGCGAAGGGCCATTGAGCCCTGGCTGGCCGTGAGGGAAGGGGGCCATCCAAATCGAGGCCCTACAAGGAGGTCCTCGAGGGCAAAAGGGGTAGCCGGAGAAGTCATCAATCTAGGAGCAGTGGTGGGAGGAAAGGATGAAGAAGGCAACGTGGGCATCCCAATCGTAATCCTGGTAGAAGACGAGGTTGTCGGTGGAGCGACGGGTGGAGGCGAGGGAGGTGGCCCCTTGCGGCCATCAGTGAGGTCGCCCCTTGCCGGCCCTAAGCGAGGGCTCGCCCACCCCACCGGCCACTAATAAGGGCCGGTGAGGGCTTGCAAGCCCTCGGCCGCAGCCGGGGAGGGCTTGATGGCCCTCGCCGGCCGCGGCCGAGGCCACCCTCGCCGGATCCGGCGAGAGTCGGCCTACAAGCCCTCACCCACAGCCGATGAGGGCTTGGCGGCCCTCGCCTACTGCCGGCAATGGGTGTCCGACCCTCGCCGCCCACTAACGGCCGGGCGCTTGCCGACGCTTCCCAAGTTTGATGTTCTTGAGAAGAAGACGAATAGGGGACAAAGAAGATAATGAACGGTGTCACCATTGACCCAAAATAAAATAAAATAAAGAACAAGACAACGGAATTTTTTTTAAAAAAATGGACAAAAATATCCCCGATCGGCCACCGGAATATGCATTGGAGATGCATCTATTCACTGACCGGCGAATGAGGTTCTTCTTTGAAACTAAATAATCACTTTGGATATTTATTTGAGACAGACTCTACTCTAGGTCCTCTTTTGAGAAAATGAAAGCACTTTAAATCCTTATTTAAAATTTTCCCTAAATATTTTAATATTTTTCTCTTCTTCTTTTTTTCTTCTAAATTCTCTTCTTCTTTCCTTTTTTTTTTCCTTTGAAAGGAAAACAACAACAACATCCATGGGTTGATTCCTTTCTCTAATTTTAATCATGAGAATCGTTTCTCTAAAATTTATTAAGGGATATGTTCTCCCGAAGCTACCAAAGACAATTTTCATTGGCAACCATACTAAACATATGCGAATTTTGGACATAATAAATTTTTTTAAGGTAGATATATAATTGGGAAAATTATTTAATTTGATGTTATCATAATAACTATCATTCACTCATAATTGTCGTGACTCAAGTGATTGGGACAAAGCAATTTAATAATTTCAAATATAGAATTGACCCAATCTTGATTTGATATTATCTCACATTTGTTTAAAGCAAGTGCCCTATACTCGAGCATTGACCCAATCTTGATTTGGATTCTAACCAAATTTTATTTGATTTGGGATCCAAATCATGATAATTAAGTGATCGATCAATTACAATTATCCGATAATTAATAATAATTTTGATAACTCTTACGTGATTAAATATGTTTTTCATAGTTTATTAGTGTTAATTTCCTAATATAATTAGATTCAAGTTCTGATTTGTTTTATGGAAAATAAATAATTTAAAATAATTCATAAAAAAATGTTATACATATCACTTGAAATAATCAATCATTGAAAATATTTTCATTATTAATAACAAATTTTTAAATATTTTCATGAAAGATGATTTTCTTGTTTATTAATTTTTATAAAGCACGTAAGCGATTATTTTCTAAAAAAATGTTTTAAAAAAATACTTATTTTTGGTAAAATTCAAATTAGATATTCAAAAAAAGGAAAAAGTGAGGTTCAGCAGAAACCGTCGTCGTATTGAGGTTCTCCTGCTCCTTTCAAGCATTCGCAGATGAAGCCATCGGCTATGACCATCCGCCTCGTCGAGTGAGCGAGCGAGCGGCTCAGTCCCGGACTCAGTCGAGCCGGCCGGCAATCTTCGAAATCCCTCTTTGCTTCCTCCCTCTGCGATCCGGCCGCCGGTGCCAGTGACTCGGTGAGCCCGACCTCGCTGCCCTCGCGAATGGCGATGACGACGAGGTAAAGAGGATAATGGGACGAGGGAGCCGATCGAGAAGGTTCGGGATCGGAAGTACGGCGAGGCATGCCGGCGGCGGCGGCGGGGGGTCGTTACCCCTCGTCCGCCCCACATACCCCGCGCCCCCGCCCATCACCGTCTCCTCAACGGCCGCGGCGGCAACTACTCCGCCGCCGCCTCCTGTTCCTGTTGGTACTTATACTCTCTCTCTCTCTCTCTCTCTCTCGAGCATGGATTCTCCTATGGTAGGAACTAGGAAGGACGGGCGTGATCATCACATGTGATTGTTGCTGCCGATGCCAGGTACTGCGATTTCAAAATCTATGCCCTGAACGAGCCGCTCCGTCGACTTGGCCGAAGATATTCCAGGTTCTCTCTCTCTCTCCCTTTTGTTGTCGTCTCGTGTTGTTCTGCTCGTCGCAGGGTCGAGGCTTTCTCCGGTACTTTACGCTCTGCCCCGGAACGTGCAGGTTTTTTCGGGTATGGTTTTCCGTCGGTGTTGGGTTCGCCCTCGCGTCGTTGCTCGGCATTGCTCTGGTCTGTTCTAAACCTTCTGTTTCGGTCATTATCGTTCCACGAGTTATTAGGTGACTTTGCTAATGCCAGCGTCTCCTCGAATTCGGTGCGAATACTTTGTGGATGGCCAGGGTCTCCTTTACGAGTTAGCTCGGTCGTTGCGTGTTCTTGACTGCAATGTGGAGCTCAGCAGCCTACTGTTTGGATTTTCCCCCATGGTTAAGTTGTTTAGCTCAAATTTCATTTGGTATATGACGAACAGCTTGAGTGAAGAGTGACATGAAAATGCTCTCCAGGTTTCGGATTTGACCATCTCCCTTGCTGATGCTGGATATATTTTCCTCTCGACCTTGATATCCGTGTCCGGTCATGAATTTGGGCATGCTGTCGCTGCTGCAAGGTCAGCTCCTGAAGTTGATCCTCAAACTTGTCAATATCTCTTCATCAATGAATCATGCAGTAGGTGCTAATTTGCAAACTCGTCATAAATGAAGACATCAAACCATTGTAGGCCCCAGAAGATGATAGGCCAAAAATTCTTGATGACTAAACCGAGTAGTCCAAACATTTGTGACTCTATCAAGTGGATGTCTTGTTCCAGTTACTTTAGTTCAGATATAACTGAAAAGTTATTATGGTCAGACAATGTTCATAAAGTCATGGAGTCTTGGACATGAATGGAGTATCATAATCTCTTTGTTTGAAGCATATGGATGCCATATGGGCTTTGAAAGAAGTATAGAACAGCAACATAAGACTATGCTATCCTTAATGGACTCTGTACAGTTTTCACATCTTAGCTCGAGAATCTGGTCACATTCACGGATAAAAAGGTAGCGACTTTACTTGAGGTGTTTCTGGGGTACTAAACCTGGTCTGAACATCGTCAACCCACTTTCCCACCTTGTGCAGTTAAAATAGGAGAGCATGTACAATTGCTTGGTCAGGGTCACTGCATGAGAAGAAAGTTCCAAGCCTGAGGGGTACCAGCCAACAGTAGCCAAGAACCTGTGTGAATGTTGACTTCGTTTGGTTACAAGGCATGGTCAAATTTAACAATTGAATTTAAGAAATATGAAATGATCAATTTGAATAATAATAAGGGCAGAGAGATTGATAGTACATGGTTGGAGTAAAAGGGGTTGCTAAGAATTGAAAGTAGCTAGTAAATAAAAAAAGAATAATGGAGTAGTGCTAGACTGCCTCTACCTTTATCTGCACCATCACCTTTTTGAGAACCAAACTTGTTAAATTGAAGAGACAAAGAGAGAACTGGTGATATATCTGCTCTTATATATACTATTGTACCGATTTTAAAACTGTCCAGCCTTCATGGACCGAAGTAACTATTGTTGTTGTGCGATATAACAATCGATTTCTTAAATTTTAAATTTCACTACGGGTATTATGTTGTGGTTTATTAAGAAACCAGAGAGCAAGTGTGTAAATAGATTACATGATAAGGATGCCCCATACTGATTGACATTACCAATTTAAGTTCTGGTTCTGGTATTTAATTGTCTTTAGAAGTCATTTATCTCATATTAAATGCCTTACCTGGACAAATTGGTTGTATCTAGAAGTTCTTTTCCTTTAATTCATGAAACTCTAGGTTCTCATGATATTCTATAGGCACATGTTGAATGGAAAGCAGTGAGGGTATACAAGCAGAATATGTTGCCATTTTTGTAGCGGTATTGTTTCCTGGTGCCCTGGTGGCCTTTGATTACGAGCTGCTGCAGGCAGTGCCAAAATTTTCAGCTCTTCGCATATACTGTGCTGGTATATGGCATAATGCTGTGGTAATATTCAAACTTCTATATTTAAGTACACAAGTCTAACTCTACCAACTTCTTTTATTTCAAAAAATCACATCCTTTTTCTTCTATCCAGATATGTGTAATCTGTGGATTGACATTGCTACTTCTACCATGGATCCTTTGGCCCATGTACATACATGGTGAAAACCCTATGGTAGATGCATTATCTTTTCCAATGTTTGTTTCAAGTTATCTGGCGTGCTCTTTTCTGCTTGATCATCTCCTTAACTGTATTTGCTTGCACTGTATTTTTGTGGAATAGGTTTTGGATGTGCCTAATTCCTCGCCTCTCTATGGTTACCTATCTCCTCATGACATGATCTTGTCAGTGGATGGCATACCAGTTCACAGTCCGCAAGAGTGGACGGATCTGACTGGTTTGATTGATGGAGTTGCATTTCCAGATTCAAACGATACTAAACATAACAGAGATGTTAGGGAAGGCTTTGGTGAGAAGGGATATTGTGTCCCTAATGTTTTAATAGAAGGAAGCAAGAAGATTCAATTGGTAGATAACATATCTACCTGTCCCTACGACTTTAGCCGCTTTACTTGGACTCCTTGCTCGGAAACAAGTTTATTAGATGACCACCCTGGAGACAGTGCTGCGATTAGAAGAGACCACACATACTGCTTGAACTCACAGGAAATTGTCAAGCTTAAAAAGTGCGGCACTGGTTGGCTCAAAGCTGTCACCAATGGTAGCAGCTGCTTTTGTTCAGAGGTTGCTTTTTAATATAAAGTGTCTTGAAGTTCTTGGTTTATGAGGTGTCATTTTTGGAGTACATAACTGCAGCTCAGAACTCTATTAATGCCTGCAGGATGAATCTTGCTTAGCTCCAATACATGACCCAAGTTCAACATGGATTGAAATCACGTATGCAAGCCCCTATTCTAAAGAATGCTTGCAATCCATTAAAAAATTAGTTTGGAGTTCTTGGACTTCTCTATCGACAGAACCAAACTGCAGTGGAAGGTTTGTTTATGTTGGTGACTCGATATCCCTGGCAAATTCAGTTTGGTTAACAAGGTATTGGCCGCGCTGGGCATTTGGAATTGGCACATATCTCCCATATGTCCTGGAAAAGATTCTGACATGCACCTTCCATGTCTCTCTAATGCTAGCTATTGTCAATGGTTTACCAGTAAGTTTACATTTACTTTGTCAGGCATTTATTTTATTTACTGTCACATGCAGAGATGGGCTTATAGTTCTCATGTTGAAAGGTTTTCTTAACTTCACAATTCTAAATTATGGATACTCTCAATTGATTCAGGCCAAAAAAAAAAAAAAGAAGAAGAAGACGAAAAGAACTTTGGGTAGATGAGTTGCTATGCAAGTCAGATGGATATTTTCCAGAGCAGTTACCTAGGCCAAATGCATGAACTTCTCTGAAGTTTTTTAAACAATAGGAAAATTGCAAAAGAATCTCCTTGACTTGGGGTTGATTGCAAGTTACTTCTTACCCATTTAATTTTCCATTTGTGCTGATATTTAGGATTGTCGCAATTATTATAAGTTTCTCTCGCAATCATCAATCAGCTGCAGTTGCCAAATGTTTTTCTTTTGGGAAAAAGCCATAAAAAACCCCAAACTTTGCCTAGAATGACAAATTTACCCTAAACTTTTTCTTGTGACATAAAAAACTCCAAATTTTGCCAATTGTGACATGTTTACCCCAATTTTTTTTTTTTCGTGACACAAAAAACCCCAAACTTATATCCGTACGACACATTTACCCCAAACTGCATTTTTGTCTTTTACTTTCTAAATTTATTTTTTTCTCTTCTTTTTTTGCTTTTTCTTTTTCTTTTCTTTTTTCTTCTTCTCTCATCCCACCACCATGGCCGGTGGAGGGAAGTCGGACTTAGGTGAGGGCCACCCTCGCCGGCGGCCCTCACCGAACTCGGACGAGGGCATTCCTCGCCAAATCTGGCCCAAGCGAGAGCTGCCCTTGCCCAACGCGGGCGAGGCTTGCCCTCGCCAAATTTAGCAAGGGCTGTCCTCGCCCAAGTTGGCGAGGGCTGTCCTCGCCCGACCTTGCCGACCCAGGTGAGGCTGCCCTCGCCTGAGTTCAGCTTCCCTTAGCCACGGTTGGCGAAGAGAAAAAAGAAGAAGAAAAAAGGAAAAAAAAAAAAACAGAAAAAGGAAAGAAAAATATAAATAAATATAAGTAAAAGATGAAAATGCCCTTAGCTATAGAGTTTGGGGTAAATGTATTACAGATGGCAAAGTTTGGGATTTTTTGTATCGAAAAAAAAAAAAAACTCGTGGTAAATTTGTCATTCTGGGCAAAAGGTTTTTATGGCTTTTTCCCTTTTCTTTTTTATAAGTGATGGTTTTATCCATGATTTTGTGTTCTAATCCCGGCAGTATATGTTTACTAGGTATTCTTATTGGATGGAGAATCCATCTTGGAAGCAGGTCTTTGCTGCAGTGGTTTGCTGAGCCCAAGGGTAAGAGAGAGAGTTCTCCAAGTCATCCTTTGGACTGGAACGGTGATGTCTACCATTGCCCTGTTGAGTATGGTTCACAGAGCCTTTCTTTGAGCTTACAGATGTCACATTTGTATCGAGAACTTAGGTTTCATTAATTTGTGCAAAATATGCAGAGTTTGCACAGAGACGCTGAATTACGTAGTACCTTTTGCTTTTTTTTTGGGTTTGTTTGTTTGTCAATTATACAGGATGCTACCCATCCTCATGCTGTGATTTAGATTTAGGGTGCATTTGGGAGTAGCTTCTCAATGTACTTTGAAGCCCCAAAGACCCTTGGGCCAAGGATGGGGTGTTTGGCAAAAAAATTTCAAACCTTCTTTGCAAAATGTCAGCCTTCACAAGGCTGAAAGCCCAAGGCAGCCGGGGGCTGCCTTGGGCTTTCAGCACGCCGAGAATGCTGAGCTAAGGGGCTAAAAAAAAATTTCTTTCCAAATTATCCTCGTTGATTTTTCATTTTTTCAGTTTTGCCCTCACTATTCTTCTTTTTCTTCTCCGCGAGCGGTCGCCGGCAAAGGGCAGGCAATTGCGGGCAGGCAATCGCGGGCAGGCAGTCACAACAACCGATGCCAGGGGGTGGCGCAACCGACGCGCCATGCGGGTCGCAAAGCAAGTGCGGGTCGCGCGACCTAGATGCGGGGCGACAGGGTCGCAGGAGAACCTTGCGGCCCTCGAATGCGGGTCGCGGCGGCATCGCGCAACCTCCTGTGACCTCGCTGCCCTAGATCCAGGGGCGGCGAGGTCATGCGACCTCGTCGCGACCCAGATTTGGGGCGACAAGGTCCTCCCGCAACCTCGATGCCCCGGATCTAGGTCGCGGCGGGGTCGCCAGAGGTCAAGGCGGCGTCGCGCGACCTCGCCGCCCATTCGGGGTCATTTGGAGGTCGCAACGGCGTCACACAACCTCACCGCCCCAAATCTGGGGTCGCCGGAGGTCGCGGCTGCGTCATGCAACCTCGGGCAACCTTTGTCGGTGGTCTTCAGCGGCAGTAGGGTTGCCGGAGGTCACCCGACCCTAGGCAGCCTTTGCCGGTGGTCTTCGGGGGTCGCTCGACCCCGGACAGCCCTCCCCAGTCGTCTCGGTGCCGAGTCGGATGTCGGCTAGGCAACAAATTTTGATTGCCGACGACCGCCTGCCCTTGCTGGTCAATTTTTTTTATTTTTCTTTTGATAATTTTTTTTATCACAAAAGTCCTTTGTAAATGTAATTCTCCCAAACACCATTTTACTCAAAGGTACTTCACAATGGACTTTTAAATTGTAATTTACCAAACACAATTTGCATTTTGAAAAGTCCTTTCAACCTAAAGTCCTTTGCATTTTTTCAAAGGCTTTCCCCAAAAGTCTAACCAAACGCACTCTTATTGCTGTTATAGACATTATGGCAGTGAGAATTCTAAACAAGAATGTGATACCTTGAGGAAGAAATCCATTGAGAAGACTCGTGTATGTTTCTGATTTGGGAGGATCTTTTAACTTGTTCTTGGGACGGACTGATTGAAGGGCCAAACTAGTTAGGGGACTACATTTTTTGGGCTAACATATTGGTAAGGATGTGAAAAGTGAAGCACAATGGTCAAGTCCTTGAGATACCGAAATGTTTGCCCAGGATGTGAATTATGTTTATTTTTCTTGGCTTGTCCAAGCTTGTAGAATGCCATCACCCGTGTTCCTTATGCACGCGGCTACGTGTCATGCTCATTGTCACCGCATGCCATTTCATTAGGAGCCGTACAACTTTGGAGACTGATATTCTGTTCAAGAGATTTTCGTTAATTGTGGATGGTAATGAGTTTAGGGAGGGACAGTGATGAGTTTAGAGAGACAATGTCTACATTATCTAGTTAGCCAAGAGAGGAAATTGTCGTGTCTTATCAAAGGCTCTCGGTGTAGAATTTGGCAGGGCCGCTAGCATAAGATCTTCAAATCATAGAGGTATGTGAAGATGTGGCGGAAATAAAAGATTGAAATTTGTTGTGAACAGGGAATGCCGACGTTGGATCGTTAATGTCAAAATATCTGGCTGCCGACCTAATTTCAGATTTCGAAGGGGTTTTGCCATTCTCAAGTGAACCATTGCAGGTTATGCCCAGGTCAAGGGGAATTTACTAGTGAGCTTCTATTCTTGGGAGTTTCTAGAAAACAAAAGAAAGGGTTGCTCTTTTCCCCGTAGATGCAATGAGATTAAGGCCATTGCCGATGCCGGTATTTTGGGCCTCGTAAGCAACAGGCGTTTGCTGCTCCTTTTTCGGGTAAATGGGCGAAGCGATTAGAACACGAGCAGTATATTGGAATTGGACTGGGTTAAAGCCCAACGCAAGGTCCCACGACTAGCTAAACACGGCAAAATCCTCATCCGAAGCCTATGTTTATCCTGACTTTTCGGCAGCAAGGGAGAGAATTTGTCACGGTGCTGTACGAAGTTCCTGTTCCATGGTATTGAGACGTTTCGGTTCAGCCCAAGACAAGAACTAACTTCGCCTAAAAACCATTTTTATGATGGGCGCATGCTCCCAATCACGCCCTCCGCATCACACCATTCCCGGAAGGAGGAAGAGACTGAAAAACTTGTGCATCGTGCGCACGCACGGAAGGCTCCTTTTCCAGCTTTGTAACGGCATAATCAGCATGCGTAGCGTACATAACCATAGAGGATAGGACGGACCCGCCTAACCGCCCGGGAATCGGCAGTGGCAGGTGACGGTTAGGAGGGGACCGATGTCTCGGCTTATCGGCGGGTGTTGTCATCGTCATTTCTGTTGCGGGTCACGGACCAGACCACACAGGCAATTAATGACCCGGGACGCATCGGCCGGACAAGCCGGTAAACATTCGGGGATTCATGCAAAGGTCGCTGTCCGTGTCATTGTGCCCACGTATTGACCGAAAGGGCTATTGGGGTTTTTGATTGCCGGTTTATGGCGAAAAGAAAAATGAAAAAACAAAGGCACCAAACTCCGGTACGAGTCTCTCGAGATAGAGAGAGAAGAAATGGTTGGGGGGCTGTGCATCCACATGGAGTGCTTGCATTTGCAGAGCCCTCATGTGAACCACGTCCTTCTTTCCTTCTCTCTCTCTCTTTCTCTCTCTTTCTCTCCCGGTTAAAGAAAGACCGAAGACGTCTAAAGAAGGCGATTTTAATTCCTATTAGGTAGGGGGGGAGAGAGAGAACATGGGTGGTTACGGAGTCGCCATCACTACTGTCTTTGCATCGGAACAACCGGCACCCGATCTTCGTTTGTCGGTACCCTGGTTTCCTTTGTTTCAGTCCTGGTTCGGCCCGATTGAGTTTCGCCACCAGTTATGGCCTCAGGAAGTCAGGAACGCATCGGATCCGTCCAGTATAATATACTTCTAAAAAGGAACTCGGAATACTCGGTGCGTGCGCGCGAGAGGGAAGGAAGTATAGCATTTTTTAGATGAATTCAAACTCGAGACTCCGATACCATGTGAAACTTTGTACGAGTATTTCGAGAATTTTTGGAGTTTTCGCGCAGCCCTGTTGCCTTTTCAGCGAGAGCACGTTCGTTGCTCATTAATTTTCCACGGCCTCTATCCATCAGTCTTGTCGTGCACTTGACTTTGTAGCCCGCGATGTGCTCCGGCGGAATCTTTTAGATCAACATGGACCTCCTCTCATGCCGCACGAGACCCGCTTGGTCTGAAGAGCGCTCACGTGTCCCTCGGCCGCCCTAGGAGTGCCGGCTCGTGCACGGCCGCCCTAGGAGTGCCGGCTCATGCAGCGTGAGCCTTGAGGTCCCCAATTCAGCAATTCCGGCTCAACCGGGGCACAAAAAACGAAAAAGAGAATATCTACTAAAATAACGAGGTGCTCGTTTCCGTTTTCGCTTTGACGATGGGAACTAGATCCCTCGACCGGCTCGGGCGACCGACCATTTATGGGGATAGATCGTTTTTTTAAAACTGATGCTGACAAGAACGCTTAGAATCTTGAGAAATCCATCCCCATGTGGTGGGGCTCTGCCGTGTCCTTGACAGGGCTGCGATTTTTTTTTTAAAAAACGTTCGAGAGGATGGGGAAAATATACGTGGGCAGCAGCGGCAGCGGCGGCAGCAGATGATTGTCGACAAGCGCTGTAAAAGGATATGACGGACGGGCGGAATGACTGGGACGATCATTCAGGAGCAGCCACGCGACGACTTCTCTCCGAGCACGGCAGCTGCCCCCCATCCATTTTTCTACCAAGAAGTACGCGCACGCCGTGTTGTGGTGGGCCTACGGCTGATCTCAGTTTGCGCTGTTGCTGACTCCGCATCCATCCCCCGAACGAAGAAAAAAGAATGGCAACCCGGCTTCCGATTCTTGCGTCTCTGTCGTGCATGTACGAAGTTTGACCCGTTCGTATCCCTTTCTGCACGAATTCAAACGTAGAACAGCGAAAGCGTGGCGGGAGCGGGGGAGGGGTCGCTGTCCGTGAGCAGGAGCGTGCTGCTGAGCGCTGATCCATCATCACCGTCATCATCCGCGATCTCCCCCCAAAAAAACTCAAGTCTCAGGGGTGGAATTTTTCCTTCCGTCGGATGGGATCGTGTGTGTGTGGAAACACGTCACGCGCGGAAGGTAAACCTAGTCTAGGGTCAGTGAGTCAGTCGTCCCGGAATTCTCTACATGAATGGCGCGCGCGCGACGTGGATCGGGGTCGTCCAAGTCCGGCCTTTCGCGTGGTTGGAGGAGGGGTTTGACCGGGGGGCTGCACCTCGCATGCCTAAAGTCTGCGAGATCCCCTTGTCAACGTTGCAGTACATGCCGGCCGGATCGGATTGGACCGGCCGGTTGTTGATTCTCGATCCCTTCCCTCCCTCCTCGATGACGATGCAGAGGGCGAAAAGTCGGACGACTTTTCGAACCGGAGGGGAAAAGGGGGAAGTGTTGAAGGAATCGAGACGGACCGAGGCGGGTCCCGGCGGCATCATCTGCTTCCTCCCTCTCTCTCTCTCTCTCTCTCTCTCTCCCCCGACATCTGAAACATGCGACACATGTCTCCACCCTTCCTCCCGTGTTTACACAAAAACTGCAGTCCTCCTAGGGCACGCCATTAGGAAATTTCTGCGTCCTGGTTTTTTCCATGCTTCTTCCCCGCAGATGAGGCTGCTTTGTCTGTCTGATAAGGTCGGCACTTTTTCCATTCCCCGAACATGGCTGGAGCGACACCTGCCGCTTTTCATGGACCCTATTGACCTAAAATGTTCCTGTTAGGATTAATCCGTAGAACTCCTCTAATCAACATGATGACGGATTGACATTGTTTGATTTCACTGGAAGACGAAACTACCGTCGCCCCCACTGTGAATGGACTTTTTTCTTTTCACCCGACCGACGCTTCTTCCGCACATTATTCACAGACATTTACTTTTCACGTTTCTCCACTGTCCGAGAGTTTCACCACTTCTGGTAATTTGAGCAAGCATTGAACATACGTCCCTGTAAAGAAATGTTACCTTTACTTGCACATGGTCCGCTTTAATTTCCCCTAGATTCTCCTTATTATGGTGAATTTTCTCGACTTCGATTTCCATAAAAAAATTTACTCGAACATTGGGTATTGGGGTCGGAGTATATCTTTCGCACGATTCTTGTTCCGTTGTTATTAGTCTCGAGACTTTTATCTTTACAGCTATACGATAAGAATGGAGCGTTTGGTTTTTTGGATGTACTAAACTCTGTCGCATTGATAAATTATCTTCTTGTTTTTTATCATATCTATTAAAGAAACATGTAGTAATTACATGGAAAATAAATAAAAATTGACTTTTAGATTCATCGAACAAAGTGAAAGCCGAGTGGTTAAAATATACAGACTATAACATAATGACGTATATTGATGTTTCAATTATACTAAAATAATTAGTAGATGATTCTCTTCACTCGTGCTTGTGCTTAAATTATTTTTAAAATTATGATTTCCTGGTAAAATATATATGTATACACACATAGCCAGCTGTCAATGTGTCAAATGAAGAGAGGGTCACCAGTTTCGCCATAAATAAAAAAGAAAACAAAAGAAGAAGAAACCAAACAGAAATAAGGTAAAGAGTGGGCCCATGGTCGAGTCTTCTTTGTGTGAGTCGAATTGTAATTGATTATTGCTTAGTTCCGACCTTATGGTAAAGTGCGACCCGTAATGGATAATGTATTCCATTCAAAGTCGCAGGAGCAGCTCCAGTCATATTTGAGGTGGGAAAAAGCGCAAATGTTCTTGATATTTTTATTATCAAACTTTTAATTATCTTTTTACCTTTGATATTACTTTGAAATCCATTGAAAGATTCAAAGAAACGGAAGAAGTTAGATTATTCAATAGGCGAAAGGATCCTTACTCATCTTTCACGCCTATCTTTACTTTTGACATTGTTACATTTTTCACATTGCAAAGCCCTCACAGTTTGACCTTTATCAGCGCAAGATATTTCGAGTCTTTTGAAATGTACACATATCGCTATGTAGAACCATATTTATCTTTTTCATAATTTTAAAGTTAAAATAATGTTTTGAATTCGACAAGAAGTTGAATATATAAGTTTTTTTTTTTTTTAAGAAACAAATAGCATAGGAATAGTGCTGTGCAGATTAAGTTTGAACTATGGAATTGGTACACCAATACTGGGGTAAATTTGATAAACGAAAGAGTGGCTTGTCACCATTTCTTATACCCATTTCCTATTCGAACTCAACTAAAAATGGGATTTTTGCGATATCTCATTTTAGAGAAGTGGGGGGAAGGCAACTTTTTAATAATAGCAAGTGAGCTTAATGTATAATCTGGAAGGTAGGAAGAATTTCTTGGATTTTATAGAAAATAAGAAGAAAATTCAACGATAATTCGACACTTTTGGTTAGAAGAGTCCTCGGAATCTTTGTGATCAATTTCAATATCTTCGGCGTGAATTTAAATACAGAAGGGAGGTTCTTATCTGGACTCATTACATTCAACAATAAATAAATAAAAAAGATATGGTAATTTTAGATAAGTGATTGAGTGTGAGAGCATTGCTTGATGGGCACAGGAGATGGGGACAAGGGCATGGGAGATAGAAACCTAACTTTCTTATATTGACTAAGTGGGTAATTAACAAACATGCATTCGGTAAAAAGATGCCATACTACTCAAGATTCGAAAATTGTAATCGAAGGACATTTGACTGTTGAAGTAGACATCCGTAGTCTCATTTGCATGTGGAGTTCATGATGACCCACACCAAGTCCTTGACCTAACTGCAGCAATATTGGCATGATTATGACCAGTAGGAAGTGGCTCATGGAGTAATACAAATTTAGGAACGAAACGTGAAGCTCTTACGAAACAAGTAATGCAACATAAACTGGAGAAAGAAAAGTGGAATCACAAGTCTTGGTGCGGTAGCTGGTTAGGTCGGTCAAATCAAAGAAGAAGAAGAAGAAGAAGAAGAGAAAGTGCAAGGCTCGGATAAACCCCCGAATGGCCGGTTCTCGCCCGTAACCAACGGGTGGCGGGCGAGATCGGTCGTTGTTTTTCGTGTTATTTTATGGCCTTCGTCTTTGCTTTAGTGCTTTACGACAAGGAGCTGAGCCCCAATCACGCGTTTGGCTACGCAAAATCTGTCCTCTCGACAGACGCTTCCGACAGTCAAACCCCCGTATTACGTCGAGAAGTTTGCCTGAATAGAAAGTGGAGTGGCTTCTAGAGCGGCGTGTGAACGGGAACACCGGCGCACCACTCTCGTCTCCCCGCCTTTGGACCACCAGACTTTGGCCCCTAGTTTATCTTTCTCACTCTCTCTCTATCTTTCTATCTTTCAATCAACCTCCACCACCTGCAACTACCACCACCTTCCTCGTAACCGCTTTAACTGTTCCCTTTTTAATTAAATAATATGGCAGGCTGCGAGCGTCCAAGAAACCGCTCGTTGGCGCGACTTCTTTTACGCCGCGCCCGAAATGGCTCGACCCTCTTCCCCGACCGACCTTCGGGGGGGGGGGGGAAATTGAAATAGCAAAGGTTATCGAAAAACGGCAGCACGGCCTGCTGGATCTGCAGACTGTAGCCTCCATCTTCATCTTCACAAGAATCTTTTGGTGGTTAAGGGACTCTAGGAAGTAATGGCGCTAGGCGTAGTGTCAGTGGCTATGAATTTGACCGAATGGGACGCAAAGACAAGGACAAGGGACAGCGACATGAGGTCGTCTGGGGAGGGGCTGGGTCATGTGACGGAGGTTGACTAATCAACCAAAAGAAAATCTCTGGGGAATCCCCAGCTTTTGGCGGGTTCCCGCGCCCCACATGCGCGGTTTCTTTTATATTTCAAGCCCCTGGGGAGGGGAGCGCTGTCCCAGATGGTTTCGCGCTAGATATTAATGCTCTTTCTCCAAGTTCCGGACGAGTTAAATGCATCATTTTGCGCGGTGTTTATGTTCGTAAACCGAATTGAAAACGTTCGATGAAAAAGGTGGGGGCAATCCCCACGTTGCGAGGATTCTTTGTTGGGGAAAAGAAGCCCTCTGACAGCATCATTAAAGAACCAGTCAACCCTACTACGAAATTGCATGCGCAACTACCGGGGAAAGAGGTTAAGTGGGGCTCGTTTTCGAATTGCGGAAGCAGCATTCATGAGGCCCCCCCCTGCCTTTACCTTCTTCACGTGTGGCCAATGCGGGATGGGGGAGCGAGCAATTTGCTCCTTCCGGGACAGAAAAAGCTGTACGTCCACCTCGGTTCGTGGAGTCACGAGGGACTATAAAGATTCGATCTCCGATGCTGCAGAAAATCTTAAAACGAAGCATGTCTCGGCGACGATGAGGCGGGGGTTTTCGGTTCGGTTCGGTTCTTCTCGCTAGAAATTAATTTCCTCGGCGGCATAAGGTTGGTTAAGTGGGTCGGAAAGCTTTAAGAAAAAAATAATAGCATCCGTCAAATAGTTCATCAGTGCAAATCGGCACATCTCCACTTTAGAAAAATACTCGTTCTTCCGATCGCCTAGGGAATCGACACATGCTGTCCGGAAAAAGCGTTGGATATCCAAGGAAAGGTGAAACACCGATAACTACGGTTGACGTTGTTGCACGAGGAGCGATGGCAAATCGCAAATACATATGGGCAGATACGCGTGGGGAATCGTCGGCAGGGGGGCGGGGCGTGGGGAGAAAAAGTGGAGGTTGGAAGATTCAACCGTCGGGGTGGGGGCCCGCAGTAACGAACTAGAGGACGAGGTAGGAGGGGGCACGTGGGGAGTAACGTGGCAAAACTGTCCGAAACCGACAATAACCGCGGATCTCGTCGCTTCTGTTTGCCTCGAGACAACCACCCACCCTCCTCACTCACTCAACTCAACTGCCTGCTCGTCCTAGATAGATCCCCCTCCCTCCCGGGCCCCACTTTCTTCCTACATTTTTTCTGATAATATAAAATAGTAGGGCCATCATTTTCTCGGTTTCACCTTTGTATCGGAATCGATGGGAGGAAATTTCCATCCTTTTTAAAATCGATCTTCTTTTTGGGTTACGTGAGGAACGAGTCCCTTTTGCTAAAAAAGCAGTCGCTCTTTTACGTATAAAATAATGGATTAATATTACAAAGAAAATATAAATTAATACGTCTATGATCAATTTATCCGAAATAAATTAAATCCTATATTGATACATTGATGATAAAATTTTAAATTGATTTTTGACTAAAACTCAAAATCGGTATACTTGTGACATATTATCTCAATCGAATTAACATCAACTATCATGATAAATTCACGTAAAAATCCATATTAATTTGGGGTGAGTTTATTTTAACCGTACAAGTTTTGGGTTTTGATAATGTAAAATTTAATTTGGGTTAAATTTATCACAAGTGTACTAATTTTGGATTTTTGGTGTAATCTAAAATATTTGTTTTGAGCAATTTTATTACAGGTGTACCGATTTAGGGTTTTTCGTGATATTAGCCCTAAAATAAAATAATATATATTACTAAGATTTCTAGCGAAAATTTAATTTCTCGCTCTATTTTTTCATATCAAGGCAAATTATTTTAATCATACTTTCCGGTAGTGCATCGCTTTTGTGTACTGCACAGGAGGAGCACCTCCGTTGGTAATCATAAATCTCGAATTAATTTTTAATCCGTAAATTAAGAGAAGAGATTGAATTGGACATGAAGAGAAGCAAATATTGATGCGAAGAGAAATGATGGTTAATCATGAAAAAGTAGTGATGATTTTGATAAGGTGCCTATTTCCAAAAAAACACATTATTTAGTTGTTTATAAATAGGATCAAATTACACATTATTCATAACGACTTTCTCTTATTCACAATTCTCTTTATTTTCTTTTCTCACGTAAGTTTGACAATACATTCGAAGTCAAACGGGCCCTACCAACCATCCTACACTATCGACCATGTAGCGTAGGACGGCCAACACTTACTAGATAGTCACACTCAGTTATTTCTTATCAAAAATCGTTGGAATGATTAATTGACAAATCGTCAAAATGTTATGAATAAATTGGTACGATTGAAGGTTTTATAATTTCTATAAAAAAAAAATTTATGATTTAATTTAAGGAGTATGTCTATGGGCTTTAGAGGAAGTTCTATGTTGAAAAAGTATAGGCCATCGATGTCATTGAATCCTCATATCCCAACGAAGATATCACGATTGGATGGGATATTCTCAACCAACTAATTTGGATAATTTGAAATATTTATGATTGAATTGATACAAATGCATTAGATCTATAATTTTGTTGGTAATCTCTCCTAATATGGAATTATTTGCACTTTGTGGTGCCAATAATTAAATCACCATCACAAGAAAAATTACTAAAAAATTCATAAACCTATTGTGCATATGTTAATTCAGTCATAAATATTTTAATTTTGTTAATTTAATCATAAACATTTTTAATTGTACTAACTTTTGATAATTTGCCAATTAGTTTTACACCTTTTGATGATTTGTCAATTTAATCATCCAACCAATTTTGACTGAAAATCGCCGACATGTACAATTTTGAAGAATAAAAAAATATTTTAAACTTTATCTACGTCGGTGTTGGCCGTTCTACATTACCAGCTGTGTAGTGTAGGATGGCCAACGCTTACTAGAGCATCATATTACTTATTTCCGATCGAAATTGGCTGGAATGATTAATTGACAAATCGTCAAAATGTTATGGCTAAATTAGTACAGTTGAAGGGTTTATGATTTAATTTAAAGAATATGGGCTCTGAGGAAGTTAAGTGCTAAAAAAGTATAAGTTATCAGTGCTATTGAATCCTCATATCCCAATAGAGATATCATAATTGAATGAGATACTCAATTAATTGATTTTAATAATTCAAAAAGTTTATAATTAAATTGACATGAATATATTAAATTTATAATTTTTTGGTAATTTTTTTCTGGTATCGTGCACATGATATGTTCACAAAATAATTAATTAGATCATACACGTGAACAATTCTTATTCGCTGACAATGTAACACAATCATAGAGATGCTGCGTATTTGTAGGGAAAGGATCCCCTTTCAATCGATTATACGTCATTTCAAGTGGTGGATTTGTGTCCTGAGAATTAATGGGACATAGACAAAAAAGTCAAAAAAAGGGGGAAGCATTTAGAGCTCCACAATCGAAAAGCAGATCTAGACTATCGATACATATCATTACAATATCCCACATCAAATAGTTATGGACGTCATCATCTCTCCATTCAAGAACTGTTTTTTCACAGTACTCTTCTCAAAGTGAGTGGTCACCTAGACGCCATCTAAGCAAGTGGAGGAGGTTTCTCATCGCTCTTTCTCGTCGTAGATGAATTCTCCCTCGAAATCTCTAGGGAACATACCTAAATCGCCTGGTCTATATGAATTGAACGAATTTACAAGTACAACCATCTTTCTAAAACACTCGATTTTGTTGGTTGATTTTTTTCTATGACATTGAAATGAGATATTCCCAAAAGCCATCCCACACAATGCGTAGATCGCTGCATGGTGTCGATGCGAATTTCACGCTCTTTACACCAATTATCGTCCACGAAATCATTTCTATTTGTATATTAGCTTCTTGGTATGACAATTTTCGAGGTGTATAAATCTAATCTTTACTTCGAACTACCAACCGCCAGTCACGGGCTGACCTACGAGATCCCGAGACACAACTTTGCGGGCACCACAGAACAAAAACCATAAATGAAAGGGCGGGAGGAGAAAATCGATACAACGTGCGACATCCCCAACATTGCTCACGGGTCACTTCACTGTGTCTCAGCCGACCGCACTGCCGGACCTCCGTCCTTTCTTTAAACCCACCATGTTGTTTCCTTTCTCCTTCGTATTTTGTGGCGGTTTGTTCGGCGGGAAAAGGGACATTGATGGAGGAAAAGGTCAGGCTTCGTCTGCAGTCGTAATGATATAATAAGCGGGACTCGCGTTGCATCCGCGTATTCACAATGTTTTTCTTGGCGTGCCTCGTCATCACAATGATGGACTTGGGGTCGGCTGCTGGCCGTCGTCCTTTGCCGCCTTTTGACGACAATTGCAATCAAAATTTGTCTTGTGAATCTCCTTATGTAAATACATTTTTCGAGATAAATAGCGAGCGTGAGTTTTTTGGTTGCTACCCACCTTGCCTTTAGACTAGGGGTGTGCAAAATACCCGGGAACCGCCCGGAATCGGCGGTTCTTGAGGGAACCGGTCCAGTTCCCGGTTCCATGGGCGGATCCGCCCACCCGGACCGGATCGAAACCTTTTTAATATTAAAAAAAAAAATACTAAAAGAAACCCTAGATTGTATCTCATCTCCTCACTCCCTTCGTCTTCGGTTCTCTCTCTCTCTCTTTGTCTCTTCCTCGATTCCTCTTAATCCTATCGCCATTTTGATTCCTCCCCGAGCGTTGACGCCGCCGCCACTGTTTGCCCCCTCGCGTTGGCCGCCACCCGCCACAGTCGCGGAAAATTGTTTCATGACCGTTCTATGTTGAAAACCCGACCGTTCTATGTTGAAAACTAAAATTGTTTCCTGTCAAGATCAGTTCCATGGATCCACCGGAACCGGACCGAACTGCCGGTCTGGTTCCCGGGTGGATCCATGGAACAAACGGGTGGATCCCGGTTCCAATTTTTTGGAACCGGTCCTTAGCAGGCGGTTCCCGATTCTAGGTCGGGAACCGCCCGCCCGGACCATGCACACCCCTACTTTAGACCTTGTTTGTGCGTATGCCAGACTGTTCGTTCATTCATCTTTGGGTAGACATGCAACCACGAACACAAGTTAGGGCTTCCGTTTGTTGCCCGAATTAGCCATCGTATGCTCGAGTTTGACGCAGGAGGAAGGTAAGATGAATCCTCAGTGACGAACATGACATGAGTACCACTACCCTAGATGTCATCTAACTAAACACTAATTCCGTTATCCTTCTTGTTCTTCGGCTTAAGGAAATTTCCTTTAAAATAGTCAATCTTGCCACAATTCCAATAGACGATGCTACTGGTCATAGAACGCTACTAATCATAGATTGACTACGTCTATTCCAGTTTCGTACTACTCTTGCTAACATGGGCACTAATTCATCATCTATCTTCATCTACCAAAGCAGCGAGAATAAGTTCGTCAAATTTTCTTATACGGATGTCATCACTTAGAATCAAATTGCAAATCTCATCAAATGCCAAGATTTAATGATGCTATTCTAATTATTAGGCAATGGAGATAATGGAATCAAAGCATGTACCTCATCATGAAAGACAATCTCAACCGAATGGCTTTTCGTACATATTTGACAAAGCATTCATTAGCCACGGTGATATTCTCTTTCACTATTTTCTACGGATATTACGAACCGATGTCGATTGAACAAATCCTAACATATGTTCATTTAACAAATTCAAGGACATTACTAGCACAATAGTTTTTAGGTTATTATTAGAATAGCGGCATATTATGAGTCGTAAATTTTTAAAAGAGTAGACCCCATAATAATTTATATTTATTTATTTTATATTTTTTGTAATCTAAAATATATTGTTATTCTCACAATAAATTAAGAACACTCACATAAACATTTTTTTCCAAATTCAATTAGCTTTCTTCTTTAATTCCAACTTCTTTCCAATTAAGGAAATATGCAGATTTATTTCATCTTCTAGACGAAAGACTTATTGAAATTAGGATACCTATTTAGATTATATTATCTTCACGGGGTTAAGCTCGGGTTAAGCTCGAGACATATTCTTAGGAGATAAGAAATGGGTGTGGACACTGTGGAGGTAGCAATAGACCCCCGAGTCCATCCGAGAAGCGCTGCAACTTCGCTTCTCAAGGCGGTTCACAGAACGAGGAAACAGTAAGAAGGAAAAACCTTCCAAACCAATTCATCTCAACGTACGAACTACTACATTTTCAAAGTGTCGAAGAAGTTCTTCACTCGAGTCCAACCAAGACGTGCCAATTCGTTTTCGCAAGCTCTAGGCCGGTGCTTCCCGTTTGTCGCCTTCAGACCCAGTCGTTGTTCTCCAACTTGGGAAAATGATACGACCCCCCTACCAACCGGCCACCTGTTGATTATCAACGTACCTCCAGATTTCGAAGCCGAAGACCATCGGATGTCCTGGGGATCGGCTGCGTGCGTGGCGCCACGTGCATTGGAGCCAGCCATTTTCGATTCGGATAAAGTGGGAGAGAGACCGACCCATCCATCGTCCTCGAAGACGTGCTCCCTTGCTGACGAGCGACGATTAAAACATGGAACCTGCCTCATCGATAGGCCCTCCCTCCCCAACGCATCCCACCATTCAATTTGATGAGCCCACTGATTATACTATGTTATGCTTTTGTAATCTACACAAAGAGTCCTACTCTCTCTTTCGTGCATCATAGTTTTATAGGTCCTATCTGCACACGCTGCACGTTTCCTTTTTCCTTTTTCTTTTCTTCCAAAATGATGATGGATATAGTTAGTCTTCGCAAGTAAAACCTGCCCAGCTCACTTCTTTGGCAAGTACCATCAACTGTAAGGAACGTGCTTCTACAGATCCTGTCTTGTTTGCTATTATTACAATGTCCATGCCAGTACGCATGCATGGCTTAGTTTTCCTGGTGCAACGTGTATTACTTAATTCTATCGACCATGGATTTGGCTATGGCGGATTAATTGGGAAGCTGCGTCGCGATGAGAGAGGAGGATATGCTGCGTCGGTCCCCTTTGATTTGATTTTCGGTATGATGGCCCCGGGGGAGGGGGCATGAGTGGTACTCACGAATGGAGGGCAATCGATGGCTTGCTCCAGCACCTTTTCTTTTTTGCGCGGCCAAAGGAAATGATCATTGTACCGACCATGGGGAGAGAGGATCGCGAGGATCAATTATCGACGATCTCTTGTGGGGCTCTTTACCCCGCGTCCTTTAACTCTCTCGTCCCCATCAGCACCTCGCGTAACATCACGACCGGTCCCCACCCCCTTCTTCCCAACTGCACGTATCGCCCTGAAACCCGCTACGTACTCCACAAGCATACTCATTGACACGACGTCTTCTGCTACACTGCTTTTGCATGTCGGCCCGAGGGAAATCTTGGCCAGGCGACCGGTTATATTCTAGCATGTACCCGTCACGCACGCAACATAGAACGCGGAGATAAACGATGACATGACGAGGAAGGAAGATTTTACTTGACACGGAGGGTCAAAGTGTTAGGAAACAAGTGCAAGTTGTATCGCAAAAATCCCATGTCGAAGAGTTAGTGTGGTGTCAAACAATATCCAAGTTGACTCATAACTCATTAATTTAAACTTTTGAGTTAAGGTGAGTTCAACTGCATATGTCGACGGGACTTGACCTCTCTCTTAGCAATTTCAAAGTATCATATTTTTATTGCGTACTAGAATACACGCGTGAGCTGTGTTAGGAAAATTTCATATCGATTGGCAAATTGATTAGCTGTTGAACGATTAATATATGTCGGTGGGTTTAAATGAATATATTAATAGGCTCGAACTCGAATTTCCTCTCGGTAATTTTAAGAGTATCGGATTTTGATCTTGCACTCCCGACATGAAGGTCGGTGGGATCAGACCGACGACTTGACCTCGGTGGAATTTGAACGGTTGTTGGGAAAGAGTACAGAATGAAGGCTTTGGTGAGAAGGGGTCTAAAAGAGAGAAAAGAGGAAGAGGGGGACAGTGGGAAAGGAGGGATACCTTTTTGAAAACGTTGGGTTAAGGGGAGGGAGGGGGGGAGATTGAGAGAAAAAGAGAGGGATTCGACGTTGTTGTGTGGTCGTTAGTTTCGTTTACTTGGCATAAAAGGATGCTCCTTGGCCGACTCTTTTCGGTTGGTTCCTCCCCCTTTTCTTTCTACCTTCTCGAAAATAATAGGATTATCCTTTTCTCTGCTCTCCCACCACTTTCTCTTTTTTAAAATCCTCCTTTTTTGGTTGGGGTGGGGGAGGAATTTATCTTTATCCGAAAAACCATGTCCTTTTCTGGCGAGCTTTGACCATATTTTCCATGTCCTCTTTCTTTGTTTTCTCACACCCTTTTTTCCCATCTCACTAGCGCTTTCGGAAAGTGCCGAAGATGGGGGAGAGCGTTATCTTGATTTTGGATTTTATCGTCGCGAATATCCCTTCCTTCCTCGTTAGACAACGCCACCGCGGTGCTCGGCGCACTCGGATTTCTGGGAGATGTCTTTGATGCTGCTGCCCAGTTTTCGAAATCCTCACCTCTCAAAATCCCCGCCCAAAATAAAGGTGGGGAATTCAGCAAATTCTATGTCGGATACTTTAGGTTCGGTACTATCAAAAGACACGTTCATACCTCAAAATTCTACCGTGCTTACTTTTCTCCGTCGTTCTTCTTTTCTTTTCGGGTCAAACCCGTGGACACGTCTCAATAAAGTTGAGAACACGAGAAAAAAAGATCAACAACATGTTTTTCGTTAGAAAATTATGGTCAGCTACTTAGAATTTTTTTGGAAGGGAATGTAAAGTACGACGAAGTTACCACGAGGCCGGACCAATAGTCGTTGGTCCTTCTCAGGGTGGGTCACTACTATGCTGGAGGTTTGAGAGGGAACTTTGGGAACAGGGTCAGCATCATGGACTTTAAGAGAAAACTTTTGTGAACCCAATTATCTTCAATGACTATTCATCTACAATACAAACCGAAACATCGTTGCAATTTGAGGGGAACAGTTCTTTTTCGCCTTTTGTTGTCTGAAGGACGTGGAAAGTTTCGATTTTTATGATCTCAGTGACGGACCCATCATTCTCGAGTTATTGTAAAATTAATGACGTTGAGTAATTACGGTTTAAATTGAACATTCTGTAGCGCTTGTGTTGCGAATAATTAAGGTAGTGAAGAGGTCAGATGGATGGGTAAATATGGAGGGAGAGGGAGAGAGGGACAGAGAGTGGGGTGTGCGGGGTGAGGTCATTGGAGCTGATGCTCGCTCTGCAGAGTCACAGGCCTGCAGTTGGTAAACGACGAGAGGGATCCGCAGGCTAAAGTGGGGCATAGGTTTAATCACATCATAAATAGAATACCATATCTCTTATTCGTTCAAGCGAGGAAAAGCAAGGGAGGGAAAAGCCATTTAAAAGATTAAAAAGTTTTTGTTTTGATTGAAAATAGACTGGCAAAGATCTTTGGATTAGGATGACGAAAGCCATGTTTTGCATATAAAAAGCCGCCGAGGCAGAGGAGGAGGAGGCAGAGCAGTGGCCTTCATCATCCTCAAAAAACCAGAAGAGCACAAGGGCATCATACATCCCTTTGATCTTTTCCCGTCCATCCTTCCTTCCTTCCCTTCCTCCCTCCCTCAGGCGTGTAACAGAAAAGCTTTGCTTTTTCGGTGTTCTTGATATTCGATTTGATTTGATCTCTCCACCCTTTTGCACGCTCATTGGGTCTTGCACAGCTCGACCCACTTCCCTTCCCTTCCCTTCCCTTCCCTTCCTTTTCCCTGCTTTTTCTCGAACCTTCCGAACGTCTTCGGCACACTGTGATAACAGCCCAGAAAGAAACAGAGAAATAGAGAGACAGAAAGAGACAGAGACGGATATATATATATATATTTGGTGGTGGGAAAGCCTTTCCGGGTGTCAAGCTCGCAGCTTTCGTCTCCGGAACTGAACTTAGAAGGTTTCCTTCCGCACACCTTCGTTTAGCTTTTGAGTTCCCTCTCTTCTCTCATTATACAGCCTGTTGCTGGCTGACCAGCATGAAGGAAGAGATATGCAAGTAAGGAGAAAAGGGGTGGTCCTTGAGTTTGGGGCCTCGCCTCTCTGACGAACGTTTGTGTTGTTGGTGTAGAGATAGAGATAGAGAGAGAGAGAAGAGATGAAGTACGTGCTGGTCACTGGAGGAGTGGTGAGCGGTCTCGGGAAAGGCGTGACCGCCAGCAGTATCGGCGTGCTTCTCAAGGCCTGCGGACTTCGTGTCACTTCCATTAAGATTGGTATCGACATCCTATCCCCTCTCTCCCTCCCTCTCTCGCAGATGCTTCGAAACTCGTCTGGCGAGTTGAGTTCGTGTTAGATCTCCTGGTCATTTCCATTGTGAACGTCCAAGTTCGAGCATTTGCATTCATTTGTGAATGACTCGGAGTGTCAGCTTCAATTTTGGCTGCTTTTAAAACTTTCCTGAGCGTTTCCTTTTTCTTTTTCCATTCATGCTTCCTCAAAAGGAGGATTATTTTTCTTGAAAACTCCAGAAAGATGTGGGCTTTATAATTCGGAGGTGGTACCTGTACCTTTTGAATTGCACCTCCTGTAATGAAATATTTGGCTTGGAGGGGTTGATGACTCCTTCGAATCACCTCTCATCACCTCTTCTTCTTGTTTGTTTCACTGGCATCACTGCAGCAGCTGAATAGTGCCTTTTTGATGCAGATCCATACCTCAATACTGATGCTGGGACTATGTCCCCTTTCGAGCACGGAGAAGTTTTTGTCTTGGATGATGGTGGTGAGGTAGGAATGGATTTTTTTCAGCAATCTGCCATAAAAAAGATATCAGGCTATAATTAATAACTGCACTAGTAGGAATTTCGTTTTTCTCGCGATGCATAGAATTGTGAGTTTTCCAATTGGAGGGGGAAAAACATCAAAGGAAATCCACCAATTTTCTGTGACTTTCAAGTGATCTCTCAGTAGCACAGTAAGGGGAAAACCTACAGACCAAGAATTTAAAAATCCCTACTAAAAATAAACAGGATTGATTCAGGTTGGTCATAGCTGAAATGATTCTCTGCTTTTATCTGTTTTGGTTTTCAAAGGTGGACCTGGACCTTGGAAATTATGAGAGGTTTCTGAATATCAAGTTGACCCGTGACAATAATATCACCACCGGGAAGATTTACCAGGCAAGTGCATACAGATGCTTATATTCCTGCTACTTTGCAATTTCTGCTAGAACTTCTTACAATCAATTACCCATTATGACGCCCAGTTACTCAAGACCTTTTTTTTCCCCCTTTGATGCACGGCAGACAGTAATTGACAGAGAGAGAAGGGGAGATTATCTGGGGAAGACTGTTCAGGTTGTTTGCCACTGTTTTGCTGTCATATGTCCTCTAAAGAAGCCTTCTGCGTGCTGCTTCTATATCTTATACTTGTATATTTCGGAATGTAGGTCGTGCCTCATATTACAGATGCCATTCAAGAGTGGATTGAGCGTGTGGCAGTGATCCCCGTTGACGGAAAGGATGGTCCAGCTGATGTATGTGTCATTGAATTGGGTGGAACCATAGGTCAGTAGCGGTTACATTCAGCAGACCAGCATTAGCATTCTGTTTATTAGTTAAAGAAACGTTGACATTGTACCGGACTATCAAATGCAGGAGATATTGAGTCTATGCCATTTATCGAGGCTCTGGGACAATTTTCATATCGTGTCGGTAAGGACATTTTCTGCGGCTGCATGTTTTCTTCTTCTTTTCTTGGATCCTGGATTTTATGTTGATGGAATGACTGGTTGATTCTCCTCATTTAGGTGTTGGAAACTTTTGCCTGATTCATGTCAGTCTTGTGCCAGTTTTAAATGTTGTGGGTGAACCGGTAATGACTCAAGAAACTCCCTCTTTGTTCTTCTTTCTTTCTTGGGGAAAAAAAAACGCTGATAAGGTCTGGCAGCCTTAATTGAACTTTCGATTCATTTTCAGAAAACAAAGCCCACCCAGCATAGTGTGAGAGGACTAAGAGGCCTGGGGTTGACGCCCAACATCTTAGCTTGTCGCAGTACGATGGTCTCTCTCTCTCTCTCTCTCTCTCTTTCTGTATGTGCGTGTGCGTGTGCGTGTAGATCATGTTTGCCGGATCCACTTGACAGGGGTGTATGTCATATGCAGGCACTCGATGAGAATATAAAGGCCAAACTCTCACAATTTTGCCATGTTCCGGTATGAAGGAAACTTTGAGTCTGCATTCTCCTCAAATATCTGGAGAGGATTCACTCTTTGTAAATTAGCTAAGTTCGCTGATGTGGTTTCTTCAGGTACTAATTACTTTTTGTTCTCCAGGTTGAAAACATCATAACTGTCCACGACGTATCAAACATCTGGCACATCCCTTTACTTCTAAAAGTATGTGTTCTACCTTTTTGTATAGGATGTTAAATACTAGGTTATTCAAGAAACTGTTACAATGAAAATAGTGTGTTTTTGTGTTTGAATTAGGATCAGAAGGCTCACGAGGCAATCTTGAAAGCGCTGAACCTTAGGTTTGTCACCTTGTCTCATCCCTCACTGCCAATTTTCCATGTTGATCTACTTATATATTGACTCTGTTGCAGTGTAAAATGATAAAAACCTCTTTTGTGCAGTGTGGCTCGGGAACCTGTTTTAAAAGAGTGGAGTTCTAGAGCTGAACTTTTTGACGAATTGCGTGAGCCTGTGGGTTATGAGCGATTTTACTATGTTCGATCTCCTTTCATTGTTCAACTTTAAAAACATTCTTATCCTATCATATAAACTAATCTGCAGGTCAAAATTGCTATGGTTGGAAAATACACAGACCACTCCGATTCGTATCTTTCTGTAGTTAAGGTGTGTTAGCTCTTTCTGATGCTTAATTTAAGTTTCTAGAATTTTACTGTTGCTATTGTACTTATAAAATAGTTACGTATGAGCTTTTTGCTTGTGTCATGCTATTGATTTATTTACATTTCTAAGGGATTTTATATTCCATGACCTCATGAGCTTCCCACAAGCCAATTAGATTGAGATTATCATCTATCAATTATATTGGACAGCACAACATAATTTCATATGTGACTTTTCAATTGATTTAATTGATCAGTAGTCGGCCGCTGACATTTACACAAGGTCCAGAAACATTCTTGTTGCCTAACATCCTGGTTAATCTTTCTTGCTAAGTTCAAGATCTTAGAACATGTACTGCTATTTTTTGGTTTCTAAAAGGGTAACCAGAGGTGCGTACTAGTTTAATTTTAACTTAAAATTAAACTCAGTGTATTGCGATTCGTGCCTTTTGTCAGCAATAGCCTTCTTTTTCAATCGAAAAGATTCTTACAAGGTCTTATTTGACTTGTATAATGTGAATGTGGCATTCAGAAAAATTACCTTGCCCAGTTTCCTGCGGTAATATGTGCTTAAAATGATTTCACAAACCGGTTGAGTCTTCTTCTTCTACTTCTTGTTGTTGTGGTGGTGGTGGTGGTGGGGTTGTGCATAAACTTCGTTTTGCTTAAAAATCAAGGTTTAATAAACTTCCAGCTGTTCTATTCAATAGTTCTTTTGAGAACCAATGTCCTGTTACCTTAAGTATATAATGTGCCTTTTGCAGGCCCTCTTGCATGCTTCTGTTTTACGCCATAAAAAACTTGTTGTGCACTGGGTTCCAGCTTGCGACCTTGAACACGTGACAGCTAAAGAGGTTATCTCTTAGTTCTGGTCTTTCTTTCGTGCCTTTATGATTTCTCTTGTTAACCAGTTGAATGATACTAATTGCAGAACCCAGAAGCTCACAAGGCTGCGTGGAAAAATTTGAAGGTTGGTTTGTCCCAGGCTTTGATGGTCCTGGAATTTCAATCTACTAATGCATTCTGTACTCCGATCCCCCTTTCATTTTGGTCACTTCTGACTTGTCACTGTAATTTTTCTTCAGGGTGCAAATGGTGTTCTAGTTCCTGGAGGTTTTGGTGACAGAGGAGTGCAAGGGAAGATTCTTGCTGCAAAATATGCCCGAGAAAAGAGAGTCCCTTACCTTGGGATTTGTCTGGGAATGCAGATTGCTGTTATCGAATTCGCACGATCTGTTCTTGGTTTGCAGGATGCTAATAGTACTGAATTTGATCCTAATACCAGGAATCCCTGCGTGATATTCATGCCTGAGGTTATACAATTGTGCTATTTGGTTGAAATTTGAACTTTTGAAAGGCTTCCTTTTCTTGTCAGTATGGATCCTTACGATGTAACATGCTTACAGGGCTCTAAAACCCACATGGGAGGAACCATGCGTCTTGGATCTAGGAGGACATATTTTCAGGCATTGGAATCTGTGTCTGCGAAACTGTATGTGTCAACAGTAGAAATAACATTCTTAGACATAATCTGTTAGATGTAAAGCTATATGCTGGGAAGGCGCATGCTTCTGCATGATTTTGCTGGGGAGTGTTAATAGTACATTCCAAGAAATTTGTCTATAGATGTCCAGGAGCATGTGAGAGAGGTTGGAGGAGTGTGTGGGGGAGTTAATTTGGCGGTTGCTCTGATAATTGGCTATAATGTATATGCTGTATCCTTTGTAGATATGGGAATCCAAGATATATTGATGAGAGACATCGTCATAGATATGAGGTGGGTCATGAGGAAACATGTGCTTTACCTTCAGAAGTTTTTTTGGCAAAAAGTGACTTCGATTCTCCTGCAGGTAAATCCTGACATAGTCGCTCAACTTGAGAGTCGTGGCCTTTCTTTCCCTGGCAAGGATGAAACCGGTCAGCGGATGGAGGTAATTACTGTTGCGGAATAATCAGCCATGTTCAAATGTCTTTACCATAGCTGACTCAACAATTTTTTGGTGATGCTACAGATTGTTGAACTGCCTGGCCATCCATATTTTGTTGGAGTTCAATTTCATCCTGAATTCAAATCGAGGCCTGGGAAGCCTTCACCTTTATTTTTGGGTATTCCTCTTCCTACTCCAAAATGATCATTCAAAGTTGATTTTCTTTCATTGCCCTTTTTGTTGCGTGGATCTTTTGTTGAATTCAAGTGAAACATACTATCCTAATCCCTATCTTAGAAATTTCTTTGTTCCTCTCTATGTACAGTATGTTAAAGTCTATCTTCTACACCTGCAAAAAAAGAGTTTGATTATGAAACTAGTTACCCGGGCCTTTCTTATCATAATTGCAAAGGGGGCTGAGTACCTTTTCTGAAAAATTAGTGTTTTTTAGTTGGTTAAGATTGTTGATGACAATTAGGGGGGTGAGATTACCTCAATATTCAAAATGAGAAGGGCTTTAGTTGGCTCAAATTCTGAAGAGTAAAGAAGTGGAAAGAAATGCAAAATTATGAACTGGGTTTTGCTTGTGCGTCACTCAAGTATATGAAATATGCAATTAATACTCCGTTATGTCAAATATAGGGTTTGTGGCAGCGTCGT
This sequence comes from Eucalyptus sp. ANBG9806169, assembly GCA_014182395.1. Lineage (NCBI taxonomy): Eukaryota > Viridiplantae > Streptophyta > Magnoliopsida > Myrtales > Myrtaceae > Eucalyptus > Eucalyptus sp. ANBG9806169. Next base: position 45,836,875 of record CM024577.1, read on the forward strand.
GTAGAGAGTTGGAAGCCGTTCCACAACACTGCGGTGGCCAGGAAAAGGTCTCACCTACTTATCACATCAACGGTCACTTGCCAAGTAAAGTATTCTCGAATGGCAAGGCTACTAATGGCTTGTATGGCGCTTACAAGATTTGCAATGGCGTGCACATGTGATTGAGACATTGGTGTCACCCACGGCAATATCTTTTCCTTCTGGTGTGTTTGGTGAGCTAGATTGACAATTTTCGAGTAGATTGTAGAGGGGTCTGTACAGAGACGGCTTCCCAGAGAGTCCCAATAGAGAACAGAGCCTGGCCCGGTCTTTTTTATACGGGGGGGACTCTTGTTCATCATTATTGTATGTCTGTATTGAGGTGGTTTGTCGGGAGTAGTCTGAGTATACCCTTGGCACTCATACTTGACTATGTATTGAGGTGGTTTGTCGGGAGTAGTCTGAGTATACCCTTGGCACTCATACTTGACTATCTTGTTGCTTTCTCAGAGCAAATATGATCGTGTCGTGCATTTGTCAAGGTTTGATCTAAGTTATTCACTGATTTATGTGTTGTTGTAGCGTGACAGTTCGAGGAAAAATAAGTACTCAGTGCGAGATTAACGGAAGAACCAGTTATAAAATGTAACACTGCATAAGTGCCATGAGAAAGCAAGCTGCTGTAATTTCAGAATAAATTGGTCCAGCGTAGAATTTAATACATCGCCATTTGCATCTGTTCTGCGCCATTTCCTGCAACCACCCTATCCACAAAGGAAGGTCCGATGGTTCATAAAACGCTCATGGTGCTAAAGAAGTTAACTTGCGAAGTCCCATGGTGCCGCTTTTGGCACCTGTTGCAATGCCCAGAATCTGCTCGTCATCGAGGGTACCCTGCGCCCGGGGTAAGCTCGCACGATATAAATATCCACCATTGGAACGGTTATTATTATTATTATTTTTTTTGGTAAAGATAAGAATATATTAAGGGAGAGCTAGCTATACAAAAAATTTACGGCAAAAACTTTCACTCATAGTGCAGTGCAAAAGCAGAATGAGTGGAAATGGAGATGATGTTAAAAAACCAGAACAAACACAACAACACCAGCCGAAACAACCGGCAAACACACCACGGCAAACGCCAAAGATCAAAGAAGATCAACTTAGTAACGGCAGCCATAGCACCATCCATAAGTCCAGAACGACGCGCCATCAATCCATATGCTTAGCAGGGCCACCGATGAAGACAGAGGGGTCAAATCCCCATCCTCGTTGGAGCTTTCTATTCCTGGGGTTGTCCGGTACTCTATTGAAGGTGAGGGCTTTGTCTTTCACAACTTTGACGAGATGATTCTTCAAAGCTGCAACCTCAAGGGCTTCACCTTGGAAGATGATGCTGTTACTTTTCTTCTAGATAAGATGACATAAGGCCCCAAAAGAAAAATGGGCGATAGAGTGAAAGAAATCATTACCCGACAGGATTTTCAATGCCCGGAGGAGATTTTCCGCCCAAGTCCTGTTCCGCCATGGCGAAATCATTACCATTGGAACGGTTGTCGGTCTCCAAGAAACTGGTTTTTCTAGACATTTTCTTGGCTTAGATATATTGCTTCCTGAACTTGACAGTAAAGGGAAGCCGGAGAGGGAACATGCGAACACCCACCATGGTGGACAGAAAGAGGCATGCGTGCAAATTAGTTTTTCCTTTTGGTCTGAACATGCAAAATAGCTCGAATGCAAGAGATTCCGATCAAGGTGGAGGACAGAGGTAATTTGTGAAACAAATAGATTTGTCTTTATTAAGGGAAAAGACAGACGATTGTAGATTTCAGACTACATTCTTAAAAATCCTTATACATTCTCCTATGGTCCAGAGCTATATACATTACCATCTCTATAGAATATAAAAAATAACAGATCTGTAATTGAATTTGAAAAACTAAAAAGGTTCTCTATAACCCACAAGAAAAGAGCATTCTCGTGGAATTTGACAATTAGCCCATGATACAAACTAGTTCTATAAATACGTACCAAAAAAAAAAAAAAACTAACTAATTCTATGAATAGCCATGATACAACACCAAGAATTCCCTTGCCATTGCAATCAATAAATTTGAATAATCTAATATGCTCATCCTTGACCATGTAGCTTCCCTCCGCTGTCTGACACTTGAGGTTTCTCCATCTTATCTGGGTTGCACTACAGAGTTCTTTTCAGAGATACAATGGTTCTGAGGATTCGGGATTTACTCCAATAAAGGTACCAATGTATGTTTCAAAGTTTGTGGATGGAGATTCATGCTGTATGTAATAGCCACTCCTACAAGTGAGCAAAATGCTGGCACAAGTCCCAAACCAAATCTTGATACTGAAACGTAGACATCCGTTGCAAGGTGTCCCTGAGCTTCTTTTGAGGTGGCTGCATTAGAATGTCATTAGATGAGTTTGGCATAAAAATGAAAGAGGTAGAAAACATCCAAAACTAAATACAAGGATGAATTCAAACACATGTGACAGAGTTTTGACTGCATAATCTAATTGGGTGTATCAACAACTATGATTTAAGAACAGGATTGCAATGGTAAGAAGAACTTTGGTTGTTTCTCATTCATTTGTAATGCAATTGATAATGTATCAAGTCTTCTTTCAGCTATCAGTGATCTATATCTTTCTCTAAGGTCTTGTCAAATCTTTGTAGGTCTTTTACTACCCTCCTCAATCTAAATATCCATCCCAAGAGGGGACTATCATGAGGCATTCCTTCCACATGATCAACACATTTCGCACAAGCTTCTATTGCCTCGTCTTCAATCAGAGAAACAGTCTTCAATCAGAGAAACACGTACATTTTCTTCAGATAGATTTATTTCTAGTTCCGTCTTTCTTCAATTACCAGCACATCCAATGAAACTTCTCAGCTCCTTTAATGCTCATTTGTGCACGTCTTGTATTCTAAGGAAAAAGCAAGTAGCAGACTCCCTTTGGGCATCACCATAAAGGTCCCCTACCCCCTAAGACATGTTTGGTTTGAGCCGTAGTTACTAAACACTACCCCCGGCCCGCTCATCAACCGTTACTCCCACTGAGATGCTAGAGATACAGAATCCATCTGCACAAAGCAAGAAAGCCACTACTCCCCCAAGTGGTTCAACCTCATCCTTCGCGTTTGTGGAATACTAACCCAATTCACTAGCCACTGCCACAGGTGATTATTTTGTGCATGTGGTGCTGTTTGACCAACATGAAAAAAAGAAGAAAACCTCATGGTTAAAGATAACAGTATACAAATGAGAAGGACTTTCTCATATCACATGATGATTCTTACGATTATAAAGAAAACATGATTTCCGATTGACAATGTTTAGACCACTTTAATGTTATGAAGCGATTTTACATTCTTTTACGCTTAAGTTCATAACTGGCCTCAAATGTCATGCCTGATAGTTCTGAAAATTGCAGTCTACCTACCCCCGATGAAGTCTTCTCGTAAGTTCACTACTTACAATTTGACCTTTGCAGGAGACACGTGTGCCTATATCTCTATGTAATTGGGCACTCAAATAATAAAGTTACCAACTTTTCTTGATGTACTGTAACAATTTTAAGAAAACTTTGACCCCGAGAAAATGCATGTAGATGATATAGTCTCTTTAATTTTATGAAGCTGACAACAAGAATGAATTGATTAAACTAAAAAAATCCATGGGAAAAGCTGTTTAACTCTAAATTAGAGCCAAATCAACTGTCTTGAATGCTTTTCTAGCACTAGTTGCTGGAATGATTAAAGCACTTTAATGATAAGAGACCTAGTTCCTGACATTCCTTGTCAGTGAGATCAAATCTACCTAAAGCAGATTTGTCATCTGATGGTGGAGATAGCAAGAGCAGTGGAAACTAATGGAATCGCGGCAGCACTGTCTCAAATAAGACGATCTGCCTTGACGCATAAGCAAGCATCATTTAGACATTTAATTATCTCCAATCTTATTGGTTCAAGCCACCTCACCCACTACAAAGATCAAGTAAGGACCACACGCAATCAATGTCCTAAAAAGACTCATGGGACCATCTAACTGATCCCATCATGGAAAAATGCATGGGGGGCTATAAGGGGCCTGGCCATTCCAAGCTTTTTATAGTTTCTGAAGGGTCCTCATACATGTTTAACTCATGTTGTAGATTCTCTAACATTCAAAACTAATGACACAATCCAGGCCTCAAATGTTTAGAAACCTTTCCTTGGCATTGAAATGCATATAATAAAACCCAATTGAGAAAACTTCACACTGCTTCCATAACAGTCATCATTACTCAGGTAGTGGTTCAGTAGGACCTCAACATGTGGAAATTTTGCAATTTTTCAAGCTTCTACTACAGATTTTGAGATGAAGATATTAAAGTCTAGCTAAAGAATTTGCAACTTTTTTTCAAAAAAAAAAGAGAACTATCAGAAATTTATCCTACCCACTAAACAAAATGAAGTAGGAACATGTGGTTAACTTACTTTGATATGATTGAAGAATATAAAGAGTGAGCCCACATGCAATTTTGTCCAAAAAGCTCAAGGATCCACACACAAATGCACAGCCATTTAGATCTTCACCAACTAAGACACTCTGCATGCTTATCCCAGTCACCTGTAATGCAAAAGAAGAACTAAATAATTTGGCAGAAGGAACTCCTAAAGGAATCAAAAGGAAGAATAGATACAAGGTGCAGGAAAGTCTACACCAGCGCAAAATATCCAGTAGAAGTGTCAGCATGACTACAGAGGTTTTAAAAAAGAAAAAAAGAAAAAGAAAAAAGTGAGATGACTGATGGGAGCTCAAAATAACAAGATAGCAGCAAATGATTACCATCATGAGAGCATTCGCCACGCCAATAAATATCGATAAAACATACACGAACCAACTCATATTTCTTGGTAACAGAAATATCGCTGCGCCACAAAATACCCAGAGAATGCCTCCTGTAGAATAGTAAGCCTTCAGTCGTTGTCCAGTCCAAGCTACCTCCTACAGGTTTTCCAAATAAAATTGTTAGAGCAAAATATCCACAAAGTATAATTTAAAATAAATAAATAAATAAAAATCAGAGTTATGAGACCGATGACAGCACCTGTAGCATGACGGATACAAAGAAGCTGCAAACATAAATAACAGCAGGGACCTAATTTCACCAGAAGCAAAAATCATCAAATATAAAGTTCTTAAACAAACATGTAAAGATGTGCTAGAATATTTCTGAATATACCAGAGCTTTGGCTGACTGGACCATCCGCAGATCATTAATGACATAGAAAGCAAGATATGCCTGATAATATTTACACATTGACATAAAAATAGCATTAGTGGCACTGTGGCACAAATATCTCTCACACAAGTAACTCCAACAATCATCAGCGGAAAAAATGAAATTTGCACCACAAATAGTTGAATGACAACGTCAAAATTTCCATGCTTATTGTGCTGGGAATGATCTCAAATGAGGACCTAAATGTATAGACCTCTTTATGGATCGCTCTGCTAGAACTACCAGCACGTCCTCATTACATACCTTTTTCATTATCAAGAACAGAGAAGCACCACAAAGTAAATTAAGTGATTTAACATTGTCCAAGTTGCAGAGTCAATAAAATTTGCACAAGTCATGCAGAAAGCATCCAAAACCAAAGGGACATAAGAAGCTAACCTGTGAAACGTTGACAACTAATCTTGTAAGCACATAAACAAGAGCAACTTGGTAGTACAAAACTTTCTTGAACCAGTAATCCCATGAAATTCTAGCTTGGTTGCCCACACAAGCATTGGCTTTCAACCTAAGTTAAAACAGGACAACAGAAATTATAAGAGACAACTAATGCAACATAACACTACCAGTCAACTCATGCCCACAGACTTGCAACAAAATTCTACTTTGTCAATAATACTGAACCTAGAATCAACCAAGTAATTCCTTTGAATTGAGATTCTCATTCCTGTATTTACTCCCATACAAGCCTGCAAAAAGCTATAAAGTACATTGCAGCAGCAATTTCCTAGAATTCTAAAATTACCAAGCACACAGCCCCAGAGGCATGTCCCCTTAACACCGTGCGCGCGCGCAGAGAGAGAGAGAGAGAGAGAGATGCACACCGTGGCTCTCTAGTTCCAAGATGAAATATGCTCACGAAGCAACATCCAACAGCTATTGATAAATATGCTATCCAGCGATACTGCTCATTTACAAGAGTAATCTCAGACAAAGAAGAAATCATACAAATCAAAACATAAAAAAAAATTATACATACTTGATTTTCAATATCATCATGAGTCTTTGAACTCGTTATAGTGAAGACTATTCCAGCTACAGCATACAGACTCAGGTTGGCAACCTGGAAAATATGAAGTTTCGAAGGTAAAATAGTCAAGAATGCAGCAAACCGTGCAGTCATGGACATATTGATTGAACAGAACTAACCATGGTGAAAGCATTGCGACAACTAGCAAGCACCACTCTGCTTGTTGAATTCAGCGTAATGCAATTAATCATGGACCTATGAAGATAGCAACGGATCTTTCAGCACAAATTAACATTGACCATGAATCTTCAAGAGAATAAACAGAGCCACATCAACAAAATCAATATTTTTGTTTGCATGTTATCTTATTTGATTTTTTGCCCCATACACATGGAAAAGAGATATAGCACATGGTGATATGGCCAATCTTCTTTATACTAATTAAGACCCATAACAGTTGTCATAAATGACTCATCTTCCATTCAAACAATTCTTACATCAGCATCCTTGCTGATAAAGTTAGCAGTTAAAAATTGAGTTAATATATGGACAAAATCATATTACCATGGACATAGCAGGCATCTTCTTTACATAATTACACGAGGTGAATTTTATCTTTCAATGCATAAGCAGGCTATGCTCTTGAAGATATCAGACCTAGTAAACAGTCCATGATGCTGAACACAAAATAGCCTTCCACTATCGACTTAATTGACAGCAATGCTTACATGACAAAATAATCTAATTGTCACTCAAGTTCTGATTAGTATCTCAAATCAAAGAGAGTAAAAGCCTAACGCGCTTTACCAAAATTACACCATTATAATTCTAAGACAAACTGAAGCAACATGACAATATAGAGGACCAAATATGATTCTTCCACATATCTTACTAGCATATGCCAAAACAGGAACTGAGACACATAAAGGGGACATGCATTACGTTAAAAATTATTGCAATTTGCAACATGCAACATTGTTCCTTCTTTTGTATATAATATGCAAACTCTTCTCCTTGTCACTGAGAGGACCACATAATTGATTGCACAAAGCTCGACTAGCTTAGGAGTTAGAAATGCCATTACATGTGCGACACTTGAGTAGCAGCCCAACCCACATTGAAGATTGCTGCAAATACACTATATCCAATTGTTTCCATCGTCAGTGAATCGCTACCAAAGATGTTGCAAGGTATGCAACCACCAAAAACTGAAGAAAAGGAGATGGCAACCAAAATGGATCCTGCCAAATGCCACACTTTGAAATGTCCAAACCTGTCTATCTATCAAATAGATAATTAAGAAAAGAACAAGGGTGAGAAATTGTACCAAGTTTTAGTTGCATGAACACTCAGATACAGTGACAACAAATAGATCGAAGGAGAAAATAAATACTGACGTGATTTGAGGATATCTGTCTTGACATTTTCTGAAAACCGAGAAATGCAAAGATATATATCCATATGAAAGAGAGGCAAGCAATTAATCTCATGTGGCAAGTGATAACCAGCAGTACAAGGGATGCACATTTTGACAATATTATGTGAACTATCTCTAGTCTACAATGCTACACCCCATCCAACTTTTGGCAATTATTGCCCATATCAAGTGGCGCTAAGCCAAGTATATATTCTGACTATTGAAAATTACTATAAGATGGCACAGAGTCAATATCCCCATCTGTAAAGGATTGGAAGTCACTGTGTAGACAACAGCTAAATAGCTCATAGGGCATTATATCAAGAGAACCCACTAGCCAAAAATTTTTCTCCTCTATGAACAGAACATTGATCATAACTCCTCAAGTAGGAAAATTAATACGATTCAGAATCTTAATTTTAGTGCTTTCAGCTGGATGGCAACCAGGGAAGGACAAAATGTCCTAGTTGAACTATGCCTTTTCGAACTACTACAGTAAATATATTTTTGTTAAAATGTGTCCCCAAGGAACTGGTTAAGAAGCAACTTAAAGAAAGTTTGCAATTTTCAATTAAATTGTTTCTCGTGTTATGTATAAACAACGGTTTGAAAAATCAAACATTCTCAATCAATTGTACTTAACGAATGCCCCAAGGGAACATGTCAGCAAGACCCATCGAATATGGGGAAGTATTAATCAAACCAAGCCCCTTGACACATCATTCCTGAATCTGTCCCTGGTAGAAAACAAATTATTTTCTACATAGGCAATAGGATCCAAATTAAATGTCTAGCAAGATAGTAGTTCTGAGCAATCTGGACTCATTATCCTAGGCCAAATCCAAATCATCATAGTGATGCCAACTCCAATTGAACGAACTCTTGCTATCCCAACTAACACGTGACCAACCATGGGTTGTAAAGGATTTCATCCAGGTGGGATGTGAATGCCTTGAAAAAGGGGCATAGTGTCAACTTAAACACAATGCCTAGATAGCAGAATATACATTACTTAAGGAACTTGATAAGTCTTACTCTTTACCTTAATAATATTGCTGATGTGAGGGACTGAAGTAAATGGGATTCAGGCACTAGCTACACACCATAATGACAGAACCCCCACCTTCTATCACAAGGATGAAAGAAACCACTCGTCTTTTCTGTTGCAGATAAGGTGCTCTGTTCCTAGAATAGAGACGAGCAGCAACTCACAGCAAACTATGGAACCATCTTCAGCGCTCCCCCCCCCAAAAAAAAGAAAAAACTAACAAATGTAAAATCTTTCACAAATTCGATGCTCATGCATCTTCAACCATTTCCCTTCCGACCTCTCCCACCAACAAAACACCCCATGAGAGGAACATAATCATACAATTCGAAGTGAAGAATCCTACAGCATGACCTCTTTTTCTCTTGACCTTGCTACTTCATAGTGGTTGAAATCATAAGGGCCCATTGGGGATAGCTATAGGCTTTTGACTTTAATGATGACTTTTACTTTTTCTGTTTCAACTATGCCTTTTAGCCTTTCAGTTAAGCTGTGGTGCTAGATAAGCCAAAGTGGTACTTCAACTCATAATGATTATAACTTATTATGAAGAACTTTAATGTGAAACATCTCAACTCTTGAAGGGATTTAGGTCAAAACATTATGCTAGCACTTCAAAATTCATAAATATTGCTCAAAATCCCAAATTTTCAATATTCAAAGGATGTGTTAACAAGTGCTTTTAGGAACTTGTTCAGCAAAACTAATATTGCTTGAATATGTATAAAGGTCATTAGAAATGTCCAAGAGAAACATGACCATGTTCAAGAAATTAGAGGATAATTTTTATGCCCTTCAGGAAAAAGACAGGATGTGATTACTAAGACAGGATCACAATGAGAGATTCAATAAGGTAGGTGGGCAGGCTTATGCTAATGGAAGAAGCTACTCCAAGTCCTACCATTGCGTGAAATAAAAAGGCCAACCAGCAAGGTTCTCAGCATAGATGGTGAATATAGTGCACGATGTACATTTTTATTAACTAAATGGGCTTCTGACTAAGCAAATAGAAAAAAGTTGATTGACTGGGCTCAGCAAACATGGTTTTCCTCAACTGCTATCCCATATTTTGGAGCTCATCCCCATGCTTTTTATCCGTATATGCTCCATCTACTCTTACTTTTAAAGCTTTTTCTTAAAACTATATCCAAAAAATTAAGTAAGACAACAGTATATAATGGCATTCCAAAGACAAGTAATAAGCAAGTACCAACATCCAATAGTATTTCTTGTATGATGAAGCACAAGAACAGAAATTAATTATCTCATTGGTGAAGACATCCACACATAAGTTCAGGACTGAACAGACTAGTCATATACCAGTTCACCAGCAAATATTGTCGCAAGTCCATCAGCCACTTGGCCTGAAAGCATAACGATTGCTGCATCTCTGGATAAGAGAATACTTGTCAAATTATAAGCGATTTTTTTTTTTAAATACAAAAGAGAGATATGTATAATTGCTTATGTGTACATTTAAAATTCGAGCATACAGAAGACTCATTTGAAAGAATGAACCTATGTAATGTGTCAATCTAATAAAATTTTGACAAGAAGTGTCACAGTAATTTCCAAAGCACAAGAGGTCCTGCAGTAATTGATCTCTACTTTGAATAGAATATTGCACGAGGCTTGCTCACCAGAGGAAAAAAATTAAAAAATCTATCAGATGAAATAATACAGAGAAACTAAAACTAACACAGTTTTATCAAAATTTTGAGGTAGATAAGGAGTAATTTAGATTGAGAATTGATCCAACTGAGACTGAGTGTATTAGATGCAGAGTTTGACTCATCAAGATTCACCTCATTCTTCATCTGTAGTTAACAATAGCTAGGTGTAGGAACAATTCTTCAGCTTTGTAATTGAAGCCTTAAAAGCCAAGGTCTACAATTTTTGAGAGAGAAAGATAATCTTGCACAAAAAAATCCAGGACAACATTTCATGTCTGTTCGTATATGACCAGCTTATGCTCGATAGAAAGCAAAATAAGAATAAAGATAACAAGACTTGCTATGCTCTCTATGCTGGATTGCCTGGAAATAAAAACAAAGATAGCCATATAATGTTGCACAATGAGGATAGTTTGGCAGTCGTTTGGCACTAATCAGATGAGATTGGGTCAAATAAAGACTTTGTGAAGTTGAATAAAAAGTTAGCCTGCACAGGATAAGATCCAGAAAAGTTGCTGAAGGTTTTCGGAACAATCTAAACAGATCTTTGAGACGCTTAAAACAAATGATGTGACTACTCGCTAGATACTAGTCAGAAGCAATAGGAGGTGCCAAAAGAGACAACTTATGAATATGCCAGAGAAGTAACTCGTATAAGAATCTCATCAAAGCCATGGTTAACATGAAGCAGCATATTTTGTGCCCAGTTTATATAATGACATGAGATTATCCACGCAGCTACCCTAAGGGTAAGTTGAATTGTTTACCATCCTGGCATCCACCAAAAGCACTATCCATCTAACATGAAATATTTTAGTGTGACGTTTTACAGCTTACCAAAAATCTTTACACAGGACATCTGGCGAGAAATGACAAATATTTTCCCTAATTATCAAATGCGTTAATGGTATCCAACTGATAGTGCAAAGTAATCTCAAAATTCATGTCTGCGTGACAACCAACGATAATTGAAAAATCAATGGAATGGACTCATCAGATCCCCTCACTTAAGCAAGAGCGACAGTGCCAGTTCACCAATAGTCCGCAAACTCACATCCCTGGCAGCGAATGTTATAAGGTAGAGCAAGTACCTCGGCGACAATCCAATGTCCGTCAAGAACAGCAGGAGGTAAGTAAACCAACAGGCTGAAGTGATGTCATTGAGCATATGCCCCGCACCGTAATAAAAGACCGACCATCTTCCAACGGATTTTGAATAAGAATCATCATCCCCCATCGGACTGTCCATAAAGGAGAAATTATCTGCAGTCGAAACCTCTAAAGCCCTCTAGGATTGCAATCCAGACAGCATAACCTGCGAATTGCAAGAGGTCAGAACTCAGAATTCGAGTCGACAATCAATTCGAACGACACCAATAACTGGGAAAAATGGGAGACCCTTTGCAATAAAAACGACAAAGATCCTCATCAGCATCAACAAATGGGCGACGAATGCTTCAGTCTCGACTAGTTAACAGAAACCCAAATTCCGTTCTGCCTTTCCATAGAAACCATCAATTCCAAAATGCAAGAAACGGTCGACCTCCGATGCATCACCATAACAAAGTGCAGACGAAAAACAGTTTGGGGGATGCAAATCACGGGCAAAGAAAGCAAGAACAAATCGAGTCGACAAACAATCAGGGGGAAACATAAGCGGGAGGAAGAGATCAAGGACGCATACGGGCAGGGGAGGGCAGACCCAAGAAAGGCCGGAAATTTGTTGTCGATCTCGAAGGGGAGGGAGGAAGTTATGGTCGCCGCCTCAATTCAGGCAAGACCCACTTTCTATTTTTTGTTTTACCGCCATCATCGTCATCCTCGCGACCAATAAAATAAATGGCGCAGGCAGGCGAAAGGTTCCCCCACTCCCTCACCTCTCCGATGGCTTCAACTCGCTTGTCCTGACCTCCATAACTAGTCACCACCACCACCACCACCACCACCACTACCACCGCCCAGTCCACATCGACAGAGGGTATGCAATATGGGCCTGTCTGCTCCGCGCGCCTTGTCGTTTCCCAAGCTCGCAACACCCACTACGCTCGCACATCAAACGGAAGACGGAAGATGGAAAAAGATGTGCCCTTCGTGGCCAAAGATCGCCCATACCATAACCCACGTTGGACCTCTCCGGGTCGCCGAGATTCGTGGGCCTGTCTTGTCCTCACGCACCTCATTTCGCCGCTCGTCTGAAACGCATTAAAAAAGATCGAGACTTGATTGGTGAAACTCCGAGGTCAAACCCGCATTGGGACTCTCCCCCTCGCTCCCTCATCCGCAGTGTAAATGCGGCTGCTCAAGGCCCCACGCCACCGCCCCCACCGCCCCCAACAACAACCGCCGGTCCAAGCTTTAAGGGGATGAGGTAGGCTCCTCTCACCTGCCCCCTCTGTCACCCATTGACGATTTCCTATAATTTGCCCAGCCTCGTCGCTGACCCTCTTTTCGTCCTCAAACTTTTAGTCGAAAATTCACGACTGATGCTAAATTTTCCTATCCTAGCCCCACAAAAGTGGGGATTCCAAACCCCATTTCCCTCTTTCAATATGGGAAGTGTGGCCGCTAAGTTGTCTTTGACGTTTGGAGGATTGGTTCCTTGCAATCTTCTTCCCTCGACCGATCGAAGAATTTACTGCGTCCGATGGGAAATCGCTCCCGACATGTGTTGGTGTCGATCGAGCGCGTGGCGCGCTGGTCCGAGAACGGGGACCTCGCTCTTCGTCATGCACCCACGAAGCTGCCCCGTCGATATCAACGCACCGAAAATGCCAAACGTGCCCGACAGGCAATGTCATCATCGCTTCTCTCTAACACGTCTTCTTCTTCTATTAGCCAAATTGAAGCTAATATCTATGACTATATTTTTTTACTAATTCTCATTAATGTTTTAAAAATTACTGTTTAACAAAACTACAAATGCATTGAAGTATAGGCGATATCATCATTGCTTCTCATGTTTCTATCGTTACGAAATGATTGTATTTTAGAAGAAATTTCAAAATTTCCCTATTGGACTTTTTAAAATAATAAATATCACGAGTATGATTATCATTCAACTTTTAAAAAAAAAAATCCATCATTTCTTGATCGCAAACTCTATGCAAGAATTTCATAAGAAACCCTATGAATCATGTAAGATATGGCCGCCTGTAAATATAACGTGGACCAATTAGTAATTCATGATGATTAAGATAGTCGACAAAATAATGGATCTTACCTTCTAGGATTAATTTAAAATCAATGTCTAGCGTTTGTTAAATTTTTCGTCTTTTCTTCTACGGCAAGTTAACTTTTATTAAAAAAAAGTGGATCAAATTTTCTATGTATTCTCTAGTTTTTCAGTAAATTGCATTATTTTGGACCAATCTTCGTATGTAGTGGCGTGCTTACTCTTCTTTTAGCATTCGGATTATGTAGTTAGCAATTTTTGATAACTTAGTAAGTTTCACGTAGAATTTTTTTTTTTGTGTATTTTAAAAGTAAATATCTCACATCGTCTAATAAATTATTATTTACTTTAATTTTGCTTTGTAATGACGTCAAATATCCCGAAAAAGTAACTTTTGTTTTTTCCAGTCGAAAAAGTTCAAATTTCAATATATGGGATATTATCTCTTCATCTAGCAAGAACTGCTAAGGTGAGAAGAAAAATGTTGTTTTTCTAAATTCGATAAACCAAAAAAAGAAAAAAAGAAAAAAAAGAAAGAAATGCAACGGAGACATTCTTTAATTAAAAAAAATAGGATAAACTAAATCCTTTTAGTATTTAAATCGCGATATATGAAAAGATTTTTCCCGCATCAGAGCCAAGGCCTGGGCTTTCGGTTTCGCGCCAAAGACGACGAGCAGCAGTTGCAGAGCAGATGGGAGTGCTGTGCTTCGTGGCGGACTTGCCGGCGCTGCCGCCGGAATCCCTCCGCCGCCTGAAGCAGGTGAGCCGCCGCCGTCATCCCCGAACCTCTCCTCTCCCCTTCCGCCTCCTCCGCATCGACGATCCAGCTGACGTCCCTCCGCCGCTCTTTGCGAAGTGCTGGTTGCAGCTCGCCAATTACTACGCGGTCGCTCCTCCCTTCCCGCCGCCGCCGCCGCCGCCGCGGCGATCGGCCGCCCTCGGAGATAGGATCGCCCTGTGCTACGTCTTCTTCGATCGGCTCACCGCTTCTCGCCACGTACGTGCACTCCGACTGGCCTCCGAAATCGCTGCTCGTGTGTAGTAATCCCCCGATCGCGCGCTCTCGTTTGACGGAGCCTGCTGGTTTCCTTTCCCCGTTCGACAGCTGAAGATCGCTTATAGCCCCGGCGAGAATTTCGATCTGTGCGGGTTCCATCGCGCCGTCGGGAGCGTGCCGGCGGATGCCTTCGTTCCCGATTCCCCGGCTCTCTCTCGCTGCGGTAATGCCTTTTCCGCTCCCGCAGAGAACTTCGGTCAGATGTGATTCTAGGCTTCCCTGCGAGAGCTGATCCCTTTGCCTTTCCGCGATCGGACGCAGATGCGGAGCTGCTAAGTCTCCTTTCCGATGAGTCTATCTACTCCTGGTCCAGCGAGGACATAGCCAGAAAAATCGTTGTTCTCACCTCTTACTTACCTCCGGAGATGGACGCCGCGCTTCATGACTCTCTCATGGTGCACTTAAGACATGTCAATGGCTTGTTCTCTAGTTGTTTTCACATTCATGGTCATATTTATGCTTGCCTGTTTGGCTATCATGCCCGCTTGGCTGCTGGTGTTGTGACCACTGAAATTCCTTTTTCCCTACCAGGATGCGGCAGATAAATGTGTTTCAGTCGAGTTCTTGCTGCTTGAGATGAGGTCTGTCCATCTTCGCCACGTGCAGGAAAATATGAGTAAATTCGGCTGGTCCATCTCTGATCTGGACAACTGCTCCGTCTCAGCTTTTCTCCCAGGTTAAGTATCTGCCTCCCCCTTAAAAGCTCCACCCCAACAATTATCTAGGTAGCAAGAATTATGAATGTCACGCTGAAAAACTGTCTTTTGAGCAAGACTTGATCCAGGGAGCAGCACTGAATGAGATGTTTGAAGGAATAGGGACAGAGTTTTCCCACTCAGAAGCTGAGTTATAATTAGTACCTTGGTTGTGATACTTGAATCAACACAGTGCTTCAGGGGATCTAGAAAGATTTGGGATCTAGAATCACTGAGCTGAGTAACAAGATGGATAATTTTGGAGGATGTATGCTATGTGCATGGTTCCTCGGTAGCCTCTAGTTTGACAAATGCATCTCCAGAAAACTTATCTGCTCAACTCACTCTTCATTTGAGATATCGATAGTGTGGATGGCTAGTCTATACAATGCTAGGCATAATTAGTTCCCTTTTGGCTTCGACCAGTACACCATAAATTTCAGTTGAATATTAGCAGCTAATTATCAGGCAAAGAAACGAGCGTGTGTTGAAATGATCTCAGCTTTTAGTGTTCATCACCTCTTGTTTCTTCTTCTCTGTCACCATCTAGTATAATTATGGAAACTTAGAATAACTACAACAAAATTTTTAAACAGTCAGAGTTACTTCAGGTTCCCTATTTTACTAGTTTCGTACGAATTATGAGCCAAGTAGAATACATTGCTCATATTATACCTTTGAGCTTATACCACAGATGCAAGGGTTTTGGATGGTATGACAAAAAGATGGCTACAATACATAAGAGATCAAGTGGAAGAGTCATTGCAAGCTCGTTTTATCTTCAATAATGATCTCGCAAGCTATGTGAACCAGATATCCTGCAACCTATCTATCTCTAGCTATCAATTAATTGATGGCTTCAGTTACAGTCAGGTAAAAGAAGAACGTTGACTTTTTATCTACCATTCATTCGGATAGTTTACCATTTAATTCACTTTTGAGCAGTGGGCAGCCTAACACATGCAACATAGATAGGTAATATGAGCTAGAAAACATTTTTTTTTTCTTGAGGGCTAAAACAATATAGCAGTATAATTAGCTCATTGTGCTCTTCATAAATTACTTATCACAACTGTGGCAAATAATTGCATTGTATGGAGAGTTGTTAGAAAGTATGAGGCTGGAGCTGCAGATGGAAGTGAAGTTACTTGCACTTCACTTGCTTTAAGAGCAGTAGGATGAGGGATCTTGGATGCTTTAGCAATTTTTCATTTTGCTCAGCATTTATATGGTTCTTGTGCCTTCAATATAAAGTTGTGATGTTCCTTTGCCTATGAAGAAAGGTGTCGTGGCTTATGTCCATTTATTTGTGGGCAGTTTCTATATTTTTTCCATCGCACATGTTAATTACTCATACTGTCTTAAGTGGTGGATATAAGTGATAGGTCAGCTATTTAATAGACAGGCAACTGGCATGAAATCATCAAAGAGGAAGTATTGCAGAGCGAGATAGGGAATAATCTCAAAGTTGGAGAGGGAAGAATCCTTCTCAAACCTTCTTTACTGAACTCTATGAAGAGTCAGCTAGTTTGTTCACCGATCGATTTCAATGTCATTGAGAGGACAAATTTGAGTTCTCTCAGTGAAGGTATGTCTCTGCCACATATGCTCATGATATTATGGTCCTTTTTCTGTTAGTTATGTGGTTCTTTAAGTCGTGCAAGTGTCTATGATTGGGCAAGCTTTTATGGGCAGGTTATCAGGTAATTCTGCCCATTGTGCCCGGAAATTGGTTCTGCTGTTACTAATTCCTTCTCGCGTCGTACTAGAGGATGCCTATGAAGCTTGTCATTTATTATATTGATCAGTAACAGTACAGTTTAAAATGTAACGTTAGCATGCTTTCTTCAAAAATTGAATTCGATTGCTGCCTTTTGTTCCTCTTTGCATTTTGCTCCTCTTTGCATTTAAGTCCTGTTAAAAAGGTCAGACTAACACTTAATGAAGTTGCATGGCTTTGTTTCACTTATACTGACACTTTCTTTGGCAACATTCAGCGTGTCTTTTATTGAAGAATAACTGAACCTTACGTTTGATGTTGCTTGGACAACAGATTGTCTGTGGAAAGGAAAAATTAAGCTCCTACTTCGTTTTTTATTTCTTGTTTGTAAATTTTTCAATGCAGGTGTCCTTATTGGAACTCCCCTTGTGGCAATTCCATCTGTTGGTCCAGAGATAGGAGCAGCCTCATCTGGAAATAATTTAGAGTTAAATACTGAACGTGAGTGAGTGCCTTTGAAATAAACTTAGAAGAGCAATGCTGATAATGAAAAATGGTAGTTGTCAACCCTGTTGGGAAAACTCAAGTGAAAACAATTTTTTCTGGTCACCTGGGATTGTGTATGTTTCCCTAAAGATAGTAACGACATGTCCATTTTCTCTTTCAAGTAATCCTGATCTTCCTTTACGATCCTTCACCACGATTATCAGCGTTCTTCAAGAGAATTCTTCCATTATTCATCACACTGCTAACTCATGTTCTGTCTCTGTTTTGCTAGACACACCTGTCACGAAAAACCATCCTATCAGCTATTTTGTTGCTATTCCTTTTGAGCCGATCCAATCCTTAAACTCATATTGCCCTTGGGATCTCAGAGATATCCATGAATTTTAATCCTTTTTTTACAATCTAGATTTACATTGTAAAAATGGATATGAATCCATCGAGTTTTTCTGTGATGTGAATACCACTGGAACTCTTTGATTGTAAATCAATCATTATCTCTTATTTTTGAAACTAATGATATTTTCAAATATTTTAGTCTTTCAAGGGCTTTGCTGGGTTTTACAGTCACTGGACCAGGGCTTGGTATGTACTTCAAATTATAACATGGAAACAATGAAGACCTCCATCTTCCCTTGTTATTATCTACTTCAGCCTTCAGATAATGGACCAATGCTATTGAGGGTTGGTGCTTTACCCAACTGGCTTTCTTATAATAATCTTTGATTTTTGCGTGCAACTTATGTGTCAAACATTTTCCTGACTTCTGAATACTTCAACATGTAATACGTGTTAACAAATGTCCTTAATTTTGCAGCGGCTGGCAGGATTGGAGGAAGTATTGCCGTTGCCTGATATTGATAGACATCTTAGTTGTCCTGTGTCAAAGGAAACTGAGGGTGCCATTAAAGCCTCTATTCTGAAGGCTGGGGTCTTTGCTCTTTTAATTATTGATTACAAGTTCGGAATTTGCTTTTCTATTTTCATTTTTTATATCCTTTGTGCAGTTTTAGCATCCTACTCCTCGAAGCTATTGAAATTCATTAAAATAATTTTATTGCCTGAACGAAGCTTGACAAAAATCACCTTGGATCAAGAAGCATTCATAATTTTTCCAAGTACTGATAGGCACTACCAAAATAAAGTTGTTAGAAGTAATATAAAATGCAAATTACCTGTTATACATGATTCGACTGGCAATCTTGCCTTTTAAATGTGAATGGGACACTTTCTATCTTTTAGTTATGTCTGATTATTATTATGTATGACATTATGGTAAAGCCACATAGAAAATATCTTGACCCTGAAAATTCTGCAGATGGAATCGAGAGACTACAATCCGATCCTGCATGACAGAGGCTTCCATCAAAGAATGAACTTGCTTGTCGAACAAAGATCAGAATCTGGGTAAGCAGCATTCTCTTTGCCTTGAATCGAACTAGAGAGGGAAGAAGTTCCAGCAGAACTGAATCTTGTAAAAGGAGAGTTGACATTGTTTCCTCAATCGTTTGAATTTCTGATTTATCCAGATCAGTACCTCAAGAATTGGATGGAACTTCTTCTGAATCTAAATCAAGCCAACCCGAAATGTCGGATGCTGCTGTTCCGGCACCTGAAGAGCTAACGCTGAAGGTTCCAGTTGTAGAAGGGGAGCCTCCAAATTCACAGACGAAGAGCACAGCTGCAGAAGAATGGGGCCAGCTGCTTGTCACTGAGATGTACCACGTACTCACTCCTACTTGTATCTCGAAACTCACGTCCGAGTCCGCCCAAGCGATAGACCTTTCTTCAGCTGACGGCCTTGTGCAGAATGATACTAAAATATCAAGGATATTAGAGAGACTGGAGGCGCCAAGACAGTCAAACCCAAGAGCAACTTCACCCGCCATTGCTGGTATCTTGGCCCCAAAGAATTCTCCACGGCTCACTCATGTTGCCGAGCAAGGTTTGGTCGGGAACCAACTGATGAAACCCAGCTTCAATTCAAAAAGGAAACGCCAGTGAGGAAGAGAGGCCTTCTTTTCCGTAAGACTGCATTCTTTGTTTTGAGTGCTGTTGAGCGTTGATCACCATTCTCGAATCGGCAATTCTGATTTTTGAATTCATTTGCCGCAACCATTACATATTGTATCTCCAAACTCGGCCGTGAAGCAACTGACTTGTCACGCGGGAAGACGAATAAAAGTCAGAGTAGAATGCACACTTAATTGACCGATTTCAAAAGTATGGCTGTCGTTCAACTATGGTTGTCACCATAATTCATGATAAATTAGGTTTGTATTTCTTAATGAAAAGTATGGCGCTTGTTTTAATATTAGTTTTTTCCGGTAGGCAAAAAGAGTTGGGGGAGGGGGCACCATTAGAGCTTATTCTAATTCTAAATATTAATGTAAGGTATTACACCATTTACGGAATGTTCGGTCTGAGTCATAATTACAACTCTATCGGCGTATCACAAGGTAGGAAGTCTCTCGCATGAGATAGCAAATGTTGAAGGCACAAACTGACTAGAAGTCGTTCGCGAAATGACTCGAACTTGTGAATTCACCGTAGTCAATGTGATTTTTTTGCCGCTGAGTTACAATGACCGTTCCAAGCTATTCAAGTTTAGTCGTCCAACTGTCTAAAATCTTGAATGGCAGCTCCATGGATTGCACGATTTTGACATGGATAAAGTGTATGGGCTTTGTCCACTGCTGAAAACTTGGGCTGAAAGCCTGGAAATTTCTTTTCCCCTAAAATATCTGCTTGGCCCACTTAATTTATATATAATACCCTAATCAATAAATATTTTTGTGTCACTATGTTATTCAATAAGAAAGAAAGAATCAATAGATAGAAAAGAAAATCAAATGCATGAAGATTTTCTGTTGAGTTATGGGAATACGAAGGAGTTTTGTTTTTGGTCAAGAAAAAGGAGAATTGAAAAAAAGAAGAAGGTATTAATAGCCTAATTTAATTGATTTAATGATAATAATTCCGCAAAACCTATATAACATTATAGAGTCGGGTGCATTAGCTGTAGCTTCCGAACAGGAGAGAGAGAGAGAGAGAGAGGAGAAGAAGAAGATGGGGGGAGGAATGGAAGCGCACAAGAACAAGTTCATAGAAGATTGGGGCTCGGCGCGCGAGACCCTGGAGCAGAACTTCCGGTGGACTCGCCGGAACTTCGCCCTCGTCGGCATCTTCGGCGTCGCCATCCCCCTCCTCGTCTACAAGGGCATCGTCCGCGAATTCGTACGTCATCCCCCCCTCCCTCCTTCCTCTCTTGCTCGCTCGCTCGCTTTTGGGTCTGTTCGATTCCGATTTGGCCTTTCGGATTCGTTACTCGCCTCCTAGTTTGGGTCGCGATCGAGTCGGTGGTGCGGGTAGATCGGCTGCGCTTGTTGGGAGAGTTTAGCTCAGTGGGCCTAGTTTGTAGTTGACTTGGGATTGCGCCGAGGGATGAGATGAGGAGTAATCGCTCGGTGGCTGACCGCTTGATGTTCGATTCTGTGGGTTTTCAGCTTTGTGTACCCCGTACTTTTGGCTAGCAATTGTTTGTTACATGCGGCGGGGATGGCATTGAGATGAATTGTAGGGTGGGAAATGGGCTTAATACCGATGCGCGCGATTCGTGAATTTGCAAGGAAAAGGATAGAGGGTCGGAAATGAAGGAAACGGACGGGAGGTGAGCTAGTTGGTGGGTGGGTTAGAGAGGGAAGGCAGGCGAGACTAGTAAGGCCATTTTTCACTCAGGCCGTTACCTGTGAAAAAGTTTTTTGATTAGACATCTAAAAAGAGCGTGGAGTTAGCGGGTCTCTTTGAAGAAATGGCAGCAGTTAATGTTTTTATGTTTAGAAGAACTTAGTGGCGTGTCCAAATTGAGGCAAATTCTTTTAGCTGCTCTTGCTGATGACGATAGCTTTGTCGGTTTTCTCTAGTTCAAATAATCTGAACTTTTGGCAATGTCAAACACAGTGATGAGCCCTGTTAAGTGGTGCGGTTTTTAAAGGGCAGGGCTGGAGGGCTGTCTCCTTGGAGAAACGAGATGAAATGGGTCCATCGGTTATATTGAGTTCTCTTGGTGAAGCATATGTTAAATGGATGGTAAGGGGGTTAAGGTGGATTAGATATCCAAGAACATATGCTGCACACCACGCACCTTGGCCTATTTGCTATGTCTGTTGACATGAATCAATTGGCAAAGTGCGTGAGCCTTTGTATCTTTGACTTGCAGGGAGGCTTTACTCTGGGAAAGAATGTAGTCAAGGCCAAAAGTACAGGCTCACTGGAATTTTTTTTTATCACATTCACCTTGTGGAAGTTCACATCCTTGGATTCTTGAACCACAATGATATACTGAACCCATTTGCTTTTTATGTCATGAGGAAGAAATAGTAGTCTTTGGATCTTTTTGCATATCTAGGAAAATTGGAGTCAAGTTCATATAGGGCAGCTTGTTTGACCTTTGGCAAATGTCTTTTCTGGTGGGGAGCATAAAGAACTCTAATCGCTCCATTCTGAGGTCATTGTGTCTTCAAACTTAATTCTTGCTCAATCGAGACTGGATGGGATAAATAGAGTGGATTTGATTGGCATCTTGATTTTCAATCGCCGGGCAATATTAATGATGGATTCTTTTGAATGCTCTTTTCCAAGTGGTGCTGAAACTGCATTTGCTTGACATTGATTTGAAAGCAAGTGAGTTGAGATACTGATATATCTATGATCTTTGGATGGTGATTAACAGCATATGCAGGATGAGGATAATGGAAGGCCATACAGGAAGTTCCTCTGACTGGTTTTGAAGCGAAATGCCATAATAATTCACTGTGGATGTACTTGAACCACAAAATTGGCTTCCGACTTTTTCTTGTGAATCTTTTTCGTGATTTCATTTCACTGTTTTGATTTGCGGCAACTTAATGCTGATGGTCGAACTTTATTCATTCCATTTTTATGCATCATGTTACTTCATGGTTCTACTCGTATTGCTACTTTTTCTTTTTTTTTTTGGTCCATTAGTCGTATTGCTACTTTAAGTAGTTTCACCTAGCACTTTGATTTGCATTTGGAGACTGATTTCTTCTTGGACTACAGTTATTGCGAGATCACAATAAACAAGAAACGAGGAAAGGTTCTTTGCATGTTTATTTTGTTTAGCTATTTTTAAGTGATATTAGGTGGTTCAGAACTGCTTGTGTTTAGGTTTTCAATTGATGGTCCTCATATAATTCTTTCAAATGGCCATATATCCTGTGTCATTAATAACATTGTGATTTGAGAACCCAAAAATTTGTTTGTCATGACCTGATGGGCATAATTATCGATTCAATCCCGGGAGTTTGAAGTCTGAACAAGGAGAGTTCGTAGTCAAAGTCATTGTGTCCAGACACAAATCACAATTCTACTCGACTCTGTTTTCTCAATTCTTAATGATTTGGGATTACTTTCCTTTGGTTGGACCAGTGAATTTTTAACTCTTCCTCAAATAATGCTAACCTGTTGCGCGACATCAACAATGGACAAAAGAGCGTGCGCATATGTCATGGGATGATTCTTTTGATCCCGAGGTACTTAGACCTTTGAATTACCCAATGGAGTCTAAGTAAGTCTTGCTCTCACTCACGAATTTCTAGAGAGAAAGTAAAGAGAAGCTAGAGAGAATACTTATATTTCTTAAATGAAATGGATGATACAAATGGGGGTGAGATTCCCCTTTTTATACAAAAGTTCATCTAATTATAACCATTGATCTTCTACACAATTTAATTGTAGAGGATACCAATCATCGTTTAATTGATTTAACGGTAGAGATACACTTGATTTGATGGGGGAGGATATTAATTTTCGTCACATTAGTCCAATAGTGGATATTGATCTCATATAATGGTTGAGGTCACTCATTCTTGTCAAACAAATCTGATGGCAAAGACGAAGTTCTCTTACCATCGAGCAGTCTTGATGAGTCCCCTTTGAATTGATGATGTGGCGCTCTTCGACCTGTGACACGTGCACGCATAAAGTTCAATCAACGAAGGTGCAATTATTTAATTTAATTATATAAGCAAGGCTAGAGAACTCAATAGGATGTGAAACATTTGTAATCAAATGGAACGAAGTCACCGATGAACCTCTACAAATTATCTTATTAAATCACTAAGTCCTTTTGCAGCCTATTGGGTTCTTTTTTTTTTTTTTTTTGGTCAGAAAGGAAATATTATTTATAGGGAGGCAAAATACATTGTGCGGCAAAAGCATCCGAGAGAAGTAAATCCCGTAGGAGAGGGGAGGGTATTCGGCCCAAGACAAAGAAAGGGAGCCCTTGTTGTGTGAGCGTGCGGCCCAGTCAGCTATTGAGTTGGCTTCCCTCTTGCAAAACCTAATCTCCACGCAGCGAAAGAGACGAGACAGAGCGGCTGCTTCGGAGACAAGAGGACGGATCTCCCATGGTGGTTCTTGCTTGCTGTTTATGGAGTCTACCAAAAGAAGGCTGTCCGATTCAATCTACAGAGGCGTGTCAACGTTTCCAAGTGTTGTGTTCACCTTCAGAATGAAATATGTACAAACATAGTTCAAAAAGCGTGATGTGGAATAAAAAGTACCAAAACAATTTTCAAAAAATGGAAACTCTCTGTACGTCATGTCCACTTTCTCCTGAGTTATGGTGATTGTGGCGGGGGCGGAGTTGGAGACCCAATTGGAGAATGACCGGATCAAACAACAGGCGAGGGTCGTGCCATTGTCACCGTGCACGACAAGCGTGGCGACCTGCTGGTTGGCTAGCCTAAGCGAGGCATGGGTCGACGGACAATGGACCGTTGCCTAAGCCACAATTAAAGATCATGCCCTTACGGGATATGAACGTCGCATGAAATGCATTCTACCTTCAAAGTTACGATGTAAATGATTGACAAGTACCAATGATCCACAGATATGTTCACGAATCTGGCAAGGGCCGCACAAGTAAATGGATTATCTTTAAGAGCATTTGTAGGGCCACAAATGCCGCAGGCAAAATCAATGAACAGTTGCTAATCGATCGCCAATAAATTCCAATGTGCGAGTCATGAACAATATGTTAATTAACAAATTAGAACCCTTTTTGGAGATTTTTGCTTTTACTTTGTCATATTGCGACTCCCGACAATTTACTCATTCAAATTACAGGACTTAAACACATCTTTCTACCATATTTTTATACGCCATACGTGGAACATTTTATTTTTACAAAGTACTATATGCAGGAGTCACTTTTAGAACTGCAGCATGTTCACTCGTTTTAAGCTTCTTGTCATGTTACTTCAAGGCATTCGAAAAAAACATGGGCCTGCTGAGCAGCAAATGGCTTCGGTATACAGAGCATGAATGGAAAGCATTAGGGCAAAAAGGGGTATCGTCAGCGAATACCTCCAACTACTTGTTAACCATACTCGGCAAGAAATGTTTTCATTTTCAATACTCTGATAACACATAATTCAAGACAAACATCGCAATGAATGAAATTTTCCTTAATAAAGTATTTGGTATATGTTGTGGGAGTACTTGCTAACAAAATACAAAAAAGAGACAAAAATAAAGTACAGATCACTCCTCATGAAAACAACAAACACATCTAGAGCGTAAATGACATTGGCAGAGGGACAACATTTTCTTTTGGCCAGAGAGGTTAAAAACATGTCAAAAGCATCCAAAAAGAGACATTCATATTACAATTGAATCTTCCCCACAAAACGCATCTCTACAGATTAGCTGCATTTTTCTCAAATTCGAAAGTACAAATAGCTTCGATAGAAGTTCAGCTATTGACTAAAGTCGATAGGAGACTAAAAGATCTTAAAATGATTAAGTCTAGCAGCTAGAAAAAAAGCCTCACATCTTTCACTAGCTTCAAATAGCTAACTAGAATATCACTTAGTCTACATTTGGGGTCCAACATAAAACCGATGTGATGAATTCTAAGCAGCAGCCACACAAAAAACCCATATACAAAGATTGCATTGTAAATTTACCAACGAGACTAAAGTTTACAAGGAGAAGACCTTTCGATAAAAAATTGCTTTTACCTAAAAGCATGCCGGACAACCAGAGTTTCCACAGATATAACAAGAGCCAGCTTCTCCAAACTTACGAAGGGAAATCAGTTGTCAAAAGTGTTCCACGAAAACCTTCCTCAGCATGTTCCACATCCATTTTTTGAATGGATATCTCATCTGTAATGAAAATAATATACATAAGTAACTTAAGAATAAGCCTCCAAATCACAGAACTTAAAAACTAACGCATAGAAAAATAAGTATTCATCTCACAAAAATAGAACTAATGATTCCAAAGGAAATGCAGAGCAAAAAGTTATCAGTGCAAGTGCCATTGGATAAACCCCTATACGGAGAAATCCAGTAGATTAATCCCTGGTTAATGCTTTATATCCTCTAGTTTCTATTTCCCACATTTTGTGCCATAAGATTTTGGAAAGCCTACCCTTTACACCTTGGAGTGACAATTATGAAAAGCTTAAGCAAATTAAAGAAATTAGAGGGTGTAAATGTTTTTCAAATTTATGCACAAGGAATATATTTTGAAATTAGACAATACAAAGTGTAGGTCTTGAAACTAAGGGCTAAGTTGGGGATTATTGTAGTAAGTTTCCCTAAATTCAATGTAATTTAAGAATTAAAGCACAAAGCATATATCCAAGATACCTTTTATTGATAACTCAATTTTTGGCATAAAGGAGAAAATAAACATGACGTGATATTGGGGGATGAATAATCACTGGCTTGCTATAAGTATTGTGCAAATGCCAATATTGTTATTACATGATTCTGATTTTTCAAGTTTCTTGCAGCAATACATCCTCTTTAAACGTCATGCCGGCAATCTTTAGAACAAAATTAATGTAGAATGGAGCAATCAATCTCAAGTGAAAGATTTTACAATTTCTCTCCATGAAGCACAAAGCAATGCCTCCCAACCCACAGTCGTTGTTTTAATCAAATTTGCAATTCTAGATCAAAAACTCATTGGAGAATATGAATACCCAAATGACAATCAGGGGACACGGATACATTCATACGCATAAGGAGAGGTATGGGGTTGGGGCTTGTGCATGCTTGCATGTGCATACAGAGGATTGTACATCTTTAAGATCTGTGGAGCAGAAGAAAAGGTCAAGCATAAAATTGGCACTATGCACTTGTATGGCTACAAAGAAATCCTTCATTAAATTGCTAAATTTGATCACTAGTACTCCTACTGCAAGTCCAAAAGTTTGTCCTTACCCTTCAGTCAATCCTATTACCTAAGGACCCCTCACTTTTTTGTTTCTTTAAGTATTCTATAAAAAGAAACTTCTCTCTAAATCAAGGTCAGGAAATAGTCCAGTCCTATAGAAGGGAATTTTTGACGGTATCCGACAAAAGTCTTTTGAGCCCCAACACCTTGGTAATAGAAGGGGACCTCAAATTTGATGAAGGGGCTACCAAGGTTTAATCCTTTGGTAACATAAGTTTTCTCTGGCATAAAAACACCAGCCATAACTTAGCCCTAAAAAGGTTAAAAACAAGCCAAAACATATTTTCACGATGAGAAATCCAGAATTTAATGAATCTGTTGCATGTGAAATGATACTCCCCAGATTGTTGATGGTTTGATATGAGCTCTATCACCGGGGGTTAATCCTCAGGCTACTCTTTTGATGCTTGGACAGTATATCTTGGTTGTTATCCACATGCTTCAGTGTTGCAGCATTGAGATTGTGAGGCGGGTTGAAAATTAATTGGTTTATTCTGACAGGTATGCATGCTGGTATGAAGATTCTCAGAAAGAGAATGATATAGATTTAACCACTTACTGTTTCACTTTGTTGTGCCAAAAGAAACTCCTCGCTTACTTTTCTGTTAATCTGCTAGCCATCTACCAGGATTTCCTTTTCTGCTTTTTTTTTTTTTCTCTCATGATGTGTAATTATGTCTTTGGAAAAAGATGCAATTATCACTAACTTTCCCTCGAGTGCCAGGCCAAAAGAAAAAAATTCACTTAAGAAGTTACCAACCAGCACACTGACACATCCAGTCATCAGGCCTAACTTTAAAGACTGATTTTAAAGGAAAATGGAAACAAAAATCCAACAATTCATGCAGTATTGTTCTCCCATCAGAAAAGCAATCACAAAGCTTTGGGGAATCCTATCTCCATCATAGATTTCTTCATTATAAGACTCAGAAAGTTAATTACCAGCAATATCCCGATGCTCATGGATCTTAGAATCCCTCACCCAAAGTGTATCGCCAGGAAATATGTTAAAATCTGCAAGAGTAGAAGATTCCCCTTCTATTTTTGTGTGCCCTTTGTGAATTATCTGGTTTTCTTTCACAACCTGCACATTTTATCCTCGCATTGATTAGAGAGAACTACAAAAATGTAACTGCAAGTGGTTATCTGTAGCTTTTTTGAGTTAATGCAGGAAAATAAAAAAATTGATTGATGCAAAGATTTTTTTTTTTTGATTCATCACATAAAAATAGCTGCCAAAACTAAGTAAACTAACATTATTTCTCCACAAATATTAAAATAAAGCCAATAGCAAGTTGATTTATACAGTAGACCAAAGTCCATTTTGTCACAAAACCGAACTCTTACCAAGAAAATGAGTGCCTCAATAATCCTATATGTTGATGGCACATGTCGTATGCATGGCAGGTTATAAGATATATAATGGCAATAAATGGAGGCACCTTCAGAGATGCAAGCATATAAGGATAAAATATCGACTGCAGGTATTCTAATCCATCATTATTTTGACAGAGCCTACCCCAAGAGATTCCCATATCATCATTTTTAACTGGTATATTGATGTGGAGCCAGAAACTTTCAGATTAACTGCACTTCCATAATTTGTCCTTCTAGAGCGTTTAGAAATCCGGCGGCCTGGATCAAACGCAGTCTCAGATGCTTCTAAGATAGATTTTGGAACTTCCTTTCCATGTACACACGTGACATATATGTCCTCGTTGCAATAGTTCAATCTTCGCATCAATTCGGAGCTTGCTCTTTCTCCAACGCATTCCTCACAGACCTAGGACATAAATAGATTCCTTAAACAAGAGACATGACCAAGATGAGATTTCCTTCTGCAGTTCCATTGCAAATGAATAGAAAAGCAATGGATTTCAATCTCAGAAGACCATTCACCCCAAAAAATAAAAAAACAAAACAAATATTTGGATGGCAGGAGGACCGAAAGGAAGCAATGTAATGAGGGGAAAAAATGCTCAAAATAGGCACCGCAAGAACATAGTTCACATTTGGCACCATAGTAAAAAGTTCAGATACAATGCATGGTCGGCTAGTCCTCATAATTACCATCACAATGTTTCAGTGAGATTACTCTCTACTTACTCAATGACATACGTAAGTAATACATGTCTGGTAATCAGTAGCTGAAATTTCATTGGTTTGACGCCTTCTTATATTTCTAATTGAAATGCTTATCAGACTCTCACTAGACTTCCATTTACAATCACGCATAATGAGTGAAAACACAACAAAATGTTGTGTCACATAGAGAGAGAGAGAGAGCAGAATCATCTTCTAAGAAGGACATCCATTGAGAATGCTAGTCGAGAGAGAGAGAGAGAGAGAGAGAGAGAGAGAGAGAGCAGAATCATCTTCTAAGAAGGACATCCATTGAGAATGCTAGTCAAATAAATGGACCTGTCCAAAAAACCAGTGGGCAACACCAAAGCGTACTGGATAAGCCCAGTTTAATTTCTTTTCTATTCCATGTTGGGAAAGTACATAAATATTAAACCATGCTATCATTTAACAGCTTAAAGCTTTTGAATAAGTTGGAAATGTGTCTCACACATACACACACACACACACACACACACACACACACACACACACACACATATATAGGGAGAGAGAGAGAGAGAGAGAGGGAGAGAGAGAGAGCAGAATCATCTTCTAAGAAGGATGAGAATGCTAGTCAAATAAATGGACTAGTCCAAAAAACCAGCGCGCAACACCAAAGCGTACTAGATAAGCCCAGTTTAATTCCTTTTCTATTCCATGTTGTGAAAGTATATAAATATTAAACTATGCTATCATTTAACAGCTTAAAGCTTTTGAATAAGTTGGAAATAGTCCATTATTCCTACACGGTATCAAAGCAAGAGGTGCCATGTTTTAATCTCTTTGGCTCTTCATTCTTCACCTCTTTGTTTATAAATATTCACAAACGAGTTCGGCCAAATCCAAATCTATGCAGGAGGGATAGTCTTAGAACATTGGAAAATTAAACGAAGCCTTCATCAGGCCAAGTAAGCTTTCAGAAAAGTAATATTTATATTAATCATTAGTCCTTCCAAAAGAAGATCGACCATCATAGCCCATTCTAAAACTAATCAGATGAAAGTCGTCTGCATTCTGGCTACAGCTTTAAGGGCTATTTCCTTTGCTACCTCTCTGTGATATCTCTCATTTTTCCCAACAATTTGTAAGAACCATCCACTGAAATAATACTTTTTTTTTGTTGTCAAATACTGAAATAATACTTGATTCATTCAATATCATGCCACCCCTAAGAATCACATCCATCTACTGCCAATATAAGAGATCAAATGAGCTTGAAGAACCTTCATTCTGCCAACTTGACAATACACACATTTTCCCATAGGACAAGATAGTGTATTTTATGAAGGTATAAACAGATCAATTTCGCTGATCCCAACAGATAGGAGGAGAGTTTGTTCTTGTTTGATTTTATTTATTCCCTTTCACAATATTTACTTGTGACCAATCATCCTTAAAAGAGAACCACTCAGGAGAGTTTGACCAGTGTCATGTACTTTTCCTACCTATAGAAGAACATTATTGTACTTCCAAAGCACATATCTGTGATTCCACAGACAAAAGGCAGATCAGCCCAATTGGCTATTTAACCTGTAGATATTCACAATAGATTTTGGGGAAAGCAGTAAACCGCAAAATAATAATGCAAACAGTCCTTTCACAAAGGATTGATGAGTGAGCCCAATACTTCGAAACCACAGGTTCTATCACAAGGAGTGCAATCCACAAATAAGAAAATTAGTGTGAAGCAATTAAACCCTCTTGAGTTATAATAATCAAATACAGAATGAAGAGGTATCGAGGAATTTATCCAACAAGAAAAAGAGCAAGAAATGGAACAATGGTGGACTAGAAAGTACCTCTGGAGATGTCCTGATTACTAGCCTTTTCTCATCAAGTTGATTATTTGGCCCATCAATAGAACCATGCTGCTCATTACATATCGGTGTCTCTTTACCACATATAGCCTTATCTGGGGCGTCATTATCATGCTCAATGATAGCAGATATGCCTTTGTTCTCGGAGCATCCCCATTCTTCACAGAAACATTTCCAGTCACTTGATGTAATGATCGTCAATCCATCTGTCTAGAATACAAAGGAAGAGGGAAAAAGAGAAGAACAAATTATGCCAGTGCATAAGGAACACAGCCAGACAAACAATACAGCTTTCCTCGTGCTTTAGAATGAAAAGGGATTTCCAAGCATATATAGATAGACTGAGCACAATGAAGAGTATAAACGAGATCTACAAAATCATTTGGAGTAAGATGAATGAACAAAACCAACTAGGAAGATGTGAGAAAGGGGTTTCTCTTTCCCTTTTGAATTCTTGTATTCTGTTCTTTAATGAGAGCTAAACAATAGACAAAGGAAGCACATGGACCTTTATTTTCTGCAAACAAATCTTTAGTGAATTTGTACAAATTATCCTCCTGTTAACGACGATCAGATTCAAAATTCCAAGAAGGGGCACTTTGTGTATAGCTTGTAATTTAAGCCACAATATCCATCTCCTTAGAACCTCTTCACTTTCCCCAGCAAGTCTTAAATTATGCACTAGCAATGAGAATTTTCAGTGCAGAATAAATCCAGAAGTTTCATAAACCAGTTATAGATAATTTGTTGGATTTCTGGACTGAATTTAAGTCAAAAGGCAAGGAATGAGTTACATGCACCTGAGACAGCTGTTACATGAACATAAGCCAGCTGTGGTTCAACCAAGAAGCAGGGTCTGGACATCATCTTTCCTTTAAAGAAAAGATATCCATGTTCATGAAACAAACCTGAGCCCTCCCCCAACCAACCAACTGACAAAACATAAGGAAATACTTTCCAAGAAGAGGGACCACTACTACAAGAAGTCAAAGATGATGGATGCTCTCTTGACGGAACTCAAGACTAATTACTGACCAGCCAAAACACCAGAACTGAGTACGGATCTAGAGGTGAAGCCTTGGTGGGGCCAAGATAAGAGCAAAAGAGTCATAAATTCACTACACAAGGTTCAGCTGACCGACTGAAATTTCAAAATCTAGGGATTTAGGCCTAACGTATCCACCATAAAAGCAGTTTGAACTCTGTTCTCTTCACACATTGAATTAGCATCCGATATTTCAAATGAAAAAAGTGCGTAGATGAAACATATTTGATAATAATCAACTAAACAGTCAAAGTTGAGCCCTTTTAAGTATTTTCTTTTATTAGTATGATTTCAAGACAAGTTTTTTTTTTTTTTTTGAAATATTGTTCTTTTATTACTGTTGTGGCTACAATTTTACAAGATGAATAGGAGATCATGAAATGATGCTCTTAACGGTAATATCTCTTTTGATAAGGATAAGAAACCAAAATATTAGAATAACCGGAAAGATTAGAATGTATTAAAATATTTTCCTCACTTATTCTTGCACCATTTCTAGTTTTATGAGATATTAGAGAAAGAGCTAAGACTGGTCAGTTTCTCTTTTTTCATCATAGTAAATAGGGTTAATACCTTGAAAAACCCCAAACTGGTGTACCTGTGCCAAAAACTGGTATATTTGTGACAAATTTACTTCAAACTAATTTATATGACTGCCCAAAACCCTAAACTGGTACGTTTGTGAAAAATACACCCTTCGTTAAATTCGATTAATACCACAAAAATCACAAAAAATTGTATAATTATGACAAACGGAGAGTAAAATCCCAAACCGGTACACCAACCAAACGTCATGTGTCATTCAACTTAATAATTTGATTGTAAAATTTAACGGAAACTAACAGGGGATAAATTTGTCACAAGTATACCAATTTGGGGTAAATTTGTCAAAGTTGTACCAGTTTAGAGTTTTTGGTGGTAAAAAAATTAGTTTGAGGTAAATTTGTCACAGGTGTACTAGTTTGGGATTTTTCAAGGTATTAATCCTAGTAAATATTACTTATAAATGCTTAATACTAATGTAAAGAAAGTATGGGCCAAGAAAAGCACAAAAAATTGAAAACACAACAGGTAAGCAGTAGCACTAACCTAAGTGAGAGAGAGGTAGAGCTAATGTCTTTTTTGCACACTTTGTCACAGTTATATTGATCGTGAGAGGATTGCAAGACCTGGACGGAACTAATTTGTTATTGTCCTTTTTTTTTTTTAGGTTGGTTTTTTTTTGGGGGGGGGAGGCCCTACCACCAGCCCCATGTAGATCCATCTATGACTAGAACATCAACTGAACATCACCGACACTATATTTACTTAAAGAACTTGTTACCATGACCACCATGTTCCGACAATCACAACCAAAACATGGACACTGCATCCAGAATTGACTATACAGCTCCCTGCTATTACAATTTTGAGAAAATGTATTCTAGGGATGAGGGAACAACTTATGATGCAGCTTTGTTGTCATCATATTAACTTTTTATAGATTCCACTTCTTTGTTCACTGCTTTCATGCGCATAGAAGAGCTCCCAATACACACGATTCAACTTTTGTCTGATGAAGTCAGAACATTGATACTTACTGATACCTGAAAAATATGCCTGCTGTCTGTTATATCAAGTGACTTAGATTCTGAATATAAGAGGGTTGTAATTTTTTCTTCCTTTTTTGTGAGGAAATAAATATTTCATGAATAGTTTCATATACTTACAAGAGAAACTTTCTGAAAAATTGCTCCACGCTTGTGTACCAGGTCAAGAGGCCTTTCCAGAAGACGTAAATGCTGCTAAGAAGCACAAGCACATCCCTGAGTAAAAAATGGTTGAATATGGAGTTCAAAAAAAGTACCAAAACATACAAGGGATGCCAACTAAAACAGTCTGTAATAATAGATGCCATAAATCAATTCAGATCACAAATGCATAAGAATGAACAATCTTTTCCAAAATAAAATGGAAGCTAACTTATCACAGAGTCCCACCACCTATTTGAATAGACACAACAGCACCGGGTCCAGGATAGTTATTTACTTGCAAACATATAAATCCACATCTTTGATCAGATTAAATAAACATCATCAAAGTGGAATCTGCAACAGTGTCAGTTCCAGTATAGGCACTTCGGTTCCATAATTGTGCCACTCAAACAAGAATATTAAATCACATGAACTAACACCTTAGAAATATAGCATCTTCTTCAAGTCAAATCATGGCTTATGAGCACTCAACTTCGCGAAATGACTCGTTAGCTGGAAAAAATTTGTTCAGGGCAAAGCAAATTAAAGAATTAAATTTCGTGAATGTTACAACAATTCTTTTAGTTGCAAAAATTGAAACAGACGGTCCAGCTCAGGGGATTTGGGAAATTAAAATTTAAAGCCAGTAAAAAACATGGACTAAAACCAACAAGAAGAAGAACCAAGCCTTATCCTACTAAGTGGGATCGGTTATAAGAATCCTATTATGCCAGCTCATTGCTTTATTAGTCTGCAAGTTCTAGATGTTCCATATCTTTCCTTATCTTCTGCTGACACCTCCTTCTAGGCCTTCCCTTACCCATTTTAACCAATGCATCAAATTATTGTCCACATCTCTTCACTGGAGCATCTGAAGGCCTTTGCTCAATGTTAAGTTACTTTATTAAGTTTCCTTTATTATCAGAGTTTTATTTCCTTTTTTACTTACATAAGGATATTATTGTTATATACAATTTATATTCAATATAAATACAATGGGTGTAGGGTTTCTGTGACAACAGAAATCTACAACCCTCTCTTTGTTTCTTCTACATTCTCCTTCTCCTCTTCTCTATTCCTTCTCCCTTCTTCTTTCTCTCTTACTATTTGCTACGGGTTCTCTAATAAGCTTTGTAACATGGTATCAGAGCAGGTCTAACTACCTGATTACTTGATCCTATTGCTGGTTTGAGAGTCCTCTAGGGTTGGTGCACAGCCACCTAAAGCTGTAATTTTTATCTGTTTTCTCTTCAAGTCTTGATACATATAAGATCGGAAGATATCAGATTCGTTAGGTTCGGTTTGTGAACATGGATTACAACATTTACTAATCAGCGGATTCAAGAATCGGAGTACTTTATTGATTATGGTTGACTGGTCTTGCTGGGTTTCTGTCAAGCATATAATTATTTGAATCGAGATTCCTGTAGTAGATATATTTATATTGAGATTATCGTCATGAGTGATACTACTATGACTCCTTCTACTGCTACTGCTACTACTACTACTACCGTTGCTCCTACTACTGCGGCTACGGCTACGGCTACTGCTACCGATGCTCCTACTACTATTGCTCCTACTACTGCGGCTACTGCTGCTGCTGCTACTTTTACTACTACTGTTGTTGCTGCTACTACTGCTGCTACTACCGTTGCTACTACTGCTGCTATTGCTACTGCTGCTGCTACTTCTTCTGCTGCTGCTACTACCGTTGCTGCTACTTCTGCTGCTGCTGCTACTTCTGCTGCTGCTGCTACTACTACCGTTACTGCTACTATCGTTGCTGCTACTACTGCTACTACTAGAGTACTGTTGCTGCTACTTCTGCTGCTGCTGCTACTACTACCGTTACTACTACTACTGCTGCTACTTCTGCTGCTACTACTACCGTTGCTACTACTATTGCTGTTACTGCTACTATTGCTGCTGCTACTACGACTACTACTACTACGACTACTGATTGGGCTCTACTATATCGTGCTATGGCACATACTGTAGCCGAATTGTTTACCAAAGCATTATTTCGTCCTGCTTTTGTTACTGGTTGTTCCAAGCTGGGCATGGGTGACCTATATGCTCCAGCTTGAGGGGGAGTGTTAAGTTACTTTATTAAGTTTCCTTTATTATCAGAGTTTTATTTCCTTTTTTACTTACATAAGGATATTATTGTTATGTACAATTTATATTCAATATAAATACAACGGGTGTAGGGTTTACGTGACAACGAAATCTACAACCCTCTCTTTGTTTCTTCTACATTCTCCTTCTCCTCTTCTCTATTCCTTCTCCCTTCTTCTTTCTCTCTTACTATTTGCTACGGGTTCTCTAATAAGCTTTGTAACACTCAACATGGCCAACCCATCTAGGAGACCTTCTCTCATCTTATCCTCAATTGGGGCAACACCTACTTTTTCCCTACATAACATTATTCTTTATCAGTCGGAAAAATCCCAAATGCACTTCTCCACTTCATCCATATGCCTCTATTCTATGTGTAAGTTTTTTGGTGCTGTGATCTTTTGTACATTTGGCCTTTCCTCAATATATTTCTTACCTTTTACCAAAAAAATATAAAATAACTGGAATTGTTCACTCCTCGGCACTTCCTTGTGTCCACTTTTCACCAAGGGGTCATTTGAACTTCTGCCTCCTAAAAATTACATACCATATATTTCGGTCTTAGTCTGGCTCAGCCAATTAGGTTCCAAAATTTCCCTCTGAATTCGAGTTTTTGGTTAAACCCCAACTTGATATCACCTACCAGCACTATGTCATCTGCAAAAGTCATACACCAAGGAACACCCTCTTGGACATCTCTTGTTAGCTAATCCACAGCAAAGGCAAAATATAAGGACTTAGAGCAGAGTCATCGTGTAACCATATATTTATGGTTTTTTTTTTTTCCTTTTCCCCCATTTCCCCTCCATTTGTCCTAATGATTGACCGCTCCATCTACATATGCTTAGTTGCTTGTATGTTGGCAATGGGTGCCCCTTTCTTTTTTAGAACGCTCCAAAGAATTACCCTTGGTACTCTATAATATGCTTTTTCCAAATATATGAACACCAATGCAGATTGTTTTTTTTTTTGGTAAAGAACACCAATGCAGATTGTTTGTTTATCCTTATACCTTTAAATCAGTCTTCGTAACAAGTGAACAGCCTCGATAGTGGATCTACCCAACGTGAAACTAAATTGTTTGTCTGAGATATGAATCTCTTGCCTCAACCTCTCCTTCTTAACTCTTTCCCATAGCTTCATGGTATGCCTCATTAGCTTAATCCCACTGTGGCTGGCACAATTCTGAGTGTCACCTTTGTTCTTGTACATAGGCACAGGTTACTTTTTTTTTAATTTTTTAATTCATCTGACTTTTTGTTTGGTCTTAAAATTTTATTGAGAAGGGGGGCAAGCCCAGAAGCCCAACCTCTCCCATAACCCTCCACACTTCTATTGATATGCAATAAAGGTGAGGTATGCAATAAAGGCACACTGCTTTTCCATTCTTCATCTTCTTCAAAGCTCTAATAAACAATTAAAACATCTTTACTCATTCCTAAGATGCAGACACAACATAAATGATCTTTGAAGACAAAGAAACATGCAAAAATTGGAAAGCAGGAGCTCAACCTGATATACAGATTTCAAGAGAACAAAACCAAAACAGAGAACTCAAAGAAAGGAGATAAAGATGTTGCAGAGATACAGTATATTGCCTACCCAGGTAAATTACTTGTTTGTGCTTGTGGTGAGTGGATTGGGCCAAAAAGGGGAATGGGGGTATATGCATTGAAGAACCTTCAAGATACCAGAGATTGCAAGATATGGCCGCAAGTTACCTTCTCACATGTCAGCTTATCAATCACGGAATCCAAGGATTCAGGTTCATCGCACGACAAAGCGTTCTTGCCACCAGCATTCACATAATTTCTCCATGTTGTGAGCCATACCGAGGGCAACAAGTAATACTCATGATTGGGATGAAGTGGAAAGCTTTTACCAGCAGCTAGCTTCTCATGATTTTCACGCTGCTTGTTCTTCACCGCTCTGCAACCCATGATTAAAAAAATTAACAAACAAGCAAGCAATCAGCTCATATCTTCCAAACAGACAGATGCACACAAAGTGAAGAGACAGGCGTTAGCATGTATGCCCATGAACAGTATCTGTACGCACAAATGCAATTAACTGCAATGATAGATGTATAGATGACCTTAGGGAATCTTCTAGGCATGCCACTTCTGAAATTTTCTCACTGCACTGGGAGCACTGCTCTGAGCCAATGGGGAAGCTAGGACAACCCAAAGGATCATCAGGATTCACAGTTACTGCATCTTCATAAAAGAATAGCCAAAGATTCTCAGGAACCAGCAAACGCCTAGCACCGGCAGCCTGCTCAGGCATAAGTTGCTCATGAGGACATCTGATTGAAACTGTAGGCCCTGCATCAGCTTCACTGGGTGCATCTGTGATTTTTCTTTTCACCCATTGTTGTAACCTGGTAAGCATGCCAGATTGATGTTACAATATATCAAGCAGAAGATCCTCTCCGATATTCTGGTGAATCTTTGGTTTGTTTCTAGGCTTAAATAACTTAAAAAAATCTGAGCCAACATTATTACACAAGAAAAAGGGCTCACATAACTCAGACAGAAAAACTTGCTACGCGGAGAGAGAGAGAGTACATACTAGGAGTGCCAGGCAATAATTGCTACTAGATAGAAAGGAAGCAATGAGTATCAAGTTTTCAAACTAAATAAGTTCTCCACTCACAACACATCAAGGAAGCAACTGCAGATTTCTGCATGACTATTGTACTGGAACTTCGAAGAGAACTACGCCTCACCATCTCAATTTGGAAACAACTCTCTACAGCTGATAAGTGAACCTGGAATTGCCTTCTTGAAAAATCAAAGATTGCCAGTTCTTTTAAGTTTGACACAGGGAAAAAAGGAAGCTCCAACATGTTTTGGGTTCAATGGAATACTACTCATCTTCACAATTGATGAATATGATCTTACGAATTTCTTCAAGGATTCGAAGATACTCAATAACTGGGCCTAGGTAGGATTTATCTGGTCCCAAGCCATAGGTAGTTGACAAGCAACACTCCTTTACTCTATTGTCAAAACATTTTCGACATTTAATTACCCAAGCACTTCTGGCTGGTGACTGGTAATGACAAGGGATCAATAGGGAAGATATAACAGAAAATTACACAACCATACCAGGCCTTTGATACATAGTACGTTCCATCAGTACAATTTCCAGAAAGCACAGAATCTGCAAGTTCCTTCACTGTTTTTCTCCGATCCCTATAGCTGTCAGCACAAACCAGTTTGTGTGCTGCCTCTTTTAGGCAGTCCATGCAGTAGTCATCCTTGGCCAGTGCTGGCCCCCCAACATACTGAAAAAAAGAACAGTAGAAAGCAGTTAATATTAACAGTATAGCACATTGAAAAGAATTATGAGCAAGAGCTGGAGTTTAGAATGAAATGATAACTGAAAGCCTCAGATGACGGATCACTGACAACAGAGGTGCTGAAGATTGTATCTTGTCTTGACTTAAAATAGTGGAAGCATATAGGAATCAACTAAGAAAAATCTATTTCGTTGTACACTGCAAAACCTTATTTTATAAGTTTGAGTACAGCTTTTAAAGGAAAAAAGAAACAAAAGAAAGCACACCAAGATCCACAGTAATGCATGCATAAGTCAGTTTGCTGGATGAATTCTTCTGGTAGCTTTAGCACTTAAGCAATAAACACAGCAATGCTTCTGGTTATTGTCTCACTGTGAAGTTTTGACAGCTTATAAACACCTACTTAGACATTTCAATATTTACTCCAATTGGAGAAGGGCCCTAAAGAAAATATAGAAGAATCAGCAGCTACTTAGTCTAATTTAAGATTCCCAACCACATTAACAGGTGGAATATATTAACATGGAAACTGGGTATAATGAGTAGGAACACTTATCTTGTACCCCTAACCAGAGAATATGGTTAATGAGTCCATCGAAGCTACTGATTATTTGTGGAGG
This sequence comes from Eucalyptus sp. ANBG9806169, assembly GCA_014182395.1. Taxonomy (NCBI): domain Eukaryota; kingdom Viridiplantae; phylum Streptophyta; class Magnoliopsida; order Myrtales; family Myrtaceae; genus Eucalyptus; species Eucalyptus sp. ANBG9806169. The sequence continues at coordinate 45,876,460 of CM024577.1, forward strand.
GCTTTTCTCTAATGAATGATAGATCCTCAAATCTGAGACTTAGCACTTAATTTTTTTTGTGTGTATTTTTTTTTTTTGGAAAGGGGAGGGTAGCATCTTAACATCCATAAACCGTGTTCCCAAATTAAAAAAAGATGAGTCACTCCTTTTCCTTCGAGAAGGTGAAAGAATTTGATTGACAAAAGAAAATATTCAAGTACATCAGGAATGTACAATAGCAATTAAACTGACCACCCAACACTAATTCATAGTAAAATTATAGCAGTTAGGCGAGAGGTAACCTCATGAAAAACAACTAAGTACCTTTGAGAACAATTTCACCCAAGCACTGGCAGACAATCGCTTCATAGAGCCTACTTCTGCCATGTGAACTTTTCCATGAGAGCATTGAATGAGAGTGTTATCCAGAACACTGCCAGACATCACAGTAAAGCCAGGAAAATACACATGATGGTAATCCTCCCAAAATGCCATGGATAATGATAAGTAACATATAAATAGTAACTAAAACCAACTACAGTATCCTGCTTTCCTCTTTTAATTTTTGGATTGGGCCTTGGGATAGCGATATAGAGTTTTTGAAGGTACCAAATCACGAGTTATCTTCATGAGGGAGGAATGACTCATGTTTGATTTGTTAAAACCACTTCTTTTAATCAAGTTCATTCTTCAATGTCAATTATCTTTTGACATGGCTCATCAGATCAAACGAGTTGATCATTGTCAAAAAAATTGACATGATAACAAGGTTTTGGTGAAGACTTACCGTTTCATCAGTCCATGATTCCAATAAATAAGAGTCCTACTACTGGTAGAATTCTTCTCCCAGTTGCTACTTGTTTTGTCTGTAAGTTATATTGGAATTTCAAGTACAAATTCTACTTTAAGCAGGTATTTTTAGTCAAATTGGAACTCTACAGTTTTCCTCTCTCCACAGACTAGGATTTCAATAGACCCTGCAAGTACAATGTTCATCTAATTGAGAAGACAGACACTTATCATTCAGTTTTCATCAATTGTTCACTTTTGAGTTGTGTGGCGTGATCATTTCCTTGACTTTCATGCTTAAGAATCCTTGAGTTGATCCTTATTACTTACTCCATCAGAAATACTGTATACCAAACCCTTCTACTAAGCTTATTGATTGCTTATAATATCCCAACATATTTCAGCTTGACTTACTGTTTGAATCCCAGAAGCGGTATTTGTCTCTCTGATTGTAATAGTCAGATTATCAGTCAGATTATCCTACATTTTTGGTATGAGCGTATGCTACAAGTCATGGCAACGGATTCAGTGAGTCATTTTTTGTGCACAAAGGAGTAATTACCAACAAGACAGTTCTCTTTATGATCTGATGGCAGATCAAAGTCATTCATAGTCAAATGAGGTCATTTGAAGCTGAATCTCCCAACTTGAATCCACTAATGCTTTTAAAAGGGCCAAAAATGAGCATAATTCAAGCAATGTTAAGAAAGAGGTCAATGAAGACGATGATAATCAACATGTAGAACAACTTGTCGAACAGGCCAGTGTGAAAAGATAAAGTTGTCCCAGATGTTCAAGTTGAAGAACTAGCCATGCTTGAGAAAGAGTCCTAAGGAAATGTGAAACCAGTCATACTGAGGAAAAGAGCAAGGATGTCGGTGCTTCAGGTCACAAGGAGAACACAAACTCTATGAGCTTAATGTACGAATACTGGGGTGAAGGAGTAAGTCGGTATTTAAGAAGGATGCATGTCAGAGTGAAAGGGAGAAGCACATGGCTATGGTGGTGAAGCTAGAGCATCTGTACTTACGGAGGCATAATATTGTCAACCCACAGGCGGAGCCAATTTGCTGATATCCAATAAAAAGGTTCCTCAAATGATTGAACGGGAGCTTCTGAAAGAATTAGGCGCACCTCTTGCCTCCTTTCTTCCATAAGATGCAATGTTGTTTCCTTCCGTAGTTTATACTGGTGGCATGCTTCCACATATGATGCATTCAATTCATCTACCTCATCTCTAAGGTAAGATGGAAGAGAAGTGATATCATTTGATGTGCTGTCCGTGCGTTCAGTTTCTGTATTATTGGCATCCAGAACTATGGATGTCTTCCGGAGATGCACATTGGTTTGCCGCAGATTGTACATAAGCATGTATGCATCAGCAGATGAAAAGATCTCAGAATGCTCTGAATCACCATTTTCTGCAAATTGTGGCAGCACATCTGTAGCATCACCAGCAGCAGAAACTGGCGAAGAGTGCACAAGTGGCTCCTTTTGTGAAGGTTTACTCTTGTGACCTGATGAATCTTCTCCAAATGGGTGATCACCTAAATTTGAGACATGCTCGTCATCAAACTCCCACCACTGCCCTCTCTTCTCATCTCTTATATGAGCAATGTAATGCCCACTGTTTACAGCAGTTCCCTTGTGTATCAGGATTGCTGACAAGTCATATATTAAATCAACCTGAGCTGGGTCACATAATCTCTTCCGCATATCAAGTTCCCGAGGAAAAGAAAATGCAGAAGTGATTTTTTTCTTTGTTGTAGTCTACAATAACAGAATTAAAATGTATCAACAATAAGTAAATGCAAAATAAGTAAATGCATATACAAGAGAACAAACAATCTATGCTACCACACAGGGAGAGAGAGAGAGAGAGAGAGAACCAAGGAATACAGAGACACTATTATCAGTTTTAACTATAAGCCAAAATGGAATTCTTTACCAGAGAGAAGGGTCAAACACTTGGAGTCATCCAACATCATTGGTTCTACCATTGTTGAGACATCAAGTGTGAGAAGTTAGAGGAAGAAATTATTTTCAACAGTTCCAGCTTTAATCTTTCAACAGACCCTATAATGCCAAACTGACACAGCCATTCCCACTCAATGGTGTCTTCTAACACAGACAAACCTACATCAATGCGATTTTTGTAATAAAATCTTCTCTCAAGTTCCAAAAGTCTAGTTGACTTTCTAGAGACATAATCAAGACAAATATATATATACACACAAAATATATCTATATACATAGTTGTAATTGTTAAAAAGTACCTTAGGAAGGAAAACATAACGCTTAAGCTGGATATTAAGTACGCGAGGAAGTGTCCGAAGCTTTATGCTTCGGCTAGCATCAACTCTTGCTTCACAGGATTCACAAAAGTACTGATTTTCCCCGTTGAGCTCCTCTACCCGTAGATAATCGTCTAAACTTTCATCCAAACTTTTCAAACCCAACACATTCAGTTCCAACTCATAGAAGTCTTCAATCTTTGAAGAGGCCTCTGAATCTTTCCCACATCTTGAGCAGCTGTAGCAAGAAATTTGGTCCAAAGGCAAATGTCATGGTTTTTGTAACTTAAAGCAATAAGACTTTCAATTATTTTGTGAAAAGTAACTCCTACCACAGCATCCCCTAATGAAAAAATTAAGAATCTCTCCAATTGAATTTATTTCAAACAGAAACATTACAGAAAGGCAAATAAGGCCATATGGCCACGTCACAAGATGCCTTCACAAAAACATGCCCGTGGCTTTAGAAAACAGCTTCACAAAATGATTGTTAACATGCAAAGTATCGACTGTATCAAAGCAATGTCAAAGAAAACCAGACACCTGAGAGAAAGGTAACTAGAACAAGCTTAATCAAATGTAACTAAATTACAAGAGTTGAGCAAAAAAGAAGCAACTGAAATATAAAAGAGCTTGAAAAGTATTAATAATTTCACTTTCAATCCGATACATTTATGGTCACTTTCCTTTTTCTTTTTTTCTTTTTTTTCATATAGGTACATTTATGCTTACTTTCAAATGATTCTAAAATTTTAACCCTCTATTTGGAAGTCCAAAAAGTTGGGGGATGGGTGAGGAAGAAAGTGGGTAGAGAGTTAAATTACCTTGTTTAGAAGGGCTAGTGAAAAATAAGGTGAAGATGTAAGGTGCGGGAAAGAATCCAACCCCCCCCAACAAAAGGTTTCACACCAAATTGAGAATTAACAGATGGAGAAAGGACACCTTGCCAATTCCTCAAAAAGCCCTTGTACTCGCCTCAAATATACACCTTTTTTACTAATTCTTATCGGCATGACATTTTACAATCTAGTCAGCAAGAATCATTTAAAACATACTCAAGACATTTGGAAAATAAAGAGCACTACAACTTATTCTGCTCACATGTAATTAGCCTGGTTATTCAGGAGTTATTTTATACCTATATCTTCACCTAATCTAGGGGAAAATAGTCATTTGCTACATAAATATTTTTTTTCCTCCCAATTTCTTTTCCTTTCCAAACAAGTCAACTCTCAAATCTTCATCTTTTCTTTACTCCTAATCCTCACCCTTCCAAACAACTTCAAAGGAAATCATTTCTTTCATATACTTCACTTCAAATTTCTTCACTTACATTTTCATTACCTCCCACTTATTTCTTCTGAAAAAAGCACCATGAATAACTTGATCTACACTTTTAGCTTTGCACCATTCTTACAAAAATTGATTTTTAATCATCTGCTCATTGCTGAATGCCATCGCTCTCATGGTTATTTTACTAAAATAGACGATGAAGTATAAAAGAAAAGAAATAGGAATAACACAACTAAATATCCTTACGTTGTCACATGGGACACACTGCCACGAAAGAGATCTTGAACAATAGTCCTAGGCACAACACTCCGGGAATTGCTGAGGCATCGCTCCAGCAGAGAAAGAAGTAAGGTTAAAAATTCATGGCTATCTTGTTGAACGCCATTATCCAACTCCAGTGTCTTTATAAATGGAGCAGAATCCACAAATGCTCTTTTACTTGCATGAAGCTGAGCAAAGAGCCGGGCAAGCTGATCCAGCACAGGTTGTTTTCTCAGTACGTCAACTTCAATGGACAAGACTCCTTTTCGAAAAGTAGTATTCATGTAAAGACATTGAAGGATACTGTTAGCATAGCATGTTGCACCCAAATTAGTTAATCCAGCCGGCGAGTCGAGTGAAGCACGGAGTTCCTTAAACGGGTCCGGACCCAAAGACTGTATAACATCTGACATCTTCTGCCATATTCCAGATTTCCGGCTTCCATTGGGAGATGGAATCAGGCCACAAAAGCAATTTGGGTTATCTTTAGCATTTACTCGGCAGCCCTGGCATACTGGCTTCCCAATATTGTATAACTGGTTTATGTCATCCTGTGTTATTTCACCAGACGCATGAATTTTCCTGCAAAGTATAAAGCAAGGAGAACCAATTATTAATGTAAAGAGGCTTGCATAGACGTAAAGTGAGTTCCAATTACCTCAATGTGTCTGAAATCTTGTCAACATCATTGGATGGCTTGGGCTTTTTATTTTTACTTCGTGTGGTTGGGCGATTCATGTTTACATACACTAGCTGAATAAGACATGTAACATGACATCAATTACAGCAAGAGTACCCAGTAAATAAGATTCAGAAATGTGAAAATTGGGGAAACATCATAAAGTCACTGATGCCATTCACTTGAACATGATCCCATTCTCAGCCTAAACTATACATCAACTGATTTCAGGTATCAAACAGATTCGGCAAATAAAGTTTCAGGAAACAATTCACTTTGGTTCACTTTTACCAAGAAGCAAACTCAAACAGGAAGGTTGTTGAACTGGTGATGGGTATACCTTGTCATCGACAAATGACAAAGCACTTTCTTCAAAATTAGTATCTTTCTACAAGTCAATGGCCTTATCAGTGGCCAAAAGCTGTTTTCGCATGGTTTCTTTCATGTCCTCCCAAGTACTTTTCCTCCTTCCCTACTTACTCCAGTTATAATTTGTATTTTAGCATTACTGTCCATCCCTAGCTACTCCAATTCTACCTGTGATGACAAACCTTCCACATTAGATTTGTTGACTAATTCAAGTATTAGCACTATAGTGAGTGAGTGCAATGAAATATCGACTGAGATGAATGCTTGTCACCCACAGAGTGATTGTCATCCTCTTCAGTATTCCCTATCAAGAGGGTAGACGGCAGCAATAAATACAACATAACATAAAATGCATCTGCTATCCCTCAGAAATTACCAGTCAGTGCACAAGATTCACATTTTATCTCACAGTTTCTTATGTAAAGACTCCCATAAGCAGTGTGCAACTTGCTTCTCTGTGATCATCAACAGTACAGAAGATAAAAACCTTCCAGATGAGGCACTATTACATGGGCATTGGGCAAGGAACAATCAATAGTCGCAAATTTTCATTACATTACATTACAAGCAAGCACCACCAGCAAGGTTGAGAATAATACAAGTCTCACAGCAACCATAAGCGTGGCAAGCTAAATAGTCATGGCAGGCTAAAAATGTCTTGGACTTGCAAGCATGGCTTCTCCCAGACTATTCAGATATTAGGAATGCTAATGAAAGCGAAAAAAACCTGATTACACTATCTAGCATAATTGAAAAGCATACCGTTAATAATGCAAGGGATGGAAATAATCCATTTGATTCCTTGAGAGGATCTGTGTGGAATTAAAAATACATAAGAGATATAAACAATGGAATTCTAGAAGTAGCAACAATCAAATAGTTTTTGCTGAATTTTGTTTCAGGGAAATGCGTGAAAACACCACATGGACGTGCATGACATCACCAGGATCAGAACAAACTGCACTCAACTTGTAATCATCCTACATAAATATTCTTTGTCTATACCAACTTCCCAGCTCGAACATGGACTTGGGTTTCAGACTAGTCCCTATACCCTTGGTATCTCAAGACAAATCTACTAATTGTCAAAACTTAAAAAACAGATTCATCCAACTCTTCTCCACATATAATTTCTTACTTCATTTTCTCCTAGTCTAAAAACTTCAACGATGGAATGTATCAGTATAACACCTGTCAAAGTGTTCCACATCATCTGCTTATAAGGTTTCAATAGGCCTTATACACATGAATCCTTCTCTGCATAATGCCTTACATTTTTTATATTTTTAGTACTTTTTAACGTGGTATCAGAACCAAACGGATAAATGCACATGTGTGGCTCCCCCTTGGTCTCTTCCATGTGCCATTCTTAATTCAATTTGCACATGAGAAGGGTGTTAAAATATCGCATATCCTTGTCTACAACGTTTCCAATTTGCCTTCTATAGGTATAGTCTCATTTCAACTAATGGCTTAAGTTCTTGGTTGGATTTTCTGACATCATGTTAGAGTCAGGCTTCACCCTAGATTAATTCACGCATGTGGCTTCCCATCATCGATTCCACATCAATCAGTCCAGTTCCCAAATGAAAGGAGCTATTAAAATATCCGACATTGCCTTTTAGTGAGGCTTCAAGGGTTGCCGCTAAGGATTATGAGTAGCAGAATGGCAAACATATGATCAGCAACCACCTTACTTGTCCTCTCTTAGTGCTACATCGACAGAATTCGGGCTGCACAAGGTCCAAACTTCAAACAAAATTTCTCGTTCGGTAGGATTTAGTGCCACGGAAAGCAAGAGAACGTCAACAGAGAAACTCTTGATGCGGGTCTACCAAAAACGTTCTGGAGAAGCCACTTCCTCTGCTATGCGAAAAGCAAAGCACCAACAATTACAAAGCTTTAACACGGTGTGGGCGTTCGGCAAAACAGGCAATCAATCAAGAAAGGTCTCGCTTATGCGCATCGAATCAAGTAAAAGACAAAAAATCAAAACCGGCATTCGGCGCAAAACAGCACAACAGAAAGGTCGACAGAACGAGGAACCGACGGATTACCTCGAGAAATTACCTAAACTTCGGAGAGTGAACGACACGCGGGGAGAGAGTATTTAGGGTTCGTAAGCCAGAGCTGGAAGGCCCGGAATCGCACCGGAGCTCGACATTGGATCAACAAGACTCCGCAAGAACCGCGAACCGGCGAAATTCACGGAGACGACGGCGACGACGGGATGATTGATGCGGGTTGATGGATGGGGGTCGGTCACACACACTCGCGGCGAGTGGGCCTCGACTGCTGCTGCGGGGATCGTCTGCTCGATGAGGAGCAGGCAGCAGCAGAAAGAGAGGGAGAAGGCGGAATCGAAGCAGACGAGAGGAGACGAGGGGCCGGACTTCCCGCTTTCGTCCGACGGAGGACAGGGGAGCTTCTTCACTCGATCGATGACGGGCACGATACCCCTCCCTCCTTCAATTTCTCTCCTCTTTTTCTTTTTCTCTTTCTTTTTGTTTTTTCCTGTTTGTAATTTTTTCTTCTTGAAAGTCGAAATGCTTTTTTAATTGATAGATTGACCGCACTCGAGAAGCTTGTTTTATTTACCCTTTTTTTTTTCCTTTTCCTGAAAATACCGCCGCGAGATACTAGAACATTTTTCGTTGCGAGGTGAATTCCCGTCGTTTGCATCTGTTTTTTAATTGGCTCGTTTACTTTCTAGCATGTAAATTGCAAAATTAGAATAAACGGCCATTTATTTACCTCACCGGTAATTCTAAAAAGGACTGGTGCGTAACAATAATTATATATTAGAACATATGATTAATTTGTTTCCGCAATTCATCTATAAGTATGAGCAATATATCCATCCTATTCATTATTGAATTTGGTAATCTACAATATCACATCGAATAATCGACTTTGTCACGACCTAATTTTCGAGGATGAATTATCTAAAGAAGGCTAATGGATTATTAAGTTCGAAGTCTTGGCACGGACCCTCCCAAGTCCTACCAATCGCGACTTGATATTAAGAAATTAACCCATTTAAACATCCAATTATACTTAATTTGGAGCTGTTACTAACCAATTAGGGTTGGTTAGAAACCCAAATAAAATATGAGAGAATACTTTATTTTTGCGAACTAGATATTCAAAGTCTAGGGACATGATTATGCTAGATCAGTCTAATGCCCTTTTGGTACCTTTTTATTTTAATTTCAAAAATATTTTGCAGACAGTATTGATCAATTTTAACCTAAGTTACTAACATGCAAATTGTGATCATACGGGTGCACAATCAATGAAATAACATTCAATAAACTGAAATGCTAGATTCGTAAGAAATTATAAACTACAACTTTATTAAGGTCTATCCTCTAAAAAAAAAAATTTACAACAATGCTAATAAAAATGCATGTCCTAAACGTGATTTTCTAAATGACATGATATCTAATTAAATGTAATCTTAATTTAAATTTGATATATTACATCTTTCTGAAGGTGTCACCAATGAGGGATACTTTGCGCTTTGGCAAGGAGGGAAAACTGAAATTGAGGTACTTAGGTCCCTTTGAGATTTTGAAAAGAATCGGGATCCTAACGTATCGTCTTGTGTTGCCGCCGAGGTAGACGTAAGTGCATGATGTCTTTCACATGTCGAGGTTGAGGACTTATGAGCATGACCCAACCCACGTGCTAAATCTTGAAGAAGTAGATGTGGATGACAGAGTGTCGTATGTGGAAAGCCCGGTTCAGATTGTGGTTCATAACAAATTTGAACAGATTTAATGTACCAAGATGGTCCCCTTGGTCAAAGTAGTTTGACAACACCATAGGACTGAAGAAGCAACTGGGGAAAGTGAGACTCGATGAGACGATGATACCTCCACCTTTTTGTTTAAAGATTAGTAAAGGTTTAAATTTCGAGGACGAAATTTTTATAAGAGGGAAATAGTTGTGACATCCTGATTTTTTTTGTTCTGATTTCGATTGGATAAGTTGGGCCTTTCATCGATGTGTCTATAGTGCTTTTCTCTGAGATGTCCACTCGTGAGATAACTAAACCATCTAGGGAAGTCATTAAGAGATTTTAATGTAATAGATTTGAGGATTCGATCAGGAATCGGCTGCTCGACCGTGCTCATCTGCAGAGATCATTACGGCACAGATGTAAGTCGATTAGGAATCAGAGATAGGTCAATTCAATTGAGATATGTGGTTAAACGTGGGTGATCCCACTAAATTGCAAAATTCCCGTTGACCGATACTAGACTGATTTTTCTATCGTTTTGGTATCCTGTGTCCGTATTTGAATCCTCGAGATTTTCATGACAATTGAGAGTCGCTAATGTGTCGAAGGGGTTCATTGTGGTTCGAAGAAAATCGACCACGGGTCATTTACACTAAGAATTTCTAAAAGCTCCCCGATAGCCTAGGTTACACTAAAAATGCGCCTGAGTGAAATTAACTGCGAAATTCAATCCGATTTTGGAAATTGAAGGTTCTGTCATGTCACAATAAATTCTAGGAACGTCGACTTAATCTCAGAAGATTTTTCTGCAACTCGATACTTTTTGGGAAAAAGTCATTCTAAGGCCGTTTTTGTCCAAAAAATTCTGAGGACCGTTTTTGATCGCGCATTTTGAGATGTAAGATGATTCAATTGGTGAGAAAAAAATACCAATTTGATTATTGACTTGATAACGAGATTTATTGAGGCCAAATTGGATTGATTTATGCATGAATGAGTGTCCAATTGGAGGAAATCCTAAGCAACTTCGTATGCCCCCTTGCCTAGCCCATTTTGGACCATTTCAAATGTCCTAGGAAGAGCCTTGGTGGCTGAATATGAGCCATGGAAGATAGCCTTGGCTGTGGTTGAGTCAAGGGGACAAGTGAGGAAAGTTGAGGCAAGTGGCCCCTCCAGCCCCATCTTGTTCCCCTCTCTTCAGCAGCCTTCTTCTTCCTTGTTTTGGGGCTTTCTCCATTACTGTTGAAGGAGAGAAAGCTTGGAAAACCAGAGGACACAACCATCAAACTAGCCGAGCAACCTCCTTGGTCGTCCGAGCACCGCACGCCCGCCGGAGCAGCCAACTTGCCGTTGCGTGTTCGCTCGCCCGTGCTGCCTGTCCGCGCATCCCAGCTTGTCGTCCACCTCTGTCCATGCGTCCCAGCATCTGTCCCAGCCCGTGCCAAATTCGTTTGGCCCCCCTCCGACCTTCGTGAATCCCCGATTGAACCCGGTTTAGCCCTTTCAACCTTCCCCGATCAATTCCCGCCTTAAACCAACCTTGTTGCCTTCTGTTTCAGCCAAGAACAGAGTGGAAACAAATGGGTTTTCCAGTGGCTTTGTGGCCCGTTTGAGGTGGTTCCGAACCTCGGTTGCTAGGCCTACTTTGAAGGAAGTTGCTCCCCATCGTGTCCCCGTCGATTTGAACCGATCGGCTCATCGAGCAAGTGAGTTTGCTCACTAAACCTTACTTGGTTAATTATGCTTAAGGGTTATTCATGTTAGCTTAAGTATGTATTAGTGATAAGCTAGGATGGTTAGATTAGCCTTAGAATGGATTAGTATAACTTAATTAGTGAGATTTGTATGATTGATGATGGATTAGTTGAATCCAGTAGAACTACTACAGTTCGGATTTCTGGACACTCGCTGTTTGCCATTTTTGTCGACCGAAATGGGTTACGAATTTGAGGTTGATGTCTATTGAGAAATGTTTTAGATATCCTCAGCTACAACATATATTTTTCTCAAGATTTTTATGGACTTAAAAGAAGGAGATATCAGCTCTGTCATCTTCAAACAGAACCTCACTTTTTGTTGGAATTGGTGACCTTTTAGGATTCTAGGGGTTTTTACCAACTCTTAGGGTTCAAATTTCAAAATGGTTTCTTCACAAAAGTTGTTTGTCACATCCTCCAGTTTAACATACTCAAATTTAATATCAAACAGACTATTTTGGACCTCAAACCAAACTGATTTTGGAAAATAGACTTTCTGGAAACATACCTAGTTTTGGTGCTGGATTGAGCAATTTATTGGGCCAAATCTTGAAGGATGTGGGTTAAGTTGTCTACATAAAAGAATGTTGTTTTATGTGTCCTTTACAACATACTAAATTTTTGGGAATTTTCCAAACTCGTTTGATTTGCTTTCTGGATTTAAACTTGGAGACGTGCAAGTGGGCCTATTCTGCCGGTTAGGGCCAGTTATGATTTTGTGATGGGTCTTGGTGCTTTGAGTGCTGGAAGTTGCACATTTGATGATATATAAGGTTGGTTTGTGCCATGGCTAGAGATTATGCTTAATGATTGTGTGAAAGTTAAGAGAATCCATCTCCATCATGTGTTGGTGGACGTTAATAGTTAAGAGAACCTATCCCCAGCGTGTGTTGGTAGACGTTAAATACTAATCTTCCCCAGTGTGTGTTGGTAGTCATTACTTTTTCCTGGCGTGTGTCGGTGGATTTTATTCTTTCCCTGTGTGTGTCGGTAGTTATTTCTCTTCCCCGGCATGTGTCGGTGGATTTTACCCTTTCTTGGCGTGTGTCGGTAGTTAGTACTCTTCCCCGGCATGTGTCGGTGGATTTTACCCTTTGCTGGCATGTGTCGGTAGTTAGTACTCTTTCCCGACATGTGTTGGTGGATTTTACCCTTTTCCCGGCATGTGTCGATAGTTATTAGTCTTTCTCGGCGTGTGTCAGTAGTTATTAGTCTTCCCCGGCGTGTGTCGGTATTTATTATTTTTCCCTAGTGTGTCGGGTAAAACTGCTCATGTGGGTAGTAATAGTTAATTAATTAGAACGCATGTTGAGTTGAATTGATGGATCGGCGTGTGTCGATAATTCTTGCTTTGATGTGTATGGGTAGTTCTTGCTCGTGTGAGCAGTGATTTAGTTATAATTCTTGCTTTGATGTGTATTGGTATTTCTTGCCCGTGTGAGCAGTGACTAAGTTGTGATTTTTGCTCATGTGAGTAATGATTGGTTTGGACGTTCCAAATTGGTGTGTGAATTTGCTATATACACATAGTTGTGATATGAACTGTGCTGACCTGCAGGAAATAACTGAGGCCAAGGTAAGCTCCTGTGATTGTATGATTGGGTGATTAAGACGTCTTGGGCGTATTACCCTCCTAATCAGGGTTTAGAGCGTGAATTCGCTAAGATTTATATCTCACCCCATTGTGGTCTTCATTTTTCAGGATAGTAAGGTGGAAGACCTGGAGCCGAGTTGAGGGGATCTGAAGTGTAGGTCAGATAGGACAATTTTTTTTTTAAGAGTCGATCATTTTAAGTCTTGTGGCTGTAGTCTTTTGTATTTGACTTGGTGTGTATTTAAAAGCATATTTGTTTGAAAATCTGTTGTTATGCTTTTCTATCCTGACATGATTACTATCAGGGGATTTATTATTTGCTTCCACATGTGCAATAAAAAGAAAGGGTCATCGACTCGTCTTGGAAAGTCACAAAATTTTTATCAACTACTGGGGGATGGGCACACGCTCGAGGATCGGGGCGTGACAAAATTTGTGCCACAATAATGCTTGTTACACTTAGAAACATTTGAGTGTGCCATTGTAAGTGCTTAATCATCTTGTAGTGACATCGAATCGCATGACATTTTTGCATATTAACTTAGAGTTAGATGATTCCCCTATCCATTTGTCACATCCGATTCTAAGTCGTGTGTAATTTTGCATGCTTTTTGAGCATTATTTGAGTGATTTTGAGGCTTAATAATGCATGCTTATGTTCTTGTTTTTATTGGCTGATTTGTGCGCTTTTAGAGACCTCGGTCTTAGAGCACCAAGTTGACCTTGTTTAGACCCGAACCCTTCTAGGAGATTCTAAAGCACATTTAGAGCTTTCAAATGCCGTTGATTTCATGCTAATTTCTCATCATTAAAGCCATTTTTAATTTTTTCCAAGCTAGATTAGAATCTGGACTTGGGGTCAAATTTGGACCCCTATTTTTACCCATGTTTAAATAGACCATTGCTATTTTTGTACCATTTTTTCTGTAAGAATTCTTGACTTGGTCCCTTAATAGAGTTTGCTTGTCATCATTCTTGACTTGGTCCCTATGGTCTTTTATACATTGCCAATTGATATTAAAAGGGTTAGTACGCACACCTAGAGGGGGGTGAATAGTTGTATAAAAATTTTCTCGCAAGACTTAATGAAAGAGATTGCCTTTAGAAGATGATAGACTATAAACAGCTTTAAACAATTTTATAAAACAATTATATAAAGCGATGAATGAAGTAAAGAGTTAAGGAAAGAAAATTAGAACACAAGGTTTATAGTGGTTCGGCTTAGATCAAGCCTATGTCTACTCTACCGTACTGATAGCCCACTGGCTGGATTCCACTATGAATCAAAAGAGATTATACAACTTGTGATCTTCGACTTTCTTAGTAGAGAGTCTCTACTGGTCTCTCACAAAGTCTCAATATGTTTTTATCTCTTTTGTATACAACTTTGAGCTTGATGAATGAAAGAGCAAGGAACTACAGAGATTCAAACTTTGAAATTCTTCTTTCACACACTACATCGAACAACTGGAGAGTCTGCCTTAAATACTCCTTCATGCCTTTACAACTGTTGGGACTTTCCAAATGAATTCTTCTAATCTACCCGTTGGACAGAATCAATTAAGGTGATCTCGAGTCATTAGATAATTGGTGATGAAAGTCCGTCAATCCTGTTCGCCCATACAATCAGGATTTTTGGTTTCCATAAGTAGAACCTTCCAAGTTTGCTCGCCTTTCGAAAGATCTTCAAATCGGAGTAGATTCCAATAAGAATAATCAATCAAGTAGATGCTAAATCCAGTCAAAAGATCTTCCAAAAACCATACGAATTGAATCCTTAAAGATAATCTGGCATCTGAATAAGTCTTCATTCTTCGTTTTGGAAACTGTTAGTTGGGGCAGACTTGAGTCTTGAGTCTAGCGGTCTTTAGACTTTGACGATAGAGTCTGGAGTTCTTCAGACTTTAACACTTGAGTCTGGAAGTCTTCATACTAGATTGATGGAAACGTTTTGTCAACTTCAAAACAATAAAGGAGTTTTCTCCAACAATCTCCCCATTTTTTATGGTGACAAAACTTTCTTGCAGATTTGAAAACTCTTGACTTGCAAAACAACACTTAAGCTATACATGATGTCTTATAAAAATAAGTTGATTAGGACTTGGATAGCATCGATTCTGCAACCACAGAAAACATGTTAGTCTTGCAAAATAGAATAACTTATCCATCCTTAATCAATATCATAAGCTGAGTTAATGCAAGCATCAAAAGATTCAAACCAAGGTAGCAATCAAAGGTCCAAAGTCAAAAGTCCAAAACTAAACAAAAATACCAAAGTTCATCAAAATCAAACCAAAAAGTACTTAAAAGAAATGTGCTCAAAAGATAAAGTCAGGTCAAATCTGCACAACTTCTCCCCCTTTTTGTTGACAGCAAAAAGTGGAGAATGAATAAAAGAGTGGAGTAAAAAGAGTGGTGTGAAAATCATGGTTACTTTGGGATACGAACAAGCTGGAATTCTCCCATCGATTTGATTGTCTCCTCAAGCTTTCCAAGAGTTTCCTTCAATTGCTGAAAATCTTCACCCTTCACATTATCTTGAATTTGAGTCTTCAGGGCGAGTAGCTGTTCTTGTAGAGAAATTGAAGTAGTAATGAAAGCTTTCTTGAGATCCTTTATCTCGAACTCCAAACCATATTGTTGTCTCCTTAAATCCAACAGGATATCCAGCAGTCTTGAAAAGTCTGCTGTGTGTTCTTGTGCAGCACTGGGTCCAGCCGATTTAGTTCCAGGAGTTTTAAGATTGGAGGGATCATCAGCAGTTGGATTCCCAAGACTAGGAGGGGATGCCTCAATGTCTGCTTCAGGGTAAAGAGAGGCATACACATCCTCTGGATCTGCTGCAGATCGACTAACATCACTAGTAAGAGTAGGTGAAGAAATACCTCTTTTTTCAGCAGCTCCTCCTGTTTGTGTGCCTTCAGGTGGAGAAGTGAATTCTTCTTCCTATTCTTGTTCAACTTTAGCACCAGAGTGATGTTTTTCTTTTCCTTTTCCTCCAGCAGTTCCACTCCTTCTCTTCTCAGAGTTGCTTGACAAGGATACAACCAAAGTTGGCTCAAAGGAATCATCTTGACCCTCTTCTTCCTCTTCTTCTCTTTCTTTTTCTCTTTCTTCTGTTCTTCCTTCCTCTTCCTCTGTCCTCTTTCTTCATCTTCCTTCTCTGTTTCTTCTCTTTCTCTTGTCTCTCTTCCCTCTGGCTCTTGAAGGCTAACAAAACTCCGTAAGTTTCTTAAGGCAAATGCGGAGAGAGTTAAGTCGTCCTCATCTTCTTCATCCTGCAAGATGAGTGTTCTCTTCTTCAAAGGTTCGCTCATTGGTTCCTTGCCTTTTCTTTTCTGTGCTGCCGGGTCTTATCTTGCCTTGACAGGGGATTTCTCCTTCATGCGCTCTAACATCTTGTTGAGCTCCATCAAACGCATCTTTATGACCATCTTCAGTCCAATCACCATTGGAGCAATGCTTCGCACACACAAGGGTGTGGGAATGTGAATTTTGAAATGTCTGAAGAGACGCATGATAAGAGTAGAGTAAGGGAGTTGTCCCTTGTCCTTCACCACCGTTCTGTACATGTGCATGAGGATGGTGTGAGGCAGAGAGAATTTGTAACCAGTGTTGATGGCGTACATCAACTTCGCTTTCGAATGAGAGACATCGGTCTTTGACGTTGACTTGGGCCGAATGCAGTTGATCACAATCTTATGAAGCAAGATGTTGGAGGCATTTATCCTTGTGTAGGATATTTTGCCTTCAGCAAATCTATCTCGTACAAGTTGCAGTGTAGTGTGAGCAACAAACACATTGATTGGTTGGAAACACCCTCTTTCCACCCCAATCAAGTCAGCCAATGTGTCTACATCGACCACAAATTACTTGTCTCTAATTGTAAAAGAGAATCTATTTGCATCCAAAAATGATAGATTTGAATAGAAGTAGACAATGAGTTCTGGGTAGGCAACTGTTGTCTCAGAACAAAAACGCTCCAATTGAAGGAGTGCAAATTTCTCCCTCATAATCACTTTCACGGAATCAAGAAAATCAAAATCAACACTTCTGCGGTTCATAACCCCTCGCTTTGGCAGTTTTAAGTAAACCTTCATGTGGTCCTTAGAGCGGAAAATACTCGCTCCTTCACCACGAACATTTGCAGCCACTCCTATCCTAGGCTAGAAATGTGTGAACATTCTTTCATTGTCGTCCTTTCCCTCAGGCTGATTAAAAGTTCCAAATTGCGGGTCACTAGGAAAATTGGCAAAAGTCCTTTCAGCCAACTCTTTGTGCGCAATGCCCATCCTTTCCATCGATTGCAAAAACAACGTCTCATTTCTGTAACCTCTCTCTCTCTCAAGAATTCATCAATCAGAGTCATGGTAGTACCACCATCTTTCAACTTAGAATAAAGTTTGAAGAGAACCTCAGGTTTCAGCGTTCTTATAGGTTCTCTATCTTCCACAATTTCTTCTTCTGGTTGATGCTGTGGAGGATCTTGTGTTCTTTGTTGAGAAGACTGGCGCGGTTGAGAATGCTATTGTTGACTTTGCTGTTGCTGTTGAGGAGAGTCTTCTTCCTCAGTTAGATCGAAGTGCGTAGGCCCCTCACGCATACATTGTGGTCCCTTGCTTGTGATTCTCAAAGACTTTCTTTGCGAAGACATTGTCGCTTTCTTGGTGAGAATCTTGAACTCCTTCTTGAAAAGGTGAAATCTTTTGGAATAAACTGGGATTTTTGTATTCTAGGGTTTGAGAGTAAAAACAAAGAAGATGAAAATTGAATGTATAAATAGCAAGTGAAACGGGGTATATGAATCGTCACAAAGGAAATAGTGAAAACCGCCTTTTTGAAAATGAAAAACCGCCATAAATTCAAACATCGAAAAAGATAAATTCTAAAAATAAAATAGGTAAGTAGTAATTCGAAAAATCAACGTACCTTTTCAAAAAAAAAATTATCCAAAAAATGAAATCATATGCATTTTGAAAGAATTAACTTACAGTCGTAACTTCTAGTCATTCTGAGTCTGGACTCCTTCAGACTTTACCTCTGGGTCTAAACACCTTCAGACTTTACTCGATATAAGATGTGATGTCCAGTCTAGTGCAAATAGACTCAAATAAAATTTTCTCCAGTGGCTTTGTAAATATGTCTGCCAGCTGATTCTTCGAGTTAATGAATTGAATCATAACTTTTCCATTTTGAACATGATCTCTAATAAAATGATGTCGAATCTCTATATGCTTTGCCTTTGAGTGAAGAATTGGATTCTTTGTGAGATTTATGGTGCTAGTGTTGTCGCATTTGATCTCGATGCATGATTCTTCAATTCCAAAGTCTCTTAATTGTTGCCGTATCCACAAGACTTGAGAGCAGCAACTTCCATGAGTCACATATTCTGCTTCAGCTGTTGAAAGAGCTACGGTACTCTGTTTTCTTGAAAACCAAGATACCAGCTTGTTGCCAAGCAGTTGACAAGTACCAAAAGTACTTTTTCTCTCCACTTTGCATCCTGCTAAATCTGCGTCTGAATATCCAAAGAGAGTAAAGTCTCCTTCTTTGGGATACCACAGACCTAGCTTTGGAGTTGTTGCAACATATTTGATGATGCACTTTGCAGCAGTTAAGTGAGATTCTTTGGGATTTGATTGGAATCTAGCACAGATACAAACACTAAACAAAATATCAGGTCTAGATGCAGTAAGGTAAAATAGTGAACCAATAATGCTCTTGTATAGCTTATGGTCTACACTATTTCCTTCTTCATCTTTGTCTAGCTTCGAAGAACTTGACATAGGCGTCTCTGTCTTTTTGCAATTCTCAAATCCAAACTTCTTGATGAGATCTTTCGCATACTTCTCTTGGTAAATGAAAATTCCTTTCTTTGATTGTTTAACTTGTAACCCAGAAAGAATGTTAACTCACCCATCATGCTCATCTCGAATTCATCCTGCATGCATCTTGAAAACTTCTTGCACAAATTTTCATTAGGTAAACCAAATATAATATCATCAACATAAATCTGAACAAGTAGAAAATCTTTACCTTCCTTTTTAATGAACAAAGTAGTATCTACTTTTCCTTTAACAAAATCATTTTGAGTTAGGAAATTATTTAACCTTTCATACCATGCTCGAGGTGCCCGCTTCAGCCCATATAAGGCATTTTTTAGTATGTAGACTGAGTCTTGCTTTCTTGGATCTTCAAAACCAGGTGGTTGTTTCACATAAACTTCTTCTTGGATAAATCCATTTAGGAATGCACTTTTTACGTCTATTTGGAATAACCTGAAATTTTTATAGCAAGTAAAGGCAAGTAATAATCTAATCGCTTTTAACCTTGCTACTAGTGCATAGGTCTCGTATTAGTCTATCTATTCTTCTTGCGTATATCCTTTGGCCACGAGTCTTGCTTTGTTCCTAACCACTTTTCCTTTCTCATTCACCTTGTTCCTGAAAACCCATTTAGTTCCAATAATAGACTTACCTTTAGGTTTAAGAATTAGTTCCCAAACATCGTTGATGCTGAATTGTCTGAGCTCTTCTTGCATAGCTTTAATCCAGCTTTCATCAGCCAAGGCTTCTTCTATAGTTTTGGGTTCAATCTCAAAAACAAGTGCTAAAGCACTAGACTCTTCTCGCCTTTTGGATCTGGTGCGAATTCCCTCATCAATGTTGTTAATGATGAGTTTATTGGGATGACTTGACTTATGCTTTCAGTTACTAGATGGTTTGTAAGTCTATTGTTCTTCTGCTTCAATTGAATCTTCTAGTTCATTTTGCCGTTGAGCTTCAGGAGTCTGATCCACTTCGGGGGAAGTAGATTTTGCAACATCTAGATCAGGTCCAGGTTCCTCAAGTTGAGTCTGATGTAGTTAATTCTGCATTGAGTCTTGAAACTTGACATTCATGGGTTCTTTTACAGACTGAGTCTTCTTGTTGAATACTCTGTAAGCTTTACTTGAGGTTGAGTAACCAAGGAAAATTCTTTCGTCTAATTTTTCTTCAAACTTACCAGTACGATCATTTGCATTCTTCAAAGCAAAACACTTCTAACCAAACACATGAAAATAAGAAACAATTGGCTTCTTCCCTTTGAATAACTCATAAGGAGTTTTCTCTAAAATGGACCTCAATAATACTCTGTTAATAATATAGTAAGCTGTAGAGACTACTTCAGCCCAAAATCGAGAGGGAATATTACTTTCAATTAAGAGTGTTCTTGCCATCTTCTGCAAAGATCTATTCTTTTTTTCCACAACTCCATTTTGCTCTAGAATATATGGAGAAGAGAAAACATGCTGAAAACTAGAGTCATCACAAAATTTTGCAAAGTCTTGATTTTCAAACTCACCTCCATGGTCTGTGCGTATGCTTGAAATAGCATAACCCTTTTCATTCTGAACCTTCTTGGCAAATTTTGAAAAGTAAGAGAATGTTTTAGACTTACTTGTCAGGAAGTATACCCATGTAAAGTGAGAGTAATCATCCACGATTACTAGGCAGTATCTCTTTCCACCAATGTTTAAGTTCTGGTTGGTCCAAAGAGATCCATATGCAGAAGCTGCAAAACTCGACTAGTAAAAACTTTATTTATGGGTTTAAAAGAACTTCTAACATGTTTTCCCAATGCACATGATGTGCATAAATTAGACTTTTAATAAGTCAAGTTGGGCAGTCCACGAACAAGCTTCTTGGAGGAGATCTTGGCAATTTGCTTCATGATGACATGGCCAAGCTTTCTGTGCCAAAGGTTTGCTTCATCTTGAAGGGATATTAGACATTGAGAATTTTCTGATTTTATATCCAGAAGGTAGATATTCCCATGTCTTCGTCTAGTGAAGGATTGAGAGAGATCTTTACTAGTTCCCGAACACGTGCCTTCTTGGAAATTAATTTTAAATCTAGTGTCGCACAGTTGACTAATGTTGAGAAGATTGCAATTCAATCATTCCACCAAGGAGACATTGTTGATTGTGAGACTTCCAATACTCACAATTCCACATCTAACAATCCTTCCTTTGTTGTTTCCACAAAAAGAAACTTTTCCTCCATTCTCTTGCACGAGCTTTATAAAATAACTTGAATCTCTTGTCATGTGCCTCGAGCAACCACTATCCAAGTACCATTTGATCTTTTTCTTGATAGTGACCTGCAATTATAAGAAGAACTCAAGCTTTCTTTGGTACCCACACTTTCTTGGGTCCAAGGGAGTTAGTACAAAATACAATCTTTGCCCAATCTCTTTTAACATGTCTCTAAACTTTTGGACATTCATTCTCGAAATGTTCTGAGCTATTACAAGTTAAACATTTGAGAGCACTTTTGCCAACAGGTTTTACAAAAGCCTTTTGAAAATGATTTTTGTAAAAAGTCTTTGTAGGTCTTTGTTTGATTTTCTCCTTAACTATTGGAAAGTCTATTAAAGGAATAGTTTCTGGTGTCATTCTCAAACTTGATTTATTGAAATAAGGTCTTTATATTGAAAGAATCTTTTCCAATTTCTTAGACCCTGTTGAAAACCTTTTTGTGATATTTGAAATGTCCTTTTTCAAAAAAAAGTATTTTCCTTCGAAAGAGAATCTGCATTTTCTTCCAAATCAACAAAACTTTTATCTAGTTTTTCAAACTTTTCTTTCCAAGAAGTTTCCTGTTGGTTCAGTTTGGAATTCTCCTTCTTTAGCTCAGAAATCCTCTTAAGAGATGTTTTAAGACTAAGACAAAGTTCATCTATATATTTTGAGACTTTAACATGAATCTTTAAATTATTAACCTCGACTTCTCTGTCTGAGTCTGAGTCTGTTTCAGAATTTGAGTATGAATCTGAATTTGCCATTAGACATATATTGGCATATTCTTCATCACTTTCCTCACATTCAGTATCGCTCCATGTCTCAGCTTTGAAATCCTTTTTGAATTTCTCATTTTTTCCTTTCTTTTTCTTCAGCGAAGGGCAGTTGGGTCTGATGTGCTCCTTTTTCTTACATTCGAAACAAATCACATCTTTGTTGGTCTCATTATCCTCATTTGATTTCTTCTAAAATCTCTGAGTGCGCTACTTCTTCTAGTTCAACCTTTTTCCTTTCCTGTTTAACTTCCTAAACTTCCTTATCATGAGTACTAGCTCTTCATCGTCCAAGTCATCTTTAGAGTCTGTATCATCAGAATCATCGTTAGATTTTAAGGCAATTGACTTCTTACCTATGGGATATTCTTCCTCATTGATTTGCTCTACTTCATATGATTGAAGTGTGCCAACCAATTCGTCTACGGAATGAGGCATGATCCTCTGGGTTTCTCCTATAGAAGTCTTCACGTGGTTCCAGTCTTTGGAGAGTCCTTGCAGGAACTTATTGACCTTCATTGATCCAGAGATTGGCTGTCCTTGATATGCTAGACTGTTTACAATTTCTGTAAAACGACTAAACATGTTAGTAATGGATTCTCCTAGCTTCATCTTGAAGGCTTCATACGGTCTGAGTAGGATATTGATTTTCGTTTCTTTAACTCGATCGGTTCCTTCATAAGTAACGTGCAACCTATCCCAGACTTCTTTGGCTGTTTTCACAAGATGAAATTCTGTTATACTCAGTAGGAGATAAAGCACAATATAATGAATAAATGGCTTTAGCATCAAGAGCTTGTCTCTTGGTTATATCTGCTTGTGACAGTTCTCCAGTATCTGCAACTTCTTTCCCTGAGGTTGATGCAGCCTTAGGAATGATCCCTTTCTTTATCACATCCCATTCCAGGGGATGTTTCGATCTCAGGAATGCCTTCATCTTATTTTTCCAAACATTATATTCCTTCCCATCAAAGTAGGGAGGTTTGGTGTTGCTTTGGCCTTCAACCAAACCTGGAGCCAAAATACTAGCCATAGATCTTTAGCTTAAGAAGTAAAAACACTTCAATAAATAAGCACACGGATTTTGATACCAATTGAAAGGGCTAGTACGCACACCTAGAAGGGGGTATATAGATGTATAAACATTTTCTCACGAGACTTAATGAAATAGATTGCCTTTAGAAGATGATAGACTGTAAATAGCTTTAAACAATTTTATAAAACAATTATATAAAGCGATGAATGAAGTATAGAGTTAAGGAAAGAAAATTAGAACACAAGGTTTATAGTGGTTCGGCTTAGATCAAGCTTACGTCCACTCTCCCACACTGACAGCCCATTGGCTGGATTCCACTATGAATCAAAAGAGATTATACAACTTGTGATCTTTGACTTTCTTAGTAGAAAGTCTCTACTGGTCTCTCACAAAGTCTCAACTATGTTTTTCTCTCTTTTGTATACAACTTTGAGCTTGATGAATGAAAGAGCAAGGAACTACAGAGATTCAAACTTTGAAATTCTTCTTTCACGCATTACATCGAACAACTGGAGAGTCCACATTAAATACTCCTTCATGCCTTTACAATCGTTGGCACTTTCCAAAGGAATTCTTCCAATCTACCTGTTGGACAGAATCAATTAAGATGATCTCAAGTCGTTGGATAATTGGTGATGAAATTTCGTCAATCCCGTTCGCCCATACAATCAGGATCTTTGGTTTCCATAAGCAGAACATTCCAAGTTTGCTCGCTTTTCAAAAGATCTTCAAATCGGAGTAGATTCCAATAAGAATAATCAATCAAGTAGATGCTAAATCCAGTCAAAAGATCTTCCAAAAACCATACAAATCGAATCCTTGAAGATAATCTGGCATCTGAATAAGTCTTCATTCTTCGTTTTGGAAACTGTTAATTTGGGCAGACTTGAGTCTTGAGTCTAGCGGTCTTCAGACTTTGACGATAGAATCCGGAGTTCTTCAGACTTTAACACTTGAGTCTGGAAGTCTTCAAACTAGACCGATGGAAACGTTTTGTCAACTTCAAAACAATAAAGGAGTTTTCTCCAACAGATATCTCTCTCTCTTATTTGTGATAAGGTAACATCGAATTGTGAATGCTCAAGTCTCTTTTGTGTGATAAATGAAATACCCCCATGAAGTCGTGTATGCGACCATTGAGTCTTGGCTTTGGAATGGTTTTGTACACTAAGTTGGTGAGCATGCTGTTGTGGTGTGATTATTCTAAGGTGTGATGCATGAAATGTATGGAATAAACTAAATATAAAATATTTTCATTGGCTTTGTGAAACCAATGATGCTCCAGGGAGTGGGATGCCCATGATGTGTGATCATGGATGCCTTAGCTTTGTGATACCGAGATGCCTCAAAGTGAGATGCCTTTGCTGTGTGACTAGGATGCCTTAACTGTGTGATACTGAGAAACCTCGTAGTGAGATGGCCATGGTTGGGATTCCATGGAGGTTCGGATGAGCGATTTGGAAGTGACTTGATCAAACCGGCTTGCGATTCGACGAAAATTCGAATCGAGGGTGGATACTGAAACACAACATAAATTAAATACACTCGGCATGTGTGTACATGTGGTTTGCATTATATGTTGGCATTGGATAGTTAAATTATAATTGTATTTTGATATTGTTGTGCTTTGTTTGGAGTAGATTATGTGATAGTATGCTCTAGCCTATGTATGCTTCTTACTGTTGAATCTTGCATTTCCTTTTATGACTAATGGATCACCTAGTTTAGGGTCCTATTGTTTCTTTACTAGGCATTGCTCATTCCTTCATCTTTTTCATATCGTTAGAATGGATGTCCCTCCTATGGCATGGTATGGGTCATTGCTTGTATTGACGTGTCTTTCTACAATGTCTTCAACCCCGACATTGACTTGACCTATACCCGATATGAAGCCACTCTATGGATGGATGATGGGTGTGTCAACTGGATCACCATGCGATTTGAGGCATGATTTATCAACCATGAGTGAGAGCTATTTAGACCTCTTCGGTTCGGCGATGATGCACCTAGAGCCAGAGCGGGCGGTGCTTAGAGCACCTAGATTGAGTGGAAGCTGTTGTTTTGTTTTTTGAGTGACATAGGTTAGTTTATGGGATAATGAAGATATGCTCCTTTTGACCCCCTTCCTAGACTTTCGACGTATATGCTTTTGGTTGATGACATGTAAATAGTCCTATATGTATGCATGGTACAATGTAAACTTCTCATGTTTATGTAAGTAAGAACAGATGATGATCACTGAAAGCAATGAACTGGTGCAACTTCTCTAATGAACCATGCATGTATGAATTGAATTGTTGATAGTAAACGACAGCATGAGATGACCGTGCCTTAAAAGATTTCACTTTCATGTAATATTCATGTTATACATGCTAATCATTCAGGGTGGAATACTTTTTAGCAAAATTACTAATTATGACAGGTTTTGTTAACACACTAATAATTAGTTTCCATTTGCATTTAGTATGTGACGTTACGGGAACGTCACACATCTCCAATTTGAGCGGTGGAAAGAGAGGAAGTCCGAAGTATAAGAAGACCGGTCGCTTCTCTTTCTCTTAATCGCGTGAACCCCAGCCTCCGTTCACCCTTTTCATCTCCTTTTAGCACCGTGGCATCCCTCTCTGTCCACTCTCTCAACTCACGCATGACACCACAGCTCAAGCCGTCCAACCTTACCAGCGACGCGCCCTTAACTCAGCCGACACCGCGCCGCCTCGTAATCTTACATCACCAGAAAACCAGTCGCAGATTGGGACTTTACCAACCCCATCGAGCCACGCGCCATCATATTTAGGACCTGAGGCAAGTAGATTGTCCTCCATTATATGCTCTATGTAGATTGATTGTTGCTCAGCAAGGTCGATTTCCTGGGATTTCTGCTATCTTTGTTGATTTCGTATACATTTATGTTAATGGGCGATTTCAAAAAACATACATAGCTAGCACTATTGAGTTCATGATTTATCGGGTTCATGAATGTGTTATTGAGATGTTGGTTGTTGAGGTTTATGCGTGTTTGAGGTTGAATGACACAATTTGTCGACAAAACCCAGGAAAGTTGCTGTTTACAGATTCGGGTTCCTACAGACCCTGGAATTTGTCAATTTTGTACCAATTTGTGTAGTACGAATTTCTTGGGGTTTTCTTCATGAAAGTCGTACCTTATACTTTGTTCTATAACATATTTTAATTTTGGATTTTTCAGACTTCACATGATGATTTTATATTTGAAAAACATACGAGTTTCAAATCAGTTTTTCAAACACCAGTACTGACCTTTACACGATCATGATTTTCTACAGAATTTTCGGCAAGAAATTTGGACTAAGCATTCTTAATGAAAGTTGTAAACTAAATCTTAACCTATAACATATAAAATTTCCATGATTTTTAGAGCTCGTTTCACTGGTGATGCGTCTGTCTTTCTAGCCGCATGAGTTCTAGAATTTAAACCAGTTTTGGCTCGGTTTGATTAAATTTTATGAAGTTGTACAAGTCGAATTGGGTCTCGAGTTCTGCATGAGAAATGTCCCTCTTGGTCTCGTCTACTTCATGTTAAAGTTTTGTAATTTTTAGAATGGATTTACTTAGCGAATGCTAGTGATTCTCAAGAACGGGGAAACTGCCTTTATAGGGCATTTGGGGATTTTGGATAAATTTCCTTTTGTAACTTGTCTTTTCAGTCTGGGGTTGCCAACTGACTAGCCATTTCTATGATTTATCGGTGAATAAAGGTTAGTTGGTTCTGAAACTTGAGTTGTTTCTTGTAGATTAGCAACGTGAATGACATTTTCAAATTGAATTATCGAATTACTGCATCATGGTATGAGTGTGGTGAATGCTGTCAATCCCCACAACGATGATCCCCTGGGTTGTAGTAGGGATGCCTGAGGGGTATAGTATGGTTCCCTCAGATGCTGGGGGTGTAACATGGTTCCCCATATGTCCTCATGATGCCAGTATGGTTGTGAGATGCATGAGGGGATGTAACATGGCTCCCCCAGATGTCCTTGGGATGCAGTGTGGTTGCGAGATGCCTAAGGGGGTAATGCGGTTCTCTTGAAAGATGGTGCCAGCTGAGTTTTTAAAGCTGTTACATTACATTGGTATGTCCATGAAATGATTCGCAGAAAGAACGTTTTGAAAAATTGTTCTCTCTTATTCTCCTCTCTCCATCAAAGAACAAAAGGCCATTCAATTTGTACTTTGAGAAGGCAATTGGCATTAACACTGTGGAACGTGAATACTTTCCTCGTGATTGTATTCAGACCAACGTACATTCCTGGGTAATTTGTTTATTGTGCATTTGTGGCATCCTAAATTTCGTAACAATCCTTAGATACACGATGGTCTAGGATTAAATGATGAGAGTATTGTCGGATTATGATACTGGCGTTATATACGAACATTAGTTTGTATCATCGTTGGACAAGTGCATTATGTTTGTCAATGATCCGATTGTCATATAAGTTATAGTCTCATCGGAGATCTTTCATGCAAGACCAAGACTCATTCCAAATGATTTTCGGCCCTACCAACTCGGGTACGCTAATGAAGAAACATCCAAGGATCGGCCATGTAAATAGGCTACACTTAAATCACGCATAAGCGGAGACTAAGGCCAATAATTAGAGAAGATATTGGGCTGTGTAATTAGAGTAATGAGTGACAAAACCACTGGCCCAAAGCAGGCCAAGAGGCCCACAAACCCCCCACCATTCAGCCGACTAAGGCCCGGCCCAAGAAGCCCACAAGCCGTCAACTGAAGGAGGGAAGGAAACCGGTTGAAGCATGCCCACGCCACCTCCTCCACTTGTCATCCCCTTAGAGCCAAGTGTCCTAGCATGCAAACCTAATGATTGCTAGCCTTGAAGCAACCAAAGGAAGGGAGAGAGAGAAGCGGATTGCTCGAGGAACCGAGAGAGAGAGAGAGAGAGACCGAGAGGACGAGAGAGTGAGAGAGAGGAGGAGAGTTTGAGCGAGAGAGAGGAAGACAAGTGTGAGCCGTGAGGGGGAAGAGGAAGGCCGTCGACGCCGCCTAGCTGCTGCCGTCGATCAAGCTCACCGAAGCCTCAAGTTGCTGTTTGCTTGCTGTGAACTTAAGGCAAGTGAAGTCCCTTGATCAACATGATGCTTGCTGTGGTTGTGTGTGTGAAGTGGATCTCGGATGAGCTTGATGTTAGAAGTTTCGAAAATTGGGAGTAGTACCTTAAGCTAGTAAACTGTTCTATGGAAAACAGTTTAACCTCTGGTGATTCCGCGAATTATAGGTAATTATCTAGTTGAAATATTACTTTGTGTCCTTGATGAAAGTTGTAGAGGACTTCTTGAAGAGTAATATATCAAAATTTTAGAGGAAACGGACAAGTATTTGTTGGTGAAACCATTTTTCTTCAAAGATACTAGATCTGGAAACCGCTATGTTGACCCCTTGCGATTCTGTGAATCCTGTGCAAGTATCCAGTCCGAATTTGATCTCGTGTCCTTGATAAAAGTTGTAGATGACATCTTGAGGAGTAACATAATAAAATTTGAGAATAAATGGACAAGTATTGAATGGGGAAATGATTTTTCTTTGAAAGGGATAGATCTGGAGATCGAACCGAGAGTTAGGGAGAGTTATAATAATTATAGCTTTTAATCCAGAATGAATTAGACTTATATTTCTTCATGGGACTTTCACCTCTAGGTATTAAATATAACATATTAAAATCTCAAAATTTTTGGAGTTCATTTAAGGACTTAATCAAAATTGTTTCCAAAACTGTGAAAAAGTGGTGTTGGATTTTCTTTTGCTGTAATGTATGGACCTATGCGATTTATATGAAACTTTCTTGACATGGTGTTCTTCATGAAACCTCTTTCTCTAGATCTTGTTTACATCATGTTAAATTCTCAGAATTTATTAATATTGTTTACTAATTTTTCCAGAATTTTAATTAAAGGAATGCATTATGTTTTATCCGAAAATTGTCTTATTTTTTTAGA
This sequence comes from Eucalyptus sp. ANBG9806169, assembly GCA_014182395.1. Lineage (NCBI taxonomy): Eukaryota > Viridiplantae > Streptophyta > Magnoliopsida > Myrtales > Myrtaceae > Eucalyptus > Eucalyptus sp. ANBG9806169. The sequence goes on from CM024577.1 coordinate 45,905,082, forward strand.
ACAAATAAATTACTCTATGGGATGTGGTATTCTGAGTTGCTATCTATTTAGCATGTGTGGTGACATTTATGCATTTCATATGACATCAAAATTGATGAAATTTTATAAATAAAATGAAACTCTTGGCATTATTGCATCAAATGGCATTTTTCCAAAGTGAGATATATCCATGTATAATGAAAATGATGACACCGTCGGACGGCTAAGTCGACGATGCCTCGGGAGTGTCGGGATGCCTAGAGGTGTGTGCCGGATGCCCGGAGGTGTGTGACGGATGTCCTCGGGAGTTTCAAGATGCCCGGAGGTGTGTGCCGGAGGTTCCTCGTGATGCTAGTTGGGGTGCGAGATGCTCGGAGGTGTGTGCCGGATGCCCGAAGGTGTGTACTGGAGGTTCCTCGCGATGCCAGGTTGGGTGCGAGAGACATGAGGGATGCAAACACTGGTCCCTAAAAGAAAAATGAGATCCTTTTGAAATATCAATGTGGAAATTGAATCATGCGCATGTGTGTGCATATGGTCCGGTGTATAAATTATCTATGAACTTGAATTGGTATTGTTTGGTTTTTGGAAGTGTGATCATCAAGGCATTGAATGGATCCCATGGAGATATATGCACGATTGCATGGTGATGTATGCTTGATTGCATGGATGATATGCGTTTTACTCGTGATACCTTGGTTGTCTTGCTTGTTGCACCGTGTTAGTTGATGGATCTTTACTGCTGAGCGGTTGTACTCACCCTTTTTGGGGACTAACATTTCAAATTGAAAGATGCTTCTATTACCCGGCACACGTGGCACATTTTATGGCGTTCCTGTTGACGTCGAGGTTGAGTGTTCGAAGCACCCTTGTGTTGGTGTTCGTGGTCTAGTGTTCATCCGTGTGCAAGTCTTAGTTTTGTACGACGTGGGTCTACCTAATGGCCCCGTAGTCCAGGAGTTCCTGTTCGTGCATGCTAGTTGTGACGGGATTATGATGGGGATGCTGCCACCGCCGCCAGCTGATGGATCGGGCTGGGTGTGATTGCGCATGTGATGGGTAGTGGATGACATTTTTGGATGGCTGACACTAATGATGGATCGTCGATCACGACTGCTATGGAGTCGGGTATAGCCGAGCATAGAAGAGCCTTGGCCTTTTGATGTACTGACTCATGATGTCCATTAAAAGTAATGTAAATAAGAGTGTTCGGCACTAACTAATATATATATATATATATATATATATATGATGTGTAGTTGGTGTGCATTGCATTTTGTGTTGGAGTATGGGATAGGGAGATTCGAATATGTTTCCGCTATATGATTTGCGCTGGGACCGTTTTAAATGACACAACCCCCGGGACTTACGGACCCACTATAATTAAATGGTATTATTAGTGATATGTCAATAGGACAAGTGGAAGGCGAGTGACCTGTAGCGACCCAAACGGATCGGGGGCCGTTGAGGGGTGCCACAGCATTGAAGAGGTTAGCCGTTTCTTCCACCGACTTTCTTCCAACAAAAGCAAATATGATTGTTGGTAATTTTAAGTTCTATTTGAGTTATTGGTTTACCGATTTTAGAGAACTGTTGTTTTTTTTTTACCTGCTATTTGGATTTTGAAAAAAGTTCTCAGAGATTTTAAAATGATTTCATATATTTGGAATTTGGAGTATCCTCGTATGTATAATGATAGATTTACATGGTATAGACTAGTAGACATTCTGTTTGCTGAGTTTAAACTCATTGGTTGTTGATCATTCTCTTTCAGACTAGTAGCCATGCCAGTCCAGCTTGCTTCTACCTCGATTATCTATGGTGTTCCAATCGACTTCTTGAGCCATTTGACCGATTTTGTGGATCTCGACTTCCCCGACGTTGTCTTTGTGAAGCGCATCTCCATCCTAACTGTCAATATTGAATCTCTAGTGGGTCTGATACTTCTAGGGTTCGTCGCCATATATGTCCGTATCGGCGGGTGGTTGGTGGGACCTCTCCCACTTCCCGCTGATGACGACGGTGGTAGTAGTAGGGTAGAGTGATCGAGGACGGAACGATGGAGTAGTACTTTTAGGAAGACTAGGCAATGATTTTTGGACGTGCTGTGGGTAGGAGATAGGTGACATTGTATATATGTGGTGTCCAGGTTGGGATAGTGCAGCTGATGGAGTTTTTGGCATGGTTTGGTGTAGTGGTACCTTTTACCGATCCCCAGTGTACCAACCTTGTCACCTAAAGTATATAAATAAGAAATGAAATGCGATTGCCTAGTTTATACCCCCCACATGTGTTCCTTTGAATTTTATATGTCCTGGGTTGTTCTTTGTCCATACGCTTTCGCATGCATAAAAAGTGAAAAGATATATTGACCGCATTAGTAGTGACGTGCTCGGGGGGTCACACCATTCTACCCTTTCACCTACGTCAAAAAGATAAGCGAACGTAAGGCAACTATTTGTGTACATCTTCTTGGAATACTCACAAGATAAGGGCTTCAGAAATAGTTGCATGGTCTCCTTCTTAGTCAAAGGATGTTTAACTTGCATCATAGCACAAGTCCTAGCCCCAATTACCTAGTATCGACCCTAGACAATCTCACTTGAGTGGACTTAGGGAATAGAACATTATACCTTGATTAAGATCAACTTCTAGCTCGATTGAGCTATTCAGCCACCCAATCTTGACCACAAGATGGCAAGATCTATATAGAATCACAAAGATATAGAGAGGGAAATAGACTCGATCAAGCGATTACGGAACAATATGACGAGATGAAAGGATTAAGTGAAATCCAGTCAAGCTCTGGTCAAGCTTCAGCCAAGGTGAGCTCAAGGACAGGTTGAGGATCGTCATCAAAATGGTCAAACCACCGAAGGAGCTCGTCAGACTGTCGGATCGACCGGCCAAACTTTGATTTTCTTGAAAATTGTCAATGCAAAAGTGAAATTGAGACTATTTTGGGTTTTTTTTTTGGTGCAAAAAGCAAAATTTTGACTCGAGGTTGACTTTTTGCGATTTAAATGAAAACGACAAGGAAATCAGGCACAAACGAAGTGCCAATAAAAAATAAATGCAAAATAATACTTCTTGTTTGAGAAATAGGTTCTGTCACAATTGGAAACCCTAATCCCAAGTTGATAGGACTAGAATTAGCACCTAGAGGGGGGGGGGTGAATCGGTGATTAAAGCAATTTTAACAATTTAATCCGAATAAAGAATTAAAAACAACAATCGCTGCAAATGAAAGTAATGAAAGATAAAATGATTAGGGATAGAGAATCAAGACTCCAGATTTATAGTGGTTCGGCTTAGACCAAGCCTACGTCCACTCTCCCGCACGGACAACCCTTTTGGCTGGATTTCACTAAGAATCAAAAAGAGTGATTACAGTCTCACGCTCTTGAGTCCACAGTGTAGAAGCTCTACTACACTTCCTCAAGGTCTCACCACAATATGATCTCTCTTTTGATTACATATAACACTCGAAGAATAAGATCGCAAAATAGAAAAGGAGATTCAGACTTTGGAATTCTTCTATCCGACACCCTTCAACAACTGGAGCATCTCTCTTATATACTTCTTCATGCCTTCAATACCGTTGGCACATTCCAAAGAAGTTCTTCCAATCAACCCGTTGGACAGAATCAATTAGAGAGATCTCGAGCTCTTTAAGGTAAGTGTTGATAGCCCATCAATCTTGCTCGCCCATACAATCAGGATCTTGGTTTCCATAAGTAGATCCTTCCAATTATAAGTTGCGAAATCTTTAGAGAATCTATACATATTAGAATACGAAAGTAAGATCTTCTAGTGCTAAATCCAAAAGAGAAAGATATTCTCTAGCCGTTAGAGTAAAAACCATATAAGATCGAATAGAAGTTGGTCCGGAGACTGTCCATGAGAGTAGACTTTGAAACATGAGTCTTGCTAGCTTCGACTTTGATCTTCAGACTTTGCCGCAGAGTCCGTAAGTCTTCGACTAGATTGAGGAAAATGTTTTGTCAACTTCAAAATACCGAAGAGAATTTATCCAACAATCTCCCCTTTTGATGGTGACAAAACTTTCCCGCAGATTTGAATATTATTGCCCGCAATACAACTTTTAAGCAAGCATTGATATCTCATAAAAGATTAGAATAAAAATAGTAGAAGTTATCCTACACAGATGTCCCGTGCATACGACTTACCCCCGTACACAGATCTGCATCCACAGAAACCTCATTAGTCATGTGCAGACATTACTATCTTTAACTAATTTAATAGCTTAAAGTAATGCAATAATGAGCACACATTCAAAAAAACTCAAGATAAAGTCAAAATATCAATCACAATTATAACAAATCAAAAATGTTTAAAAATGAAGATTTGGTTTGGTTTGAGGATAGAGTCTTGAAATTGAAATGTGCTTGAAATCTGCAAAGTCTTCTCCCCCTTTTTGTCAGCATTAAAAAATCAAGGAGCACGGGGAATGTGAACAAGTTGAAAGTCCTCCATAGACTTGATAGTTCCTTCTAGCTTCCTCAAATCTTCCCGTAGTTGGGTAAGAGCAAGTGCCTTTTGCGGTATCCCGAATCGACGCCGAACCTCTTTAAGCCGATCATGCATGGTGATGAACATTGCATGATTTTCATTCGTAGAGTCTGAAATTCATACCCCATAGCATAGATTTGGCCTTTGAGCTCCAAGATGATGTCAAGCAACCTTCCAAAATCTCCTGAATTGTCGGGCCCGTGTGCTTGCGTCAACTCGGTCGATGGTGGAGTCAAGCCGTATGAATATCGCGGGGAGATCGTATTTGGAGATGATGCCTCTCCCTCGGAAACCGAGCAGCATAAACATCTTCGCATCGGGAGGTGATCGACTAACACCCGTTTGGGTATCTCCTTCGTAAAGGTCGTAGAAGAGGAGTACATTCTCTTTGGGTATCTCCCCCTGTTTCAATGTCTTCTGGAGGAGAAAAGTACTCTTATTTCTGAGGAGTTTCCTCAGTGACAGGTTGTCGTTGATCCTCTTTTTCTTCTGGAGAATCTATTTTTGCCGGTTCGTCCCCTTGTTCTTCTTTTTCCTCTTCCTCTTTCTCTTCTTCTTTCTCTTCTTCTTTCTCTTCCTCTTTCTCTTCTTCTTTCTCTTCTTTCTCTTCTACAAAATGTTGTTCTGGAACAGCTGAAACGGGTGCAGAAAATTGAGAGACAAGAGCAGAGATAGGTAAAGCATCCTCATCATCTTCATCTTCCAAGATGATTGCCCTTCTCTTCTTGATAGGACTAGTCACCGGTTCCTTTCCTTTTCTTTTGGCCGCAGAAGAGTTTGGTCTGAACTTAATAGGAGTCTTCTCCTTGAACTGCTCCAGACTTCTTCTTTGAGTTCTTTCGGACGCATCTTTGTTATCATCCTCAGTCTGATGACCATTTTATCAATAGTCTTCACAAAGAGAATGTGAGGAGGTTGAATGTTCAGGTGTCTGAAAAGACGAGTGATGAGAGCGGCATAAGGGAGTTTTCCCTTGTCCTTTGCCATGAACCTGTTCATGTGAAACATGATAGTGTGTGGCAGAGAGAAATTAAGACCAATCTTGATTGCATACATCAACTTAGCCTCTGAGATGGATACATCTGTCTTTGATGTTGATTTCGGTCTAAGACAGTTGATCACTATCTTGTGAAGCGAGTGTTTGTTGCATTCATCCTGGAGTAGGAGAGACGACCTTCAGCAATTCGGTCTCTCGCAAGTTCTAGAGTTGCATGACTTACAGACACAGAAATTGATTGGAAAGCACCTCTTTCCACACCAATTACATCTGCCAGAATGTTCGTATCAACAACATATTCTCTATCTCTCACACTGAATGAAAAGCTATTCGCATCAAGGAAAGTGAGATTGGAATAAAAATATGTTGTTAATTCAGAATAAGCCACATCACATTCAGTACAGAACTTATGAAGTTGAAGTTTCTCAAACTTCTCTCTCAGATTGATGCTTAATAAATCCAGAAAATCAAAGTCCACCGTCCGTGGATTCATCACCCCACGCTTCAGCAGTTTCTCATACATCTTCCTGTGTCCGTCTGATCGAAACAATTCATCCTTCTTTCCTTGAAGGTTTGCAGCCATACCCATCCAAGGTTTAAAATGTATAAACATTTTCTCATCATCATCCTTTCCCTCTGGTTGATTTACACTACTAAACCTAGGGTCACTGGGAAAGTTTGCAAAGGCTTTTCTTTGCCGTTCAAAGCAAAAACAATGCCCGATCTCTCCATTACAGTGAGAAAATGTGTCTCATTTGTGTAACATTTTTCTTTTAGAAATTCATCAATGAAGGTCATTGCAGAACCTCATTCCTTCAATGTAGAGTAAAGCCTATAAACAAAAGCAGGCTTGAGTGATCTTACAGGTTCAATATCTTCAAGAACTTCTTCTGCATCTTGAGGGCGACGATCATGAGGTCTAGTTGAGGAAGTACGCTGTTGAGATCGTTGAGGAGTCTGTTCTGTTGGAAAGTCACTTTCTTTTGTGAGATCGAAGTGCGTAGGCCCCTCACCAAAGCCCTGTGGTCCCCTGTTTGCTATCCTTGAGGATTTCCTTTGGTAAGACATTGTCGCTTTCTTGGAGAAACTTTCACACTTGTGTCGCAAGAAAGTTAAAAGCTTTGAGACGTAGAAATTTAGGAGAGAAAAATACAGAGGAGTGAAAAGCTTTTGAACTAGGGTTTTTGGGTAAAGTGAAAACGAAGGATAATGAGTATATAAAAGATAACTGATACGGGGTAACTTAAGCGTCGCAATTTGGAAATATTAAGAATTTCCTTTTTAAAAAAATAACTGCATTAATAAATCGATAACCACCATTTTTAAAATTTAATTGCCTTAATAAGCTCAATTAGAGATAAACAGACAATCTTACCTTTTCGAAATAACAGTTTAATTAAATAAACTTACAGTCGTGTCGATTGGTATTTTCAGTCTACAACCTTTTGAGTCTAATACTCTGTCAGACTTTAGATTCTGAGTCTGAGCTTCAACATTCTTCAAGAGATAAAATATTGAGTTTTGAGCGAATAGACTCAAACAAGCTTTTCTCAAGTGGCTTTATGAAGATGTCTCGCGTTGATTCTTTGAGTCTATGAATTGTATCAAGACTTCTTTGTTCGAACATGATCTCTTATAAAATGATGTCGAATCTTAATATGTTTTGCTCTTGAATGTAGGATAGGATTCTTTGTAAGATTGATTGCGCTGGTATTGTCACATTTTATCTCTCGTGCAAGAATCTTCAATGCCAAAGTCTTGTAGTTGTTGTTTTATCCACGGTATTTGAGAACAAAGCAACTTCCAAGGGCTACGTATTTTGCTTCAGCTGTTGAAAGAGCCACAGTACTTTGTTTTCTTGAAAACCAAGATACTACCCTGTTTCTAAGCAATTGACAAGTACCTGAAGTGCTTTTTCTTTCAACTCTACAACCTGCAAGATCTGCGTCTGAATAACCAAGAAGAGTAAAGTCTCCTTTTTTGGGATACCATAGACCAATCTTAGCAGTAGTAGCAACATATTTAATGATACGTTTAGCAGCACTTAGATGAGATTCCTTAGGATTAGATTGAAACCTAGCGCATATGCAAACACTAAATAATATGTCAGGTTTGGATGCAGTAAGATAAAGAAGTGAACCAATGATACTCCCGTATAACTTTTGGTCGATTTTCTTCTCTCGCTTCATCTTTGTCTATCTTCAAGGAACTTGACATTGGTATGTCAGTCTTTTTGCAATTTTCCAGACCGAACTTTTTAACAAGTTCTTTTGCATATTTCTCTTGATGAATGAATATTCCTTCCTTTAGTTGTTTCACTTGTAGACCAAGGAAAAATGATAGTTCACCCATCATGCTCATCTTGAATTCATCTTGCATAGACTTAGAAAATTTCTTGCACAAAGTCTCATTAGATGATCCGAATATAATGTCATCAACATAAATCTGAACAAGTAGAAAACTTTTACCTTCATTTTTAATAAACAAAGTAGTGTTTACCTTTCCTTTAGAAAAGCCATTATGAATTAAGAAATTACTTAGCCTTTCATACCAAGCTCGAGGAGCTTGTTTCAATCCATATAAAGCTTTCTTCGATCCGAACACCGAGTCTGGTTTCTTTGAGTCTTCAAATCCAGGAGGTTGTTCCACGTAGACTTCTTCTTGAATAAATCCATTCGGGAATGCGCTTTTGACATCCATTTGAAATAACCTGAAATTCTTATAACAAGCAAAAGCAAGTAGTAATCGATTGCTTCTAACCTTGCTACTTGGAGCATAGGTCTCATCATAGTCTATCCCTTCTTCTTGCGTGTATCCTTTAGCCACGAGTCTTGCTTTGTTTCTCGTTACTTTGCCTTTTTCATCAACTTTGTTCCCGAAAACCCATTTAGCTCCAATAACGATTTACCTTTTGGTTTAGGAGTCAATTCCCATACGTCGTTAATACCGAATTGTCCGAGCTCTTCTTGCATTGCTTCAATCCAGCTTTCATCAGCTAAAGCTTCTTCAACATTTTTGGGTTCTATTTCAGAAATAAGAGCAACAGCACTAGACTCTTCTCGCCTTTTGATCTTGTTCGAATTCCCTCATTAATGTTTCCAATAATGAGTTCTTCAGGATGACTAGACTCGTGCTTCCAGTTACTAGTCAGTCTGATAGATTGTTGATCTTTTTCTTGAGTAGATTCTTCATCGGTAGCTTGTTGTGCGATTCCGAATTAGCTTGCTTCAATGGAGGTAAATCTAGCGAAATGCGGAATGCAGTTACGAATCTTCGGTTTGAATTTGCTGAATTTGTGGAGAGTCTTGAAATTTGACATTCATTGATTCTTCCACAGTCTAAGTCTTCTTGTTGAATACTCTAAAGGCTTTGCTTGTAGTTGAGTAACCAAGAAAGAATCCTTCATCTGATTTCTCTTCAAACTTACCAACACGATCATTTGCATTCTTTAGAATAAAACATTTGCAACCAAATACTTGAAAATAAGAAACTATTGGTTTCTTTCCTTTAAAAATTTCATAAGGGGTTTTCTCAAGAATTGGCCTTAAAAACACTCGGTTTATAATATAGCAAGCAGTTGAGACAGCTTCAGCCCAAAACCTTGAAGAAATTTGATTTCCAATTAAAAGAGTTCTTGCCATTTCTTGTAAAGACCTATTCTTCCTTTCCACAACCCCATTCTGTTTTGGTGTATATGGAGATGAGAATTTGTGCTGAAAACCAAATTCATCACAAATTTTAGTAAAGTCTTGATTTTCAAACTCACCTCCATGGTCTATACGAATGCTTGAGATAGTGTGATCTTTCTCATTCTGCACTTTCTTAGCAAACTTTGAAAAGAGAGAGAAAGTCTTTGACTTACTTGAAAGAAAGTAGACCTAAGTAAATCGTGAGTAATCATCCACAATTACTAGACATAACCTTTTTCCACCAATGCTTTGCGTTCTGGTAGGTCCAAACAAATCCATATGCGTAAGCCGCAAAAAGTACATGATTAGTGGAAACTTTATTTATTGATTTGTAAGAGTTTCTAACCTATTTACCCAGTACGCACGGTGTACATAGATCAGGCTTTGAGTAATTGAGAATAGGCAATCCTTGAACAAGTTTCTTGGTAGAGATCTTGTTGATTTGCTTCATATTGGTATGGCCTAGCTTTTTGTGCCATAGATTAGCTTCATCTTGTACTGATATTAAGCACTGTGATCTTTCTTGATTCACATCCAGAAGATAGATATTTCCATGTCTTTGTCCAGTAAAAGATTGAGTAAAGTCTTTACTGATTCCAGAGCACGTTTCTTCCTGGAAGTTGATCTTGAAACCCATATCACACAACTGACTTATGCTAAGCAAGTTGTAATTTAATCCTTCAACTAAGGAAACATTATTGATTGACAAACTTCCAATCTTTTTGTTCCTCGACCAGTAATTCTTCCTTTGTTGTTACCACCAAAGGAAACTTTTCCTCCGTCTATCTGGACAAGTTTTATGAAGCAACTTGAGTCTCTGTCATATGTCTTGAGCAGCCACTATCAAGATACCATTTAATCTTCCTTTTGATAGTAACCGCAATTAACACGAATTCAAGCTCTCTTTGGTACCCATATCATCTTGGGTCCAGAAGTGTTAGAACAATAGACAGTCTTAGCCCAGCTCTTTTTAACAGGTCTCCAAACCAAAGGACATTCTTTCTCAAAATGTTCTAAGCTTTTACACTTGGAACATTTCAAAGCATTTCTGCCAACAGGTTTTACAAAAACTTTCTGGAAATGATTCTTATAAATAATTCTGGCTTGTCTTTGTTTGATTCTTTTATTTACCTTTGGGAAATCAATTAGTGGAATAGTTTCAGAAGTCATACCAAGACCTAACTTATCAAAGTATGGTCTTTGTATCGAAAGAATCTTATCCAACTTTTCAGAACCATTTGAAAATCTTTTTGATATGTTAGTAATATCATTTTTCAAAGATTATTTTCATTTGAAATAAAGTCTGAGTTTTCTTTCACAACAACAAAGTCCTTTTCCAACTTTTCAAACTTTTCTTTCATAAGTTTATCCTGTTGCTTCAATGTAGAATTTTGCCTTTTAATTCGGAGATCCTCTTGAGAGAGGTTTTTAGACTAAGACAAAGTTCATCAATATATTTAGAAACCTTGACAGGAATTTTCAGGTTACTAACCTCGAGTTCTTGTCTAAGTCTCGTGTTCGAATCAAGGTCGAGTCCGAATCGATTTTGCCATTAAACAGATATTGGCATAATCGTCATCACTTTCTTCACATTCGTATCACTCAAAGTCTCGCTTTGAGTGCCTTCCTATATTTCTCGGTCTTTCCTTTTCTCTTCTTTAACGAGAGGATAGTTAGGTCTCGATGTGTCCCTTTTTCTTGCATTCAAAGCAAGTCACTTCTTTGTTAGAATCATCTTCCTCTCGTTGATTTGTTTTGAAACCTTTGAGAGCTTTGTTTCTTCCAATTGAATTTCCTTCCTTTTCTGTTCAACTTTCGAATCTCTTTATCATGAGTGCGTTCTTTATCATCTAGATCTTCTTGAGTCTCGTAGCATCGAATAGTCATTAGACTTTAAGGCAATAGATTTCTTACCTTTTGAATCTTCCTCTTCGTTGGTCCTGTTCCACTTCATAAGATTGAAGAGTCCCAACCCGTTCGTCTACGAGAGTGGAGCAATCCTCTGCGTCTCTCTTATTGAGGTTTTTATGTAATTCCAGTCTTTAGAGAGTCCTCGTAGGAGTTTGTTGACCTTCATATGTCCCGAGATTGGATGTCCCCGATATTCAAGACCATTCACAATTTCAAGAAAGCGACTAAACATGTTAGTTATTGATTCTCCCGATCTCATCTTAAAGACTTCATATTGTCCCAAAAGAATATTGATCCTCGTTTCTTTCACACGATCAGTTCCTTCATAGGTAATGTGAAGCCTATCCCAGACTTCTTTTTGCTGTATCACAAGAAGATATTCTGTTATACTCAGTAGGGGATAAAGCACAATATAAGGAGTAAATAGCTTTGGCGTCAAGAGTCTGTCTCTTGGTGATTTCTTCTTGAGTCAGTAGAGTGGGATCAACAGTTTCTTTTCCTCTCTCTGATTCTGATGCACCAGCAGGAATGATTCCTTTATCAACCACTTCCCATTCCAAAGGATCTTTCGATCTTAGGAATGCCTTCATCTTATTTTTCCATATGCTGTAGTCTTTTCCATCAAAGTATGGAGGTCTGGTATTGCTTTGACCTTCAACCAACCCTGTAGGCAACATACTAGCCATATATCTTTTACTCAGAAGTAAAGACACTTCTTATGAACGAGTACACAAGCTCTGATACCAATTGATAGGACTAGAATTAGCACCTAGAGGGGGGGTGAATAGGTGATTAAAGCAATTTTAACAATTTAATCCGAATGAAGAATTAAAAACAACAATCGCTGCAAATGAAAGTAATGAAAGATAAAAGGATTAGGGATAGAGAATCAAGACTCCAGATTTATAGTGGTTCGGCTTAGACCAAGCCTACGTCCACTCTCTCGCACGGACAGCCCTTCTGGCTGGATTTCACTAAGAATCAAAAAGAGTGATTACAGTCTCACGCTCTTGAGTCCACGGTGTAGAAGCTCTACTACACTTCCTCAAGGTCTCACCACAATATGATCTCTCTTTTGATTACATATAACGCTCGAAGAATAAGATCGCAAAATAGAAAAGGAGATTCAGACTTTGGAATTCTTTTATCCGGCACCCTTCAACAACCGGAGCATCTCTCTTATATACTTCTTCATGCCTTCAATACCGTTGGCACCTTCCAAAGAAGTTCTTCCAATCAACCCGTTGGACAGAATCAATTAGAGAGATCTCGAGCTCTTTAAGGTAAGTGTTGATAGCCCATCAATTCCCGCTCGCCCATACAATCGGGATCTTGGTTTCCATAAGTAGATCCTTCCAATTATAAGTTGCGAAATCTTTAGAGAATCTATACATATTAGAATACGAAAGTAAGATCTTCTAGTGCTGAATCCAGTAGAAAGATATTCTCTAGCCGTTAGAGTAAAAACCATATAAGATCAGAATAGAAGTTGATTTGGAGACTGTCCATGAGAGTAGACTTTGAAACATGAGTCTTGCTAGCTTCAGACTTTGATCTTCAGACTTTGCCAGTAGAGTCTGTAAGTCTTCAGACTAGATTGAGGAAAATGTTTTGTCAACTTCAAAATACCTGAAGAGAATTTATCCAACACAAGTTTTTATTTTTAATGACACGCGGTTTAAAAATCAGGTGTTAACCGAAGGAAACCTGTCTGTTTTTGAAACACCTTTGGTGATTCTCGATTATTTACAAAATTTTTCAGTTCATATTTTAAAAGGTCGTATCCATAAAAGTTGCAGAACACATAGTGATACACAACATGTAAAAATTTCAGATCAAACCGAAATCATTTGGTATATTTAGTGTGATTGTGGAGATTCAGTGATTTCTGGAAAACTGTTTTTCGAATTCATACCTGAAACTGTTCGATTTTCTTTTGCAAATTCGAATAGGTTCAGGTCCTTTTTTTGCAAAATTCCAAAACTAAGGAAATGTTTAGGAGAGTTTGTTTTAGTAAACTACCAAATTTGAGGACTAAGTTGCAATTTTAAAGTCAGTTAGGCCTTCACAATAGAATTCTGTTAAACTAATTGTACAAACCGAATTACTGGGCAAAATCCGTTGCTAATTTCACAAACCTTTAAACATGAAGTTTTTTCCAGACACTTTTATAACTGTCTACAAATTTTCGTGCGCTTTGAGTATCATTATATATTTTTTCCTAGAATTTTCAAAAATCGAGTCAGAACCGGGTCGGTTTTCTGAGCTTCAGGTAAAGGGCCTAAATTTCGGGAAAATTGGATTGATATTGGATCAAACAGTCTCTTGAGTTTCGAACTATACTCCTCAAGGTTGCCAATGATGTCTGAATCATGTCAATTGAGTGTCGTTTGGTTAGTGAATCACACCTAAACATAATTGACCCAATTTCAGTGGATTAACTGAATAAGTGACCCATCATTGGTTTACTTAATTTTTTTTGATTGTTTAAGAAACAAGGTTACTCAACCTGGATGCATGCTTAATTTGATGTATATGCATGTGTTTGTTAGATGAATGGTTAGGGTGCCTGAGTGCGGGGTAGTCAATGGTGAACACTTAGACCCAAAATTGGGGTTGTTGGGATCGTCGGATCCCCAAAAACGGATTCGGCACTTAAACTGAACCCCTAAATCAAATGCGGAAGATGAGCCCGGGAATTAAACACGTATCACCGATCGTAAAGCACACCATGGATTCGAGCGTACCTTGTTGGCCACAGATTAGACACCGACGCCGTAAAGAGGAAGAGAATTCAGTCCTATTCGATCTGATGTCGAAAATTCGCCGTGAAGGGAAGATGTCGTCGCTTCTTGGCTTTTCTTGGAGAGAGAATTCTTGAATAGAAGGAGAACGTACGTTAAAATGTCAAGAGGTGTCTTCTCCCTCTCTCTCATCCCTTTTATATGTTCCTCTTTCCACAGGCCTAATTCCCGTGGGCCGGGTCTTTAGGCCCATCGAGGACGGACGGGCCTTAAGCCCATCTACATAAAACCATCATCTCCCACTCGCACATGGTGGGCAAAAAACCAACATGGGCGGATAGGCCCAACTTAGGCCCATCAATTGAAAATCCTCTTTTTCCTCTTTCAACATTCATACCGGTGAATAATCCGTGCGACCAGCATAATTTGAGAGCTCGTTGCTATACATCTGTTAGGAATATATAACAGCTCTAATGGGCGTCACATTCCGAGTAAATTTAGTATGCAGTACCCTAGATCGATCGATCACATTTATATCTCTCTTAATCTCATTTAAACAATGATATATATATATATATATATATATATATATATATATATATATATATATATTGTATATTGTATTCACAATTATGATTATCCCAAAGACAGTCATAATTGGTCGACCAGTGAATACAAAACCGCAATGTGATTCTCCAAATTCGATCTTCCTCTTTCCTTCAAACTCTCAATTTCAGTTCAACTTGCTTTTCTAGAAATGTCCCATTAGATCGAATCAACTCATGACCATTGGTAACATTCTAAGATAGCAAACACTAAATAGAAATCTTGAGAATAAGTAAGAGTCCTGAGGGCACTAAAATTGAGGAACTCTATTCCTCAAGAGTCTCACACGTCATAAAAGTTGAGATCAAACTTTTGCCACTCTTATAGGTCGTCTCATGCATACGTAGTATGAAATACGTATTACGGTATTAACTCCTTTCCCATGGAGCGTATGTCTACACGATCAATACCGTACAGATGATAGTTCAGACATGCCCAATGTCTAACTTGAGTTCACGTATTTACTCATTCACAAAATTCATTAGAACTCACATCTAGCATCTTAGACAGATAAAGTAAAATGTGTGGGTTATTTTACTTTCGGACATCGTAAGTACTATGTCCTCATCTTAACACTCAGTTAAGGCGACATACGTATTTTAAGCTTGAGCTCTCGATTATCACCTAGATAATAAGCTTAAAAACCGTCTCATCTCTATTTATCACATAGTAAATAGAGGCGATTACCCGTGTGAGAGGGCTAATCTCTTATCTGTCCGACATACTTTCTTAACATAATATAATGCACTAAGCATTAAGATGCATAAAGATCAAACAAAAGATTCATAGGCATTAATAATGAAACAACACTAGTTCATACATGTGAACAACTCAGGGAAAATACAATCCAGTACATCATACTCTACGCAATCCTAGAGATTTTACATGACCACAAAACACATCTCTAGGTATCGGCTTTGTCATAGGATCTGCTACCATTCTATGCGTAGATATGTACTGTAAGTTCACATCCTTTCGTGCAACCATATCTTTGACAAAGTTATACTTGGTATCTATATGTTTGGTCTTGCCATGATATTTTGGATCTTTGGTGTACGCTATAGCTGCTTGGCTATCACAATTAACTAATAATGGATTTGCAGCTTTCTCAATAACACTTAAATGACCCAAAAATCTCTTAAGCCAAACTCCTTCTTATATTATTGCTGATAATGCCACGAACTCAATTTCCATCGTGGACAAGGCTATACACGTTTGTTTCTTACTGCTCCAACATATGGTGCCATTATTCAATAAGGAAACAAACCTAGAGGTAGATTTCCTTTCGTCTATACCTCCTCCCTAATCAGTTTCAGGATAGCCTTTGAGTTGTAGATCATTTCCTTGATAACTCATCGTATAATCAGCAGTTCCCTTTAGATACCTCAGTATTCTCTCAACGACTTTCCAATGTGCTAGACCTGGATTGGATTGGTATCTACTCACCATTACAACTGTAAAACATATGTCGGGTCTTGTACACATCATAGCGTACATCAAGCTCCCAACTGCACTAGCATAAGGAACATGTTTCATTTGTTCCTTCTCTTGTGGAGTCCTCGGACACAGTCTATGGCTCAATCATTCACCTTTTGCAATAGGAGTGTCTATGGGTTTACAATCTTGCATACAAAATCATTCAAGAACTTTATTTATATATGTTTCTTGCGAAAGAGCCAACGATCTCTTCGAACGATCTCTTGAAATCTTAACTCCAAGAATGTATGCAGCCTCACCCTTATCCTTCATCTCAAAGTTGGAAGACAACCAACTCTTGACAGTATGAACAAACTCCATATTGCTTCCGGCAATTAGTATATCATCAACATATAATGATATGATCACAAATTGATCATTGGATCTTTTGATATATACGCAATGATCCTCATCAATCATTGTAAAATCATATGCCATTATGGCATTGTGAAAACGTATATACCATTGTCTCGATGATCGCTTAAGGCCGTATATCGATCTCAAAAGTCGACATACCTTTTCTTCTTGGCCTTTCACTATGAAACCAGTAGGTTGTTCCATGTATATTTCTTCCTCTAATTCTCCATTGAGGAAAGCAGTCTTTACATCCATCGATGTAACTCAAGATCCATACTAGATACTATTGCCGAATAATGCGAATCGAGGTAAATCTCACTACGGGAGAAAACGTATCTTCATAATCAATTCCTTCCGTTGATTATACCCCTTCGCAACAAGGCGAGCCTTATGCCTTTCTATCGAGCCATTAGCCTTTCGCTTTATTTTGAGAACCCACTTGTTCCCAATAGCTCTGCGTCCTTTTGGAAGATCAACCAGTTCCTAGACTTGGTTTGATTTCATTGACTCCATTTCCTCTTCCATTGCATGAATCCATTTTTCCTTACTAGGGCAATTCAGAGCCTCATTAATATTTCTTGGCTCTTCCTCATCTTGTGGAGCAACCAGAAAAGTTTCCCCTTCAATGTCAAAACGTCGACGGGGAATACTTTGGCGACTTGTTCGCCGTATGGGAGTTTGTACACTTTGCACGTCATTTCCCATTATGCTCCCACTGGGATTAGATAATGATGATGTCGTCTCATTATGTGGTTGCAATTGAGAATGAGTTGAATTCAATTCATCACTTCTCATATTACTCCCACTTGGACGAACTCCACTAAGATCATTATCTTGATCCGAGGTTTCAAATAGGGAGTTGACTTCCCCTATTTCGCCCTTCTTAGGAAATTCATCCTCTAAGAATGTGACATCCCGTGATTCAAATTCAGTTCTACCCCCACTTTCCTGCTCACCTATGAACACATACCCTTTTGAGTGTTCTGAGTATCTTATGAAAATACTCTTCTTTCCTCTGGGACCCAATTTCCCAAACTTGTGAGAGGACTCATGTGTATAGGCAGCACAACCCCATGGCTTAAGAAAACTTAAGTCCGGTTTTCTACCTGTCCATAACTCATATGGAGTGGAAGTGAGGCGATTTGGAAGGCACTCGGTTAAGTATATAGGCAGCAGTTAACAACGCATCACTCCAAAAGGTGATAGGTAAGTTAGCATGCGCCATCATGGACCTAACAATTTCCAGTAGGGTTATGTTTCTTCTCTCCGCAACACCATTTTTTTGAGGAGTATATGGAATAGACAATTGTCTTTCTATTCCTTTTTCATCACATAATTTTCTGAACTCATCAGATAAATATTCTCGACCTCGATCGGATCTCAATGCTTTAATTTTCTTGTCTAATTGATTCTCTACCAGGTTCATAAACCTTTTGAAACAACTTATTGCCTCAGATTTGTGAGAAATCAAATAGAAATATCCGAATCGAGTATAATCATCTATAAAAGTGATGAAATAAACAGCCCCATGCCTTCCTCTCACATTCATTGGACCACATACATCATAATGGATTAAATGCAGAGGAAATTCAGCTCTTTACCTTTTCCAAATGGTTTCCTTGTCGTTTTCCCTTCTAGGCAATGCTTACAGATGGGCAAATCAACTTTTTCAATGTTGCCCAACAAGCCCTCTTTGGCTAGTCTATTCATACGCTGTTGGCCAATATGACCAAGTCTAGCATGCCACACATTCACATCATTATCATATGTATCAGGAGATGTGAGAAGGGAATAACAAACATTTGTATTAACATAATCAATATCTAATACAATGAAACCATCCAGAAAATAACCATGACCATAGTAGTTTGTATTCAAATACAAATCTACACCTATATTATGGAAGTTCACATTAAAACCTAATTTAACCAACACTAAAACATACACTAAATTCCGACGAATCTCCGGAGCATACAACACATCATGAAGGAACAAAGTGCGTCCATCACGCATATTCAGTTGGCATGTGTCAATTCCTTTTACTTCAGCTCTGGAGTTGTTTCCGACATAGATCCATTTAGATCCAGTTGGTACTCGTCGGAATTCCACGAAGGATCCTCTATCCTTCGCTACATGGTCTGTCGCTCCTGAATCCACAGTCCACAGAGGATTAGATTCAGTCAAGAATACAGAACTTGACACATATGCAAAGTTCCCAATTGTACAAAGGGTGTGTACCTTCTTTGGCTCGCGACAATCGCGGGCATAGTGACCATTTTGGTCACAGTTGTAACATTTCACCCTTGAGATATTCTTCACATGAGAACATTTTCCTCTCTTTTGTTGGTTAATTCTTGGTTTCTTGCAAGAAGGACTTGATCCCTTGCTTTCCCACATATTGAACGAATCAATACGCTTGCGCTTAGAGTTTGAAGCCCCTTCTGAGCTTAAAGCAACACTGCAGATATCTATATCCTGCTCAAATACCTTGAGGCGTAGATCAGCTAGCTCAAGGTGGCGCACAGCATCCTCTAGATCTTCCATAACATGGTCAAGAGCTTTTAGTGCTTCTTGCTTTTCCAGCAAATATTGAATTCTCATATTCAATATTTCACAATTCTCGCCGTTCAATTTGTCCTCTTTATTCAAATAAGCAATGATGTTCTTATTTGCTGAATCCATCGATATGAACATATCAGACACATATGCACGAAATATTAATGCCTATCACTTATGTATCTATTTTGCACAAACCCATCATATTAATTAATAATTTTAAGTAAGGTTTGAGTAATCAAAAGGTCACTATGTTTCCAGTCATCCTCCAAAAATCCTAACTTAAAACTATCATTAATATGATTGTCATATGCAAAATTAATTCTATGAAGCTACAAAAACTTCTATTACAACCCACAGCTAACTACCCACAACAACCAGCAATAACAGAAAGCAACAGATAATTGACATACAATAAAATAATAATGCTTTCACATAATATTGCTAACATATAGGTTGTTATATCAACAATAATCAGGTAGTTAACATTACATAAGATGTCCACTAAGCACACTTAATAAAAACTAGCCATAACATTTAAAAACAAGGCATCATGCAACTAATAGGGAAAGCTGCTACATGGTCCAATTTCTTTTTCTTTTTCTCTGTAAAATTTTCAGGCATTCTGACAGCCACGGAAAAACAGATGCATATCCTTTAGGATTTCTCCTACGCACATTCATTCCTGGCCTAATCGAAGTCATTCCTTGGGTCGCAGTCTTTGTGGCTCCAACCCGATGGTATTCATCCACAAATTCCATTACTAGCTTCTTATATCTAGTAAATCCTTTGACTTCCTAAAGGCGATTCAACACTCCTTGCCAGTCTAGTGGAAGAGTGTTCATAAAGAATCGCACCATCTGAATATCTGGCATGGGATAACCGTTCCAAATGACCTCTTGAATTTTGTTGTTGACCTCTATGACATGATCAATTATGTCGTCACTCTCCCATTGATAACCATTCAAATCGGCTATCAACCTTGTAAGCCTTTCCTTTCGTTCATCGACATTGTGCGCACGGATGCGCGCGGCTTTTGGGAGGCATTGTTCCTGCAACAAATGCAGAACAAAAATGGATTACATATAATCCACATAGACATAATTGAAAAAAGAAACATATTCTTTTTCCTTTTTTTTTTGGTCAATGGTCAACGGTCAACCGTCGTGGTCAACGGTCAACGGAGTCAACGGTCAACGGTCAACCGTTAGGTCGTCGGACCGGTCGGGCCGGTCGGGCGGACCGACCGCACGTGCCTTGCGCGTGCGTGGGATGACGTCACGCAGACGTCATCCGGCACGTGCCGCGCGCGTGCGTTGGCTGACGTCACGCTGACGTCAGTCGGCACGTGTCGCGTGCGTGCCTTGGCCTCCGCGGGTCGGGTCGGGTCGCGTCGCCGGACGGGTCGCCGGCCGGTGACCGCCCGGCCAACCGACGTCGGCGTTGATGTCAGCGATGACGTCACCCCAGCGGTTACCGACCATTGGGTGACGTCATGCTGACGTCAGCACGCGTCGGTTTGCCGGCCGGCGGCGCGCATGCGCCGGTTCGCCACCAGCGCGTGTGCCGCATGCGCTAGACGAACTAGCGATGCGCCCACGCGCAACGCCTTTTGGCCGCGCATGGGGGCGCGTGCGGCGTCGTCCGGCGGCGTGCGACATGTTGCCGGACTCGTCTTGACGTCGCCTTCCTCCCTATGCCATCAGATTTTGATTTCGACTTACGAAAAATCGGAAAAATGGGCGAACATGCTCGGGTGTCGGGATTTGTCGCCCCGATCCGTACGGCCGAAATGCTTTTTGCGAAAAAACAATCATAAACATCAAACAGATCGGGAAAAATGTGAACCAACGCTCTGATACCAATGTTGGGATCGTCGGATCCCCAAAAACAGATTCGGCACTTAAACCGAACCCCTAAATCAAATGCGGAAGATGAGCCCGGGAATTAAACACGTATCACCGATCGTAAAGCACACCACGGATTCGAGCGTACCTTGTTGGCCACGATTAGACACCGACGCCGTAAAGAGGAAGAGAATTCAGTCCTATTCGATCCGATGTCGAAAATTCGCCGTGAAGGGAAGATGGCGTCGCTTCTTGGCTTTTCTTGGAGAGAGAATTCTTGAATAGAAGGAGAACATACGTTAAAATGTCAAGAGGTGTCTTCTCCCTCTCTCTCATCCCTTTTATATGTTCCTCTTTCCACGGGCCTAATTCCCGTGGGCCGGGCCTTTAGGCCCATCGAGGACGGACGGGCCTTAAGCCCATCTACATAAAACCATCAGGGGTTAATTGATTGATGTCGATCACTGTTTTGTGAATGCAAATGATGGCCGATAATCATTAATCACAAATTAATCAATCAAGTGTATGCAATGCAAAGGCCGATCCTGAGGGCTGTTTTCGAATCAATGAATTGTTTGTTCTTGTTTTGGCATTGGATGTTTGGCTGTATGCTTTTGTCTATGATTTGAATGGCTCAAAGTGTGAAGTCGACACCATTGAGGCAAACCATGGAGGAGGTGACCGAAGGTCCCAACATCGGATGCCAAAGACCAATGTCTGATCCGGTCTCTTGTTGTATCCAATTTGTCACCCGACCATGTCTCGGGTTTTTTATTAAAACTTATAATAAACACCCAACGAGTTACGGGGTTTACTATTTCCTCGCACTTAGAGTAGCTTGTACTTTGTCTCCATTGGTTGTTTACTTTACGGAATGCACTTTCCTTTATTGCTCGTTTCATTTTTTAAATGCTAGGATTAGAACTAGTTTAGACTCTTAATGAATCATCCACGTATGATCATCTCTTGCAATTGGAATATTCAATGATTATCTCTTGCGATTTGGTGCTTATTTCTTGCCATGAATGCTTATCGTGTTGATTTGTTTCCTATCCAAAAAAACAATATTAAAATGATTAGATTAGATTAGATTATATTAGATTAGATTAGGATAGATATCATAGATTAGTATAAATTTTAAATAAGATTTCTATGATAGCTTTTTCTAGATAGATTGCATGCTAGGATATGGTTTATCTAGTGAAGATAGGTTTGCATTAGAAATAGGATTTAACCTAGTTTATTGCCAAGATGAAATTGGATAATATCTTACTCTAGATAATTTATTTTCATTATCTATTAATTACGAATTTAAATAAAAAAATACAAAAATATCATGTGAATGTCATGAGGATTCAATACATAAATGTCATGTCATCTTGCTATGTCTTATGCTGCATCATCAATGCTTGTCATGTTATATGCCATGTCATATGCCACGTCATATGTCATGTCATCTATGACATGTCATCAATGTTTGCTATGTCATCATGCCCCGTCATATGTCATGTCATCTATGCCATGTCCATCATGAATGTGACGTCACATGCCATGTCATTTATGGCACCGATTTCATGTCATTTAGTGATTGCATGTTTAGGTTCATTTAATGGATGTCATATTAGAATAGTTTCATGTTTTTTTTGCTCATCATTAGAATTAGGCTATGTCACATGTCATTATGTACGTTAACCTAAACTAGAATTTCATACGGTCAGTTTTCACTAAAAAAAAAAAAGAAAAACCCAAAAAGAGAGTTAATTAGAATAGCATAGCTATTCAGAAAATCATGGTTAGGCTAGGTTTAGTACATTTAAGGCCTTAGTTTAATTCTTGCCTTTTTGCAGTTTATTTAATGTTTTGATTGTTGGTTGTTATTTTTATTAATTGACGCACCCGCATGATCACTACTTATATGTGACATCCTGATTTTCAGGTTCTAATTTCGATTGGATAAGTTGGGCTTTTCATCGACGCGCCTATAGTGCTTTTCTCTGAAATGACCACTCACGAGATAACTAACCTAGTGTTAGTCTACAAGGGTTATTACGGCGCAATTAAAAATCAATAAAAAACTGGAGATAGGTTGATTCAACTGAAATGCGTGATCAAAGTGTGGGTGATTCCACCTGATTGCAAAATTCTCGTCAATTGACACTAGACCGATTTTCTTTCGTTTTGGGTACACCGTGTCCGTATTTGAAACCTCGAGATTTTCACGACCATCGAGAGTCACCAATGTGTTGAAGAGGTGCATGTGACTCGAAGAAAATCGATCACGGGTTAATTGCAACAAAAATTTCTAAAAGCTATTCGGTAAGCTAGGTCACCCTAAAATCGCGTCTGATTGAAATTAACTGCGAATTTGAATCCGATTTCAGAAATTAAAAGTTCTGTCATGTCACGAGTCAATTTTAGGAATATCGACTCATCTTTCGAGGAATTTTTGGTAGTTTGGGATTTTTACGGAAAATCATTCGGACGATTCGAAAAACGAACGGAAATTTGGATTGGCCAATTTGAAGGGATTTTTGACATCTAGTGTGAGTGAATTAGTGAAAGGGAATTTTGTGGGCTTTTTCCTCAACAAATTAGACGTCAATCGGAGAAGTTTGTTTAGAAATCGGATTCCGAGAAAAAGGAAATAGAATTTGGATTTGAGGGAAATTTGGAGGTTTGAGGGACTATCTTATTTCGATCCTCATTTGGATTTCAAATTGTGTAAGTTGATATTGATATTGGCCTTAAATGACCAATCATTCTTATTGTGAAATTGAGCAAAATTATAATTTTGTTTTGTTTCAATTTTTCTTTCCCTTACCTCCTTTGTCCCACCATTCTCGCACACCCCCCCTTCGGCCGCACGTTTTCCCTTTTCTTTTTGGTCTCTCTCTCTCAGATGTTCTTTTCTTTTTCCCCCTAGCCGACATTCCTCACAGTTGGCCTCCTCTTTGCCTTTCTCTCTTGACTTTTTAGTTCTTCTTATCCTCTCTCTTTAATTCTCTCTCTTGCCAACGTCGACCCTTTCCCCTCTGGCTGCTTCTGTTTTGCTTTCAATTTCCCTTGTTCCTTTGGCTTTTCTTTCATTTTCAATTGCCCCTACACACTCTCTGCCCCACCGAGTCCCACCAAATTTTCCTTTCAGCTGCCATGTCCGCATTCACGCACGCCAGCACGCTCCACTAATTCAACCCCTCGGTTTCGCGAGTCAACCCAACGAATCTTCTTCTTATGTGTTGACTCCAGCAGCCGCGATCCCTATTCACCGAAGCAGCCCATGATCTTTTCTCCGTGGATCTCAGCCCAACAGCGACTTCGTTTCAGCAAGTCGAGCAACCAACTCAGCCCGGTTCATGGCCGTTTCAGTCTCGGCCCGCACCCCCACCCGCGGCCGCTGAACCTAGCCCAAGTCGTGCCCGAACCAGCCACTGTTGCAGCTCTTAGGCCCAATTTCTGAAGCCATTTTCAGCAAGGGTTGTGGGCTTTGCGAGGCCATTTTCGGGCCCATCCCAACCCCACTTGGTGGTCCCGCTTTGAAGTTTATCGAGCCCCTCCGCATCCCTGTTGTTTTGATCCAAACGGATCGTTAAACAAGTGAATTTAACTCGCTAATCCTTGTTTAGTAAGTTAATGATGTTTAAGGGTTGATTAGTGTAGGCTAAGTATGTATTAGATGGATAGTTAGATTAGATTAGCAATTTAATTAATTATTATTTCTTGTTAGGTGGTTAGAATAGTGTAATTATAGCCTAGACAAACTCTAATATTTATCTAGAGTAGTTCAGAAATTTTCCAGACTCGTCTCGGCTTCCAATTAGGCTTTACGAGCCTAAGTTTGCTTATTTGCTATTTATTGGTATTTATTTATCAATTTCCGTAATTATTTAATCAATTATTTATTTTCCGGAAATTAGACCGGGATAGCTGGTGTCCGGAATTTCGTGCCAATTGTAGTGGTGCATTATGTTTATTTAATTGAGTACCAGATTGTGCAATTTGAGTGTGATTTGTGGTTGTGGGTAATTATCTCAAAAATTGTTAATTTGGGTAATTAATTGGAAAATTAACGGGCGTCGGTATATAGCGCCAAAAATCTATTTTGGGACTACTAAAAAAAGTGGGATGTTAAAAAATGAAAATATTGTATTTTCACTATGGCCGACCGTGTACCCACACACGATTATTTTTATTGGGTATGATAGAAATTGGTGGATTGATTAAATGGTCAGGATAGTATACTATATCATTTTACAGGCTCTGATATGTCAGCTTAGCGAGAGCAGTATACTGGTGTACTATATTAACCTACGGGCTCTGATATATCAGCTTAGCGCGAGTAGTACACTTTATCAGCTTAGAGTGAGCATAAGGGGTATACTATATCAGCCTGCGGGCGTTAGCAAGAGCAGTATACCTTAACTTTATCAGCTTAGTGCGACTTATACTATCTATTTATCAGCTTAGAGTGAGCAGTCCTGATATGATCGGACTTTATAGATAGTATTGAATGGGCCGACCAAGAGAAGGTCGTGATGACATGTAATTGACTAGGGCAATTGATCGATGATTCAATCTGAATCATGGATTTGATGTGATTCAATGATTGTATGAATTATATTGACTTGTAGGAAGGAATTGAGGCCAAGGTAAGTCCTCCGACTCGTGATTGTGCTTAGGCAACCTTTGGGCCATATTTTCTTCCTAATCGGGTCTTAGGGGGTTGAACTTGCTAAGACGTAGTCTCACCCCATTGTGGGATAACATTTTCAGGATAGCAGATGGCGGATCCCCCTGGACGTTTTGGCTGTCCTATGAGAGTTACTAAGCATGTCTCTAATGGTAACCACAGTTTGGGTCGAACAAGTTCCCCATCAGGAGATACCGAATAGATTCAAAGCATGGTTCCACACCACTCCTTATGGTGTTAGGTTAGGTCCCCTTAGGACCTTTGATATACCCGCTGCGATAATTGACGCTGCTCTAGATGAGGATCCAGCTGACCCTCTTGATGGAGAAGTGGAGAACCTACCGTCTCGCCTTGACCCTATGGACCTGCCGAATCAGCGAATGAGTCGGACTAATTGATCTTAGGACGGCTTATTTTGGAGAGTCGACCTTTCTATAGACCTTGTAAATATCGGCTAGTAATGTATATGAATTAGTCTAATATGTATAAAGGTGTGTTTTGGTTTTCAAAAAAATTATGGCCCTACTTTTCTATCCCATCTTGTTATTGTTTAGGGATTAATTAATTGCTTTTGCATGCGCATTAAATTGAATGGGTTGGCGACGCGTCCTGGGACGTCGTTATTTAATTGACCGCTAAGGGATGGGCACATGCTCGAGAATCGAGACGTGACATTACATGTTAGTGGCTAGGTTTAAAATTAACCAAGTTGCCTGCAAAATTTTCTTGACAAATAAAAGAGAAAAGGTATAAAAAATGTATTAGAGTAATCTAGTGTAATCAAGTCTCTAATTTCATTTAATCTTTGGTTCGTAAAAGTAAAGTACTCTCCCACATTTACTTGGGTTTCTAATCGATTCACCAAAAATTAATTAGTGGCAATTCCAAAATTGATCTTGCATGTTAAAAATTTGAACTTAAGTTCCAAATTGGTATAGGCTTGAGAGAATCCAAGCTTGGTATAAACTTAGTAATTCATTTGTGACATCTTGAATTTTCGACCCCGTCTCGATAAATGAAATGGGCTTTTCATCGACGCACCTATGGTCCTTTTTCTCTGAGCTGATCACTCACGAGTTAACTAACCTATTAGGTGAAGTCATTAAGGGATACAATCGTGATAAAATCCCTAAAAGCTACTTGGTAGGTTACATTGTACTAAAATCGCGTCCGGTTGATTTTAACCACGAAATTGAACTCGATTTCGGGAATCAAACATTTGAGCATGTCACAATTTATTTTTAGGATCTCGTCTCATCTTTTGAAGAAATTTCCGTCGAGTTCGGAAAATTTGCAGAAAAATCAAATTGAATAAATAGGATTTTTGGAAATTCGGATGGGCACGTTTGAGTAAATTTTTGGCCACCAATTTGTTTTGTTTTGTGGAGAAAATTGTGGAAATTCGTATGGCAGCTTCAAGGGGATTTCTTGGTCACCAAATTGGATTGAATTGGTGAGGAATTGAATGAAAATCAAGGGAAATTCGTAGGGCTGTTGAAGGGGTCTGTTTTGGCCTTCAAGTTGGCTTGTTTGTGAAGCTTTGGGAGGGAAAATTTGCTTGTGGATGAGGCTTGGACTTTGGGGGCTTATTCATCATCACCTTGATATTTTGCAAGCCATTGGATTGGCTCAAGCCTTGACTTTCTTTCCCTTTGTCCCCCTTGTCCCCCCTCTTCTTCTTCTTCTTCTTCTTCTTCTTCTTCTTCTTCTTCTTCCCCCCCCACCCCCCAAATGCGACAGCCCCAAAGCAGAGCAGCCCCGTTTCTTCTCGTCTTCTTCTGCATTCCTCCATTGTTGAAGCTACAAGTCACCAGAACCAACCAGCCACATACTTCCTTAGTTAGCCCGCCAACAGTAGCGAGCCAGCCACCGCACCGTTGTTCTGTCCCGCCGCCCGACGCTCGACCGCCTCACGCCGCCCGCTCGAGCCAAATCCAACCCGACGTCCAGCTGGTCCGCCACCGGCCCAGCTCGTCCAGCCGTTCGTCCCCGTCGCCACCTGCTCCCGTTCAGCTTCGCTAGCCACCTCAGCCAGCCGTCCGCACTATCCTAGCCCACCCGTTCAACCCTTTCACAAAACCGAACCCAGCAGTAACCTGTGGGCTTGCAAGGTTATTTCCAGCCCCTTTAGGCTCTCCGTTGGAGACACCATAGGCTCGGGATCTCATCGCCATTGTGTCGCCATCGTCGTGAACCCGTTTTCTCGCTAATCCGGTGAGTTAACTCCCTAATCCTAATCCTTGATTAGGTGGTTAATTGTGCTTAAGGGGTTAGATTAGTGTTAATTAGCTTGATTAGATTAGTTTTAAGTTAGATTAGACTTAAGTTGGATTAGTGTTAATACAATTGGTTAGATTAGCACTAATGAGGGTTGTTTAGTCTAATTTAGTGGATTTCCCTCGGATCTGGTTATTGGACCCTCGCCGTTTGCCATTTTTGTGGGGAAAAATGTGCTATGATTTTAAGGTTGCTTCCTTCTTGAGAAATATTCTAGACATCTTCATCTATGACATATATTTTACTCAAGATTTTAAGGATTTAAAATAATGAGATTTTAGGTTCGTCATTTGCAAAATAGAATCTTGGATTGTGCTGGAAACAATGACCTTTTGGTGTTCAAAGGATTTTTATCAACTCTTAGGGTTCTATTTTCAAAAGAGTTTCTTCCGAAAAGTTGTTCATCCCATCTTGTAGTTTAACATAGTCAAATTTTAAATCAAACGGATAAGTTTTGGACCTTGAACCAAACTGATTTTGAAAAATGAAATTTCTGGACATGGACACAGTTTTTATAACGGTTTGAGCGATTTACTTCTCTTAATCTAGAAGGATATAGGTCAAGGTGTCTCATGAAAAATGTTCATTTAAGTGTCCTTTAAAATATATTCAAATTTGAGAATTTTCTGAGTTTGTTTTATTATGTTTATGGAATTAAACTTGGAGGCGCGCAAGTAGTCCCGGTTTCTGTTGGTTAGGGCCGATTGTAGTTTTGTGGTTGTTCTTGGTATCTAGCTTGCTAGATAATGTATATTTGGTAATGTAGTTGAATTTTGGCATGCTTAGAGATTAGGCTTGATAATATATGAAATTGATTGCTAAATTATGCAATTGAGTGATTGTGTGATGACTATTGAAAGGTGATGTGCTGTGTTGAGGAAATCAAATGTGTTGTGAGTGGGTAAAGGACTAAGTGCTACACGACAACGAAATTTTGTGTAAGTCACCTTTAGGGCCTTGTAGTCAAGGGCTAAGTGCTACATAGCAACTTGAGTCACATGGGAGCCACCTCTAGGGCCTTGCACTATTGTCATGTGAAATAAAGGGCTAAGTGTTACACGATAACGTAACTTCGTGGGAGCTACCTTTAGGGCCTTGTACTATTGCTATGTGTGGTAAAGGGCTAAGTGCTACACGATAACGTAACTTCATGGGAGCCTCCTCTAGGGCCTTGTACTATTGCTATGTGTGGTCAATGGCTAAGTACTACACGATAATGTAATTTCATGGGAGCCACCTCAGGGCCTTAAGTTTAGATATTGAGCATGAAATGAACCATCGATATGAGATAACCGCGCCTGATTATGGGACAAAATTGTGTGGCACATAATTGGACGTGTCATAATGGTTTAGCCTTATAATTGGGGCCCATGTGATTGTTTGAGAATGAAATGAAGTGTCTTGGTTATTAAATACATTTGCGGTGTGCATATGATACATGAGATGTACTAATGTTTAGGAAGGTGCTAAGGAGAGGTAAGTTCTATATGGTGCATGTTTAGGCTGCCTCTAAATGAATTCTCGTCCTAATCGGGGTTTAGGGTGTGGACTCGCTGAGATTTATTCTCACCCCTTATGGTTAACCTTTTTACAAGTCCAACCTAGAGCCCGAGGCTAAAGGGTTCGGAGCGTAGGTGGCTTAGGGGGTGCATGATAACTGATAATTTCTGTTCCAGAAACAATTTTTCTATTCCAGACCTATTTCTCGAATAGAAATTCGTTTGATAAACCTATTCCGTTTTTCTATTTCTGGAATAGATTTCTATTCCAGAAATAGGTTTGGAATAGAAATCGGATTTGAAATTTTCTACTTCTGATTTCTGAAACAGTTTTGAGAAATAAAAAATTTTCTCATCGTTCATCAATCGGTCCTTCATCCGTTGTTGCCAACCACCGTCCGTCAGTTGCTGACCGCCCGTCGGCCCCCGCCGCCGCCGCCGCCGCCGCCGCCGCCGATCGCCAAATAAATTATTTTTAGGGAAAATTTCAATTAAGGGCTTGAAGTGGAACCGTTTTCTCAAAAAGGGGCCTAAAGTGGACATTGTATCAAATAAGGGCCCAAAGTGATTGATTAAGTCTCGAATAAGGATTTCAACTTGAAAGCCAGTCAAATCTTATTTGCAAGTAGGGGTATTTTCGTCTAAAGACTTTTTTTTTTTCTTTCCTTTTTGTTTTTTCTTTCTTTCTTTTTCAGCTTGCTCACCTCCTTCTTGACAAATGCATCAGACTCCTCACACACAAGCTTGCACAGGTGCAAAACAATTTGAACAATTTAGGAAAATGAGAAAACGAAAAGATATTCGAGAAGTTATGCAGTTTTGCAAAACTACAAATTGCATACTTCAGTTCTGCAGCCTCCCCATCAGCAAACTTCAAAGCGCATGCTCTAGATTATGCAATTTTGCATCCTCACCTAAGAACTCATCGATTTCAGCATAAGCCGGTTTTTAAGTTATTCGCCACCACTCACCTTCTCCGATGATGATAATGAACTTGAGAATAAAAAAATATCCATCAGTGAGTTTTGTTTTTATTCAATTTGCTTGTAAAAACTTATTATGGCAATTAAAGTAACAGTTTCATGCTCTCCCCGCCAATGAAATTGCCTATGCCACGATAACTTTCACTCGTAGCTTCTTGGGAATGTTTTATCGGATCCGAGTTGGATTATTCATAACATTCATAGAATTGCATTGAGGTGGAATATGTGGCTTCTTGAGAGGGTCCAATTGTGTCGTGCATGCTGGTTATTTTCAAAGGTTGCTGAATCATTCTGACCTGTGATTGAAGATACTCGCATTTGGTGGCGATTCAAATTAGACAGCACTCAATCTAAAAAACGAATGACTCTGGTCTACACATGTTCAAACAAATTTGCCTCTCTAACTCCGAAATATTATCTACACAAATTTGAGAGAGAACAACAAAATGAAAAAAAGTGCAAAATCGCTTAGAAATTCCCAAAACCACGTATTTCATTGAACAAATCAATGCACATGAGTATCATAGAGAATCCTCAAAAACCTCTAATAAATTTGGCTTAGGCACTTCAATCCGGCTTCTCCTCGCTAAGATCGATCATAGCCTGCGTGAGCACCGATTTGAATTCAAGCATCGATGACAACGAGGGCAGCAAGCTAATGGCTTACACCTCATCATGCTTCGTGCTTGACCATGACCACAAGATGTGGGGATCAAATCAAGCTGAGTGTCACATCTTGGTCCACTCGTGGTCAATCTAGGGCTTGGATTGACCTTCATCTTTCAACAAAGGTACTGGAATTGCTATTGAGGGCAATGACGAATGAGGTTGAGGGTGTTGATAGCTAATTCGGCAAGGAAGATAAAGATGGACTTTGGAGAACGCGATCTAAAGAGTGAAAAAGGCGAAGGCATGATGATGATGAATAAAAGAAAGAGAATGAGAAAATAAATTAAAAAAAAAGGAAAAAAAAAGTATTTAGACAAAAATACCCTTAGATGCAAATAAGATTTGGTTGGCTTTTAAGTTGAGGCCCTTTTTTGAAACTAAGTTGGTCACTTTAGCTTCTTGTTTGAGACAATGTCCATTTTGGGTTCTTTTTTGAGAAAACGATTCCACTTTAGGCCTTAATTGAAATTTTCCCTTATTAAAATAAATTTATTTTTATTTGTCTTGAGTGTTTTGCCAAATAAATTTTTATTTTATTTTTATTCATTTTAAAATAAATTTATTCGTAAAATAAAATAAAATAGAATAAATAAATAAATTTATTTTTAAGGATATTTTTATTTTAAAATAAAATGATATTCTTATTTTATTTTTTTATGACTTTATTTATTTATTTATTTATTTTTGTTAATAAATCATTTTTATTTTTATTTTTTATATTAAAGGTCGTCGGTCGTTGCCGTCGTCGTTCGAAAAGAAGAAATTTTGTGTCGTTATCAAACGAATTTCTATTTTTAGAGTAGAAATTGTGTCGTTATCAAACGGTTATTTTTGCTTAGAAACTTTTCTAGAAATAGAAATAGAAAAATCTATTTCTATTCCGTAAAACTATTTTGGAACAGAAATTTTGTCATGCACCCCTTAGTAGTTTCTTCTTGAAGACAGACTGGCGTGTATAAACCTGTAGGTTGAACTTGAGGTGTTTATAAAGTGTGGCTTGTGTTAATTGGTTGTCCTGCTTTTCCTATCCCATGAGTTTGATTGTTGTCTGGGTTTATTAATTCGCTTCCGCATGTGCATAAAACAAATGGGTTAGCGATGCATCCTGGGAACGTCACAATTCTATCGACCATCGAGAGATGTTCGCGTGCTTAAAGTTCGTGGTGTGACACCATTAGCCATTTCCCGCATAAGGAAGGTCATGATAGATAGTTATCACTCCCATATGCTTTTCTGTTCTAATTTCTAAATCTACATTTTCTTTTGCTATTTGATTTATCCGCTCATTCTAAAAATTCCAATCGCTAATTTTTTATACGATTTGATTCATCATCAGTTGATATAGCCACGTTGATGCTATAGTCCTCGCACTTATCTTCAATTTTGTTCCAACTACAATCCAACCCCCTTTTTTTTAAGCATCACAAAAGAACGAAAGGGGAGAGGGTGGTGCTTTGTTAATATAAACGTTGTAAAGAAGCAAAATGCTGAGGTGTCAAGTCTTTTGCAAGGTTCGGGGATTCAAAGTGATGGACTTTTTTTTTGTTTTTTGGCCATTTGCACTCTTCTCAGGTACTGTTCATCAGCTCTCTCTAGACTGCAGCTACGTGTGTCCTGTTCATCTGGTTCAAGCTTCGTCGTTTCCAGCCAATCCAGCTGTCCGTTGGCGCTGGATTTTGGAGCCCAGCTTCGTCCAGATCTGATCTACCAACTCACCGAAGGGATTTGAATGGTACGCCCTCTGCCGACTCAAATGTTTAATTTTCTCTAAGGTTTCGTGGGTCTCCATGGAATTACCTGCAAAAGAGATGACTACTGTTCTTGTTGTTTCTGCGGCTTCTAAAGGCCCAAAGGGCAAGGCCCAACAGGTTGTTGAACGGTCTGGTAGGAGTAGGGAGAGGCCTCTATCCCTCCCGTCCCAAGCCACTTCGGCTATTACTGAAGATGGCCAGTCGGGTTTGCCCAAATCCAAAACCCCTCTTGCTGGTGCGACTGGTGTCTAGTTGGGCTCGGTTTCTCGTGGTGTGGAAGGCACACGCGGGCGTAGCCAAAGTAGGCGTCCTCCCAGCCGTGTTAAGCCCCTGGGCCAGCAACCAAGGGCACCGAATCCTCCGCCTACCCTGTCTTGGGCCTCTGTTGCAAAATTGGCTGCTAAAGGTTATGACCTAATTTATGTGCCTCCTACTATCATCGACAACAAGCCGGTTGTCAAGCTTACCGATGAAGTTCTAGAAGCTACTAATCCCAAATGGCACGAGTGCCTTATTGGGTATTATGTTGAGAAGCAACTTCTCTTCAAACTCACAGAAACGGCTCTTAAGCAAGCTTGGGGTGCTTAGCTTGTTGAAGTGTTGGCTAATGAAGAAGGGTTCTACTTTTTCCACGTACCTGATGGTGAATTTCGGAGAAGAATTCTTGATGACGGGCCTCTTACTGTTGCCAGAGTTCCTTTAATTCTCCAGCAATGGCACCCATTACTCAAGCTAAAAAAAAGCAATCACTCCTCAGTCCCTGTTTGGATTAGATTAAAAAACATCCCGTATGCTTTCTAGTCCGCCCTTGGTATCAACGCAATAGCAAGCGCTGTTGGCAAGCCTTTATATGTTGATCTCCAAACGGAGAAGATGAAAATGATCTCTTTTGCGAGAGTGTATGTTGAAATATCAGCCAATCAACCTCGTAGGGACTCGGTTGAGGTGGAGCTAAA
Source organism: Eucalyptus sp. ANBG9806169 (assembly GCA_014182395.1). NCBI lineage: Eukaryota > Viridiplantae > Streptophyta > Magnoliopsida > Myrtales > Myrtaceae > Eucalyptus > Eucalyptus sp. ANBG9806169. The sequence continues at coordinate 45,938,599 of CM024577.1, forward strand.
GGGAGAATCCCATTTTGTCCTTATAGAATGTGAATGGAGACCTATCTCTTGTTCAAGATGTGGCACTTTTGGCCATAAATGTGCATATCAATCAGCTTTGGCTAGTGGCGAGGCTTCTCAACAGTTACCAGTCTTTGAAGGCCAAAGCCCTCGACATGCCCCTGCTTCTAAAGCGCCCCTGTCTCAAAGTATTCCTGAGTTAGAATGGAAACAGATTAAGTCCAAAAAGAAGCAACAACCTCTGTTGCCGAGAGGGGCTTCCTCTGCTCAACCTATGATCCCAAGTGAAGAAGCTCTTGCGCTGACTCTGGAAGACTCCTCTTCGGTTGTTGCAAAGATGCCTTCTATGTCTCGGTTGGCTCATAAGGATATAAAAGATATCCCTATTCCTAGTGATACTTTCGGGCCCTCCTCTTCAGCTGTTGAAGCCAATCTTGCTGGAAATACATCCATTATCCATCATCTCGTTCTGAGGATGATTCGGATGATGTTGCTAGCCCTATTAGCAGCTCGGATGAGGATCATCAAGGCTTGGAGCGTGCACCTGCTACAAAGTGTCTTGTTCCTTTGGAGAGCCCTGCTGTCCCTAAGCCAATCACCCAGATTGATAAGCCTAAGCAGCCCCACCCACCCCCCAATCCCTGGCCGCCTCTCCAAAACAGGTGGCTAGTCGATGGCATTCGAGTAAGAGGAGGTAACTTTTTGTTTCTTCTGTATATTAGCTATGTATATAGGTACTTTGAATAGTAGGGGCCTTAATGATCCTGTTCGTCAGGCTGAAGTAAGAAATCTAGTATTCTCTAATAACCTCTGCTGTATTGGGTTATTGGAAACCAAAGTCCCGGTTTCCTGTTTCCCATCCATCTTTGCGAGCCTTTTGTTAGGATGGTTATGGACTGCCAACTATGATTCTCTCCTAGAGGGAGGATTTGGGTAGGTTGGATCCCAGCTCAAGTGAATTTTGCTATCTCTTTGTCAAATGCCCAAGTGATTCATGGCAGGATTAAGTTTCTAAGATCAGGAATGGAATTTTGTGTTTTGATATACTGTTGCGATTAAACGAGCGATTGAACAATAATATAGATGGAAGAAGAAAAATAAATCGAACACTAGATTTACGTGGTTCAGTCGTAAAGACCTACGTCCACGGGGAGAGCAGCAGTGAATTTCACTATAGATCAAGCGATATAAGGAGATTACACATTCAAGTCACTCAAACACTCTCTCGGTGTTTCCCAAGCCCCAATTACACCCAATAATGCACACATTGTTTAGCCTGAAATTCTTCAAGAATAATCTCTCAATCTCACGAAGAAATTACACGCAAATCTTATACAAGATTTAATTGGCTTGAACACTAAAATCTTCTTGGATGTAATTCACGAACAAGAACAACAAAGAGAAATCCCTCCCAAGCACTCGATGACAAGACGGCGCTTCAAGATCAATTCTTTATGATTAACAACGGCGGAACACCAAGCACTCACGCGGTGCTTCAAGACAATATGTGATCCACCTCTATCACCCACGGCCACAAGTCTATATATAAGTAAAACCCTTATTATTATGCCAACTTCTAATAGGATTCTATTTCCTATCTAAAACGATTTTATCCAAAACATATTTCTATATATTTTAAACAAAATCCAAATCCAAGTCAAAGTTGAACTTTCCTATTTCAGCGGCCGAATTCTCCAATGCAGATTCAAACTTTAGGAAGTTGATCTTCGGATCTTCTTTACTCAATTTCGAACGTCCGCAACATATCCAATTCGGAATATTCGAATTTCACATTGGACTCAAACTCGAGACATATTTTAACATATACTTTGTCGTTCTCTTTGGACAGAGTTTATTTCCACTAGTTCTAGTCTTTAGAATTCCCCTTAGTTAGTGGCAGGGGACTTCAACGCCATCCGTGACCCTTCTGATTGGATAAGGAGTTCGAATACCTGGCTTCCCTTGTTTGATGAATTCGGCCAATGCCTAGCTCAAGCTGAACTTGAAGATCTTAGGTATGTTGGATATCGGTTTACTTGGTCTTCTTCCTTAGGTGTCAACATGAAGATGAGGAAAATTGATAGGGTGCTCGTAAACTTGGCCTCCTTCCTCGCTCCAGGTATTTTCAATCACTCCCCTATGGTAGTGAGAGTCATGAGTCTATCTACTTGTAGGAGACCCTTCAAATTCTTCAATCTTTGGATGAAGCAGCCGAAGTTTAACTCCATGGTTGCTTAAGTTTGGGAGACCCCGGGCTCCGAAACCCCAATGTTCAGCCTCTACTGCAAACTTAAAACTTTGAAAGGTCGTCTCAAACAGCTTAATAGAGAATCCTATGCAGACATCTCTAGGAGGATGACGGATGCAAGGAATGCTCTTAGGTCCACCTAAGATGCTCGCCAGCTAAACCCTTCTTGTTTGTGGCTTGCTGACTTAGAAAGGACCCAGCTTCGCACCTTTGTTGATCTACGTCTTCAGGAAGAATTTTTTACAGACAGAAATCCAGGGTCTTTGGCTCAAGGAAGGAGATAGAAACACAAATTCTTTCACCACTCTGTCAATAAAAGACAGCTCACGAACAGAATCATATTGACCTTGGATGCTTCTGGAGATCTTGTAAGTGACCCCCCAAATGGTGCCGCAACTTTTTATGTCTCACTTTTAGGCCCTTTTAGGGTTGGATGAGTTTTCGACCCGCCCCTCCGTTCAAGAAATACGGGCAGTAATCCAGCATCCTCTTGATGCAGACCAAATTCTTTGTCTTTCTCGTCCAGTTACTAAGATGAACGTCCGAGATGCTCTATTCTCCCTTCCTGCTGGAAAGGCCCCTGGGCCAGATGGTTTCAATGCTGATTTCTTCAAACGCAATTGGGACATTGTAGGCCCTTCGGTCCTTTTGGCGGTCAAGGACTTCTTCGACTCTGGGACTTTGTTGCGTGAGGTAAATAATACGATAATTGCTTTAGTTCCAAAAATTCCAAATGCAACAACTGTTGCTAATTTCAGGCCCATTGCATGCTGTAATACCATTTACAAGTGTATTGCCAAGATTATTTCCAATAGACTGGCATCGGCCCTTCAAACCAATATAGGTCCTTCTTTGAATGCGTTTGTTAAAGGTCGGCGTATTAGTGATAATGTATTGTTAGCTCAAGAACTATTTTGTGGTTTTCACCATGACCCGTACTCGCCGAAGTGTGCTATTAAAGTGGATTTTCAAAAGGCATATGATACCATTGATTGGGTGTTTATGGAATTAACTCTCCAAGCTTTTGGTTTCCCTAGTCATTTGGTTCGGTTGATTATGACTTGCGTTTGGACACCTAAGTTCTTGTTATCCATCAATGGTGAGCTCCATGGCTTCTTCTCCAGTGGGCATGGTCTTCGCCAAGGGGACCCTATGTCTCCATACCTTTTTACCTTGGTAATGGAGGTATTTTTGGGGATCCTTCTTCGCCAGTCCAGCCAACTGGAGTTCAAGTTCTATTGGAGATGTAAAGCAAGTCGCTTATCTCATTTGTTTTTTTGCCGATGATGTCTTCCTCTTCTGTGAGGCAAATATGGCTTCAGTTTCGCTTCTTAAGGATGGTATTGTTACTTTCTCCTCTTGGAGTGGGCTGAAACCGAATTTGAATAAATCTGAAGTTTTTCTCTTGAGTGGACCAGCTAGCCTCCAGTCACAGATTTTTCACACCCTCGGCTTTCGGGAAGGTACTTTACCGGTTCGATACTTAGGGGTCCCAATCATCTCTATGCGGCTTGGTAAATTAGATTATATCTCCTTTGTAAACCTCATTATAGCTAGAGTGTAGTCTTGGACTCATTGCCTTCTATCCTTTGCGGGCCGCCTACAACTCATAAGGTCGGTCCTCCACTCTATACAAGTTTATTGGGCAAGTATGTTTTTTCTACCTAGGATTGTTCTAGACCGTATTGAACAAGTCTTTAGACAATTCTTATGGAAAGGTCCTAGTCTTGGTAGCGGGGGTGCAAAAGTAGCTTGGGATGAAGTGTGCCTCCTAAAAAAGGGAGGATTAGGTATTTGCAAGTTCCGGGATTGCAATAATGCGGTTTTGTTTAAGCACATCTGGATTCTCTTCAATGATAAAGAATCTATGTGGTGCAAATGGATACATGCTACCTATTTAAAGAACAAGAACTTTTGGGTTGCTTCCAAACCAACTTTTTGTTCTTGGGCTTGGAGGAAACTCCTTGATCTGAGAAAGGTCTGTCAGAAGTTGTTTTCTTGGCATGTTGGAGACAGTCTCTCGGTTTCCCTCTAGTTCGACCCCTGGCACCCTCGGGGTCCTTTGAACTGTTTTTTCTCAGATTCTTTTATCTATCATTTTGGACTTCCTCGGTGAGCTTTGGTTGCAGATTTGTTTTCTCCTCAGGGCAGCACCACTAAGGCTATCTTGGACTCTTGGTTGCTCTCTCTTCCGGCCCTCTCGCAGTGTCCTGATCGGTTCATTTGGACGGAGCACCCCTCAGGGATCTTCTTGACTGCTTCGGCTTGGGATGCAATCCGTCCGAAGCGAAATCTCATCTATTGGTATCCTTTTATATGGAACTCTTCTCTGTCTCCTCGGTATCGGTTTCACTTATGGCTCATCACCAAAAACCGGCTACCTACCCAGGTCTTCTTACTTTCTAATGGCAGGATTGCTGAGGGTTCTTGTGCATTCTGCAATCTCACACCAGATTCTATTGATCACTTATTTTTTGGTTGTCATGTTACTGCTTCTCTTGTTGCATTTTGGGCTACGAAGTGCAATCTTTCTTGGCAAAACAGGTCCTGGACAGAAAATTTACAATGGACCATTAAATATATATCTAGCAATGACTTCTCCCTTTGCATTGCCCGATTTGCTTTTGGTGCTCTTTGTCACCTTATTTGGATGACAAGGAACAATATTTTCTTCTGGAGTCATGCCCTTTTCCTACCTACCTTGAAGAACCACCTCTCCAAAGGCGTTAAGGACAAGGCTTCAACTTTCAACCAGGTAGCGGATACACCAAGAAACAGGAGGATTCAGCGCAGTTGGGGACTCGATCCCTCCATTTTCTCTTCATAGGTTTCTGGTTTTCCCTAGTAGTTTGAGGGTTGACGTTGTCTTGGTTGCGGGTAGATGCATGGAGTGAAGTGGGGAGCTGGTTCCAGTTTCCTTCGGTGCTCCTGTTTCTACTGTGTTTCGAGGGTCATCGACGTTGGGCGCCTATTCCTTACTAGGTGGAGGCCGCTGTTGCTGTTTAGCCATACTATCCTTGTGTTTTTCCTTTGTTGCCGCTGTTGTCTAACGCTGGTTGGTTGGTTGTTTGCCATTGTTTGGCTGTGGATTCCTTCCTTTTTCTCGACACCCTTCCACTCGTTTTGACATGTTCGTCATTATGAGTGTAAGTTTTTTGGTGCCGAGATCCTTTTTTTGTATAGTTTTGGTTAAAAGTCAATATATCACTTACCTTACCAAAAAAAAAAAAAACATGAAGGATGACGATGAAGCACATTATGTGAGACCATTGTCTTTGTGCTCGCATGATGAATACACCATTGCTGTAACAATTAAAAGAGTTGCCCAGAGTTTGCATCTTTGAATGTAGGTGAATACGGTCTTGCCTCGATTCCTTCTTGCAAATCTTAATAGTGGATTCTAAAAGAACGAAGTTTATATTAGAGCCTAGAAAAAGGATTCACAAAGCATCTTATGATTTAAGTAAAAACTCTTTCTGTTACATAAACTCTGTAACGCATTAACGTATAAAAATGAACAAACAATCTCTCTCTCCCTCTCTCTCTCTCTCTTTCTCTCTCTGTGGCCCTCAGCAATACAGCAGCTCACGAGCACCAAATAACCTGCAAACAAAACAAGGCCGCACTCATGAAGGTAACACTAACCCAAGAATGTGTAAGACTGGCAGCCAAATTCAGATCTTGAGCAAGGAACAGAAATTTGGATGTCTAGTTCCAAGTGGAATACGAAGATTGAGAAGTGATGGTCCTTGTGAAAAAAGAACATATGAAGTACAGTAATGAAAAGCACACGCAGGAAAAAGAAAGGTCCTAAAGACTCCTAACTGGACTTGACATATAATGACTATGTATTAAAATGGAGGTGCTGGCCCTACTTGTAAGTTTGTGACCGAGTTGGGCCTATCATTAAATGAGATTAGGCCACCCTCCTCATGCATCAGTTGTCATATTGAGCTGCTCAAAATCAAGTTAGTTAGAATTGATTTTGTAATTAGTTGATCATTTTCTCAGAACTGGAATGATGTTTTTGACCTGTATATACTGGGAGAAAATTACGTCTAAAAAAATGCATTATCAAAAGTACATGAGAGACTGTAAAGTTCTTAATCCAATGTCGTCATGTGTTTCAATATGCTTAGTTCCAAGTTCTGACAGAGCACCATACGACCATGAGCCTTTCATGAACGAAAAAAATCAGAAATCAGTCTGTTTGAACTTGAGGTAGCAATTTTTTCTTTTTCTCATTTTTGCTGAAAAAGGAAAGGAAAAGTAGAAGAAACTCTGAATCTGATTTTCTTTCCCATAGCATTTATTCTCTCTAATCTCGTGCTGCCTTTTTGCTGAAACTATGTACACTATTAGCTGATGCCAAGCGAATCAACTGATTTTTAGACCTACTGTTCGTACACCCAATTATCCAATTCGATACAATGCAAGCCATGACAGAAATTTCGACAAGTAACATTTCGAGAGGATAAAAAAAGAAGTAAACGACAGGCAATTCATTGAATCAAGATAGGTCAATGAAAGTCTTAGAACAGAAAGTGGAATAAGCTAAACTTGATTCCTAGACATCCATTCCAAGCCAACTCCAAAGCTTCAGGGAACCTCTAAGTTCTTTATCAACCCAACAAAGTGTATCGGGCTGTCCACAAAATCTTAAAAGCAACATGGCGTGTGAACTAAGAGTTCCAGTTATGGAGAAAACCGGGAAATACCTAGGCATTTCCTCGGAATGGGGTCAAACAAAAAAACAGATATTTGCGTGGATTCTGACAAGAGTAAACATGAGGATGTAGGCTGGAAAGAGAAGTTGCTATCTAAGGCGGGAAACGAGACTTTGATAAAAACAGTAGTACAAGCACTTCCCCAATATGCTATGTCGATATTCAAGATCCCTATCTCGGTGTGCAAAGCCATTGAGCAAAAGATTGCATCCTTTTGGTAGAAACAAAACTCATCCAAGTCCGGAATTCATTGGAAGAAGTGGGAAACTCTTAAAGCAAGGAAAATAGATGGAGGTTTGGGTTTCAAAGACCTTATAGCTTTTAACAAGGCGATGTTGGGCAAGCAAGCATGGAGACTTACACAATCTCCCTCTACCTTATGGAGCCAGCTTTTGAAAGGGATGTACTTCCCAAGAGGCAACCTATGGAATGCAAAAAAGGGTTCCCACCCTTCCTGGGGTGGCAAAGCTTGCTAATGGGAAGAGACACGATGAGTTCTGAAGTTAAATGGGTGGTCGGAAATGAAGAAAGCATTGATATAAGAAAGGACAAATGGCTAGAGTTTGGGGTTATTGGGGTCCAGCTAATTGAGAGGACCCCTAGAGAGTTGCAGAGTTAATCGACCAAGGATCGAACACGTGGGATGAACATCAATTGCAGGAGCTATTCAAAGAGAACATAGTGAAAGAAATACCGGCAATTCAGATCAAGCTGAACTCCGAGGGGGATCAACAAGTTTGGACAGGAAACACTACAGGGGAGTATTTGGTGAAGTAGGGATACAATCGACTATGCTCAACACTATCAAAGTTAGACACAGAACACACATCCTCATTATATCAGCCGCCCCGGTCCCTATGGACTAAGATATGGAAGCTACATGCCAACTCTAAAATTCATATTTTTTTGTGGAGTGTGTGCCAAAATGCTCTACCCAGGAAGGAAAATTTGTGCAAAAGGAAAGTGCTACCTGACTCGCTATGTCCAATTTGCAGGAAGACCCCAGAAACGGCGGAACACATCTTCGTCCTATGCGACTGGACCAAGGAAATTTGGTCAAATCCAAGGTTAAATATGGATGCATCTCTAATAAACATAACAAGGATAGACAAATGGGTAGATGAAGTACTTACCTCAAGAGTTGACCCTTCTTCTCAAAAATGGGTCGCTGGGATTCTTTGGCTAATTTGGAAAGAGCAAAATGCACTTGTATTCCAGAACAGACGACCCAACTCGGGAACAATTGTTAAAAATGCCCAAATACTAACTGACACCTTCCACCAACGGAGCACCCAAGCACCGAATCGGTGGACGGAGAAGAAAACCTTGCCCGAGCAATGGTCGCCACCAGCAAAAGGAGTATGGAGATTCAACCTGGATGGGTCTTGGATTGACGGCTCTTCAGAGGGATCGGCAGCGGGAGTGTGTCGAGATTACAAGGGAGCAATAACGGTGGGATTTGCAAAGAAGTTCACAGCTAATTCAACCCTTGAGATAGAGGCCATAACGGCGAAGGAAGCTTTGTCGTGGCTGGCAGAAACTACCAAGCTGGAGCAAAATGGGGTGCTGCATTTGGAAGTTTTGACAGATAATGAGTCTGTTGTTAGATTCTCCACTTAGCCAAGCCAAAACCCAAGGGCCCTAAGGAGTTTTTTTGAGGATTGCAAAGACTTATTAGCTCAATTAAAAACCGTTTCCTTAGCCTATTGTCCATGAGAAGCCAACCGAGTTGTAGATTGGACCGCTAAAGTCCTCCGAAAAGGGATACTCCCGTGTAATTGGCTGTCTAAGCCCCCCATTCAAATGACGGAAGTGCCAATCCATTCATATTCACAAATTACAGCTTTTGCTGTAGCATGAAGATCCGAACCTGAATCACAAACAACTCTCTTCAAATACAAACCCAAAAGACCTTCATACCAGTGTCAACTATGATACCAATTTGAAATGCAATCTTCCAAATAATTGGGCACTATATCAAGTTAATTAGCTAGACTTTCAGTATTTCAGAAACGTCTGTCTGGAAAGCTTCAGTTGAATGTAATCAGGGTAATGGAGGATAACAATATGCGAATATGCTTTACCATTCAAAGGATACATTGTCAGCGTTTGGAGAATTCCAAAAAACATTGAGCTCCTGGTCATTTGATGATTTTGTTTCTTTAGAAGTGCCTTTAGAAACCCTTTAAAATCTGTTAGCATTTACATCACAACCAGTGTAATAATAACCAAATCCTACAAGTGAATGAAATGGAATCGATCTAGCAACTATCATTAGCGAACCACACACTAATAATACTGCAAAGTTTACAGACCTTGTTTGTCAAACTCAGTGTTAATTTTCCTTTTGCACTCTTTCAATCCAAATAGGCATATGACATCATCAACCACAGGAGTGGGTTATAGTGAATTCAAAGTTGCTTGCTTTTGTGGGATATAGTATGATTCTTTTCCTTATCGTTATATGCTATTCATATATTAGAATGGATGCAAGACAGCTTTCAAATGGCATATAGGATAAAGGAAAGTTTCGGCAGGAAACCTATGGCAACGCTTTAGGTAATTTTCTTTCTGGCGAGTAAATGCACTAAGAAGAACTTATGCATAATATAAGAGACTATTTCACAGTGCAGTCAAAAGACATTCTCGTTTGTGTCTGCCAGCTTGATTTTATTTGCATGACTCAAAAGTTCAAGTAAATGACAGATGCCATCACTAACCCTACAAACATTGGGAAGTATTATTTAGGCTAATCTATTATTTTCCTGGGACTTCTCGGTATTTCCTGGACTCAGAACGAAGATTCATATTCAGCAAAATTCGAGTTGCAATTTTCACAATCGATCCAAATAATTCACAATGATTTTGCTTCTAGCCTGTTTGCTAACTTTTTCACGGCCACACCACTAGAAGAATTTGTTCTTGCATAATGACCGATATGATTATCTCAGTCAATTAATGCAGACAATTATGTGAGATAAAATGTGTGGAACACAATGATTGGACAAGTTTTGTCCCAAGTCAGTAGCTTATGCATATTGAGGGATACACTCTCAACATGTTCTTTTTGCACTCTCAAGATGTTCCTTTTTGTCCCTAGTTTTGTACCAAGTCAGTAGCTTATTCATTCTTAATTGTACCTTATAAACATGCAATCATGAATTGCATGGTGAGCGGAGAGCAAAGTAATACCTCACATCAGAAGAACCTCTATGTGGGATCCTTCATTTAGCATTTCTCAACCTATCCGATTACCTTCGGCATGCTATCAAATGCCCGTATATATCATTTTCGTTCAATAATTCCAGCATTCCACAATTAATAAAACGTTAAGAATTTTCTTTTTCATTTTTTTTTTTTTGCATGGGATGAATAACTTACCAAAGACTAATGACAAATGATGCACTTGGAAGGCCTTTTGATCTACTTCCGTTACCGGCATGATGAGCAGAAACATTTTGCCAAAGCACACATTAACTTGCATGAACATCTCCTCCGGATTCCTTAAAATCAAGTTAGAAAAAAAATAACACTGTCAACTAGGAAATACTAATGACAAGGTGATAAATTTTAAAAGATATTGCAAACAGGAAATACAAATGAAAATTGGGAGATAGATCGTAAAAGAAAAGGCTAGCTTACACGTTTTATGCACCTTTGAAAGGAAATGTAGATCATCTCAACTATTTTGACTCATCCCAGTTGTCTTCTCCAAATTCCGTCGTTCTCAGATCGAGTCAAATGGCTTTTTCTCGTAATTTCCTGAAGGTTGGGGTTCTAGATAATTAAGGTATTGTCTTAAGTGAGTCACGCCCAAAAATGTTTTGAAGCACACTCAAAGTTATCTAACTTTTCGAAGAACTCGAGACATATGAGGACTTGAGTCTCAACTAAGTTTTTGTGATATTCAACATTTAATATGTTCAGACCCTTGGATTTTGGAGGGTCCAATCTGCAATGCGCCTAGTGTTGAATAGCTCTTCCAAGAATTCCAGCCCATCAGGGCCCTTGAATTTCGACTAGGTTTTCACAATTTACAACACATAATCTCTTCAAACCCTTGGATTTTGAAAGGTTCAACATTTCAATTAAAGCGCACCCAGTGATATGTGACTCTTCTAAGGACTCCGACTTTGTGAGATCGTGATTTCAACTAAGTTTTTGCAATATTCAGCAGGTAATATCTTCAGAATATCGGATTTTCTAAAGTCCAGCCTTTCAATGAAGTGTACTTAGAGATATATAGCTTTTCCAACAACTCCAACCTATCAAGGCCTTGAATTTGGACTAAATTTTTGCAATATCGAGCATCTAATATCTTCGGACTCTTGGATTTTGAATGGTCCAGTCTTTCAATCGAAGCGCGAGATTTCCAAATACTTCAATTTGTCAAGACCTTGAACAGATATATTCTTGCAAGACATGGCGGATAGTATCCTCAGATGGCTTAATTGTGAAACGTCTAGTGTTCTCATAGACGTGCAGTCATAGATTTTTAAGATTTCCAACTTGAAGGGAGGGTTTAGGGATTTCGGTAATTCTGATTCTTCAACATCTGTCATCTGGAAGCATTCGAGAAACTCGCAATCAAGAAGTTGCAGTTCCTTGAGATGGATTAGGTGGGAAAATGAAGGCAACCTACGACTTTGACAGGTCACGCTCAAACTTGTTAAGCTGGAAGGAAGGTCTGGCAACAATCGGAGCTGCTTGCAGCCATGAAAATCAAGGCGTTGCAGGGAAGAAAGATTACAGAAGCTTTCTGGCATTTCCATTTGCAGTTGTTCGCACCGTGAAGCATCTAATTCTTGGAGCTTGCTCAACCTTCCAATACCATTAGGTAATTCTTTTATCCCAGTGCGACAAATATTCAAAATTTTCAGATTCTGCCAAGCCTCTATGTCTGGTAGTACAGAAATGTTTGGACTATCTTTTAGGAAGAATTGCTCTAGTGCTCCTAATTTACCCACTTCTGCCGGCAGCTTCTTGAGCCTCTTACATCTTGTCAAGTCCAAAAGTACCAGATGGTTCATGTCTCCAATTGAAGAGTCAATTTGCTCCACTTCCTCACAATCTCTGAGGATCAGATGCTCTAAGTTTTTAAAAGCTGAGAGGAAGACCGTAGTACTTAAGGATTCGCATCTTGTAAGGTCAAGATGCTTTAGCTTCATGTCTCCAATTGGTGAGTCGATTTTCTCCAGTCTCCAACAATCTCTGAGGATCAGATGCTCTAAGTTTTTAAAAGCTGAGAGGAGGACCATACTTCTTAATGATTCACATCTTGTAAGGTCAAGAAATTTTAACTTCTCTGCCATCTGGTAAAAAAATCTAGAGTGATTATGATTCAAAAGAAAGTTTAAAAAGAAAAAGACTTGTTCTTCCATCTTACCTTGATGAAACTCCATCCTTGCCATTCCTCTGAAATCTTGCTTCTCGACAGATCGAGTACAACTAATTCCTTTACATTAAAATTGTTTGCTCCAAAAGTCGAGGGACAATTCTGCCATGTAAGCCATTTTAACTCCTTGAATGAGTTCTTAAAATCTCCACTAAAATGTGCCCCTTTCACGTGAAGGAACCTGAGACTCGTTAAATTTTTGAAGTTTTCATGTGTGTGGATATCGCCACCTTGATCAGCTGTTTCACCAGAGCCTTCTAAGCTGTCTTTGCTAAGGTAAATGGCCTCAATCTTATCTGTTCCCTATAAGTAAGAATCAACGTTCATTAAGAAACGTAATCTAATATCTGTTAGAAATATTGCTATTAACAAGACAAGAAAAGTGAAAAGATTTTCTTTTTTGGCCAATAAACGGTATTTGTAAAATCTAACGAAGTGAAGGATGACAACTTCAATTCTGATATTTGGCCATAAGTACTTGGATCTTAAGAATAATTATGATGTTTTCTTTGGTTTTATTTTATTCTGTATGATAGTTTATCGTTTCTTATACAAATTATTAACGTTCTTTTACCCTTTGATCTAATGGCTCATATAGAGTACAACTTGACAACGTTTAAATCCTCTCCTACCCTGTAATATAGCATCATTACTATACAAGTTTGGCCGCACGTGCAATGCACGGGATTTAATTACATTACAATTTGCAAAATCAAATTTGGTTTGATCCATTTAAATAGAAAGATATTTTCTCTCTCTTTAGTTTTTATATTAGATATCCAAATGAACTACAATCACCTGGAGGCATAGTTATTGTAATAATTGTGACATTCAGCAAAAATATTTTATTCTCTGAATAAAGAAAATTTCACGGTACAAAGTTCTTTTCTTTTCCCTTTTTTATATAAAAGTTTCATGTATATTACTTGACTGTGATACTCACACAATTAATAAATAACATATACTCGTGCTTTTTATCTCCATTGGAGTAAATAAATAATAATAAGTAATTAAACTTGTGATAGGAGTTATGTCTATATCCTACATGATTTATTATTTTATAGTAACTTGAAAAGAATAAAAAATTATATTTAATTGCAAGTCACTAAGATAATATTAATTATATTTATATTCTCTAAGTGAAAGCATAAATTATAATTTAAATCAGTCATTATTATAAGTAATTGAAATATTCAAGTTTAACAAAAAGAATAAACATAGTCCAAAGAACTTTGATTTATTTAAACAAATTTACAATTCATAAATAAAAAATCAATCATTAATATGAATAATTTATTTATTCAAGTTTAACAAAAAGAATAAACATAGTCCGAGTAACATTGATTTATTTATAAAAAATTCATTATTAAAAATGTAACGTCAATTCCGAAAAATGAAAATTGAAGCTACTCTTGGCTACATGGAATTGCAATTCCATGGGCCCCTAGGAATAGCTCATCTTCATTTTGAGAGAGTAGTAACGTCTAATCTATTTCTGATCAACAAAGGAATAATTGCTTCATCAGAATATATTAGAGATATAATAGCTAATCTCGCGAACCAAATGTATGGCAAGCTTTCACCAATAAAAATCACTTAATGCATAAGAAGCCAAGAAAACATAAAATTCATGGATTTCCACATGTCAGTTTCTCCAAGCCAGAAAATTTCTTAGTATACTTTTTAATGTTGGAAAAGATTTCATGAATACTAAGTGGAGAATGACATAATAAGTGGAGAAGAAATTAGATCTCAACACCGAAAAGGAATCCAAGAGGAGGAATTATGAAAAAGAAAGCAACCTCCAAAAGAAGTAATCGTACTCAGATTCGTCATTTCCCTTGTAATTTCTCGCTCAAAATACCAAGAAATCCTATCTGTCATCAAAATTCTTTGTTTTCAACTGTGTAGTTTTTTCACCTTCAAGACTCGATTAACAGAGTTTGGGTATACTTATCGCCAAATCCAAGAAGAAGCCCGTCCTTTTGTACTTGGGACAAAAGGGACAAAATCTTTTAATCATCCCCAAAAAAAAGTCATAACCTTTTACATCTAGAACAAAAATTACACAACTTTCCGAACGTACAAAAAAAGACCAACCTTATATTAGTGGAACTGAGACGTGTTACAAATACTGTTCATTATCAGCGTTAAATCGCCATGGACACCCTACATGGCTTGCTGTCCTGACACACGTAACTAGTCATTTCAAATAACACAAAAAGATGACGTGGTTTTTCATTAATAATCTTTGTTGACAAACTTAGTTTTTGATCTTCTTTACCAAATTTCTAGCATTTTGTAAAAAGCAGAAGTCGTTTGTGCTCATGATTAATGTGGTTCCCTGTGAATGTTCGCACAATAAGCTGTCTCTGATGACGCGTGGCGATGTATGGTGAGAATAGGCCAAATTTGTAAAAGGTGTTTCTTTAGTCCATGAGTGAAAGGTTGAGTTTGAAAGGTGTATTTTCGTCCCACATGCAAAATACTGGGCTGCTATTTAGGAGTTTTTAAATTTGTGTTATTTTGTGCCAGATGGAAAACGTTGTACATTTTTTTCATTTGGCTCACCGATATCCAAGGAGTGAGTGTGAAAGTGTTTCAGTTATGCTTTAAATGCCTTTCATTTTTGGTTCACCTTGTAGGTTGTACTAGTGTTCTTGCCTATGCTTCACACTTCACATGGGTTTTTATCAAAGTCGATTGTACTTTTAGATTATATGTGAAAATTAGATATTTGATTAAATGTAGGAATAAACTTAAAAGAAGATCCTATATCAGTTTTATCAAAACCACTTTGATTTCTACTTAAGATATACCAGGAATGAAGAGTGAAAGTGAACCCCACAGAATACTAAATTAATCACATCCAAAATGTAATTTTTTAGTTGCAAAAGCTAGTTCTACGAATTTATTTACATATACAATATACAGCATATTCATTTTTCTTTCCGTCAGTATTTAGTTTATTGTGTGATGTAATACAAAAGAAATCACAAATAGTTGTTAATACATGAATTGACTCGACATTATAAATAGATTGCAGGTTGAGAGTGCAAATAAGTGCTAGTCTTTTGAGCAACTACTTGAGTCGAACCAAATGATGGATTAAAAGTAGTAGAATCAATATGATTAATTTCACAAATATAATACAATCGCATACTTAATTATATGCAAAACAAAATTCAAAAACATTTATCTTTTGGACCTTTTTATGTGGAAAAAATAGAACACTCTCCAATTAATGGTCATTGCACGAAATATGCTTCGTGTTATATACCTACGTATCTTTATATTCATATCATATTAATAATATGTTCAGTAAATTTTAAATCAGTCCTTATCTTTTGAATGTTGGTAAAATGAATGCCTAACCTAATATTACATTTTAAAAAGAAAAAAAAAAGTATGCCTTCCATTCTCAATCAAGGTATAACGTTGAAATTTCATGAGAAATGTGGGCATGTTTACTCCAATTATACTATTTCTAACACCTAGAGATTAGAATTTTATGATTTATACAACCTAAGTAGGTATGGTTTACTGTAGAATAGTCAAAGTATTTATTACACGTGTCAAGAACATAACTGAATCAATAACAGAAATTCAAAATCTTTTCAATATATCAAGCATGTGACAAGTTTGAGAATACCTCATTTTTTTAGGTAACTTCGTAATCTACACTTGTTTAAGAAAAATTTTACATACACTGCAATGCTTACTAAGAGAGAGCAATGTCCTACTTTCTAATCATGATAAGGAAACGACACAAGGGCAATAATATTAGAAGGTTCTATGTTCACTAGAGCAAGCACAAAGTGGAGGATCGACATCACTCTAACAAGAGAACATAGACTAAGGGTGCAAAAGAGGAGAAATGGTTACCTCATTTTCCTTAAGCACTTTTAGGATTTCCTTAGAGTCCCATAATCTGCTACAATACCGAGGCTTGTATTGGCTTTCCTCGCGAACGATTTCTCTACCAAGATCTCTCAATTGGTCATGCATCCTGAGCTCATGATTATCTCCAATTTTTATTAATGACACAGATCTCAATACTTCAACATCCACCTCTGGGAAAAAACCACATGCCTCCCACATGTAGGATGCAATTCTTTTGTTGGTTCCAATGAATAAGCAAGCAATATCTAGAAAAAGTTGTTGTTGTTGATGATCTAATGCTTCATAACTTATCTTTAACCTTGCTTGCACGTCTTGATGAAGGGTTCTTTTTAACTTGTTAAACATACTTATCCATACTTCTTGTGTTTTTTCATGTAGAAATGAACCTAAAATCTCAAGAGACAAGGGAAGCCCTCCTAGGGTGGATACGACATTTTCAGTAAGGTCCTTAAATTTACTTGGAGGAGAGTCCCTCAGAAATGCATGTCTACTAAATAGAAGCAAAGATTGATTCGCATCCATTGCCTCTAGTTCGTATTTGCAGTCCACTCTAGCCGTGTCAAGAATAGTCATTTTTCTAGTGGTAATAAAGATCCTACTTCCCGAGGAAAACCAATTACGATTTCCAGCCAAAGCCTTTAACTGATTATCATCATCCACATCATCTAGAAGGAGAAGGACTTTCTTACCTCCAAAGCTAGATGAGATATTAATCCCAACATCCTGATTATGAAATTCTATTTCTTGCTTCAATATATCAGAGATTAACCATTTCTGTAAGTTCTCAAGGCGATTACCTTTACATGACTCCCTAATATCTGAAATGAAGCTACGATGCATAAATTGATCGAAGAGCTTGTTGTAGATAGCTTTAGCAAGAGTTGTCTTACCAATGCCTCCCATTCCGTGGATGCCAACAAATAGGGTATCACAAGAATTATCATCCACTAATTTCATAACATTCTTCACATGACTATCAATTCCAACCAAATTCTCAGGAATAACCAATTTAAACTGTTCCTTCAGCTCGCTCCACACTTTTTGGACAACTGATTTCACCAATTCCCCTTCATCCCTCCTGTCAAATGTGACAAGAGTTCAAATACATGGCAACAATAATTTTATATTGTTTATCTAATGAGAACACAATAATAAATGAATTTGGGCATAAATCGTAAAACTCTAATAATTGTTTTTTTTTTTGTCACGCCTTTATATATCATCGTACATGGTAATGCTAATGGTAGAAATGCTGTTGTTTGCTTTACATAGCTTGCCCCATTCCATTATTACTCAGACATAATTCATTGAGCTAGAAGAAACTCGAGCTAGCTAATGAATCTTAAATATTGTACATGTAATGTATTCATATCAAATTTTGAAACTCGTTGTTTGTTAAAGATATTAGGGATGATATGGGCGTACTCTGAAAACTTTCTAGAGTTTTGAATAAAGCAAAAATCCAATAACCTAACCCGGTATAAGGGTTCATCTATCAATGAATAAATTAATCATGACTTTTGATGCAAGAGAAATTCAAGTATGATTGAGGGGATTTCTCCTTATTTGTGCAATTCTACACACTTGTAGGTCTATACTTGTGTTGTGAATTTAGTATGATTTTAGGTTCGTGTTCTTATCATTTTCATTACTTCAAGGGATGATAACGGGTTGTACTTTATTTTCCTTTTGAGTATCTATGTTCTATGATTTTTACTAATCTAATATCGATTTTATTGGGAAGCAGAAGAATATATTTCCCTAGAATGGAAAATTGCTTCAATATATGCATGTGTATGAGATATAAATGATGAGTTGAAGATAGGAAAATGCATTGAAAATTATTTAAACAAACAAATAATAATGATAATCTTTTTCCCTTTTCTATATCTACCATCATCATATAAAACCAATGGAATGTTTCTTTTCTTAAAAATTTATTTTGATAGCAACTAATTAACGACATTAATGCTCTAATTTATGTATTGAGCAGATAAAGAATTATGGCTTTGACAATCAACGAGGATGGTATATACTGTTATGAGCTTTAAACAGGAATCACCAATGAGTTGTACTATTAATCTAAAAAAAAGTGTAATTAAATAATTTTTTTATGTAGATTAATGTAGCTTATACAATAAACATGAAAAAAAAAAAGGCACAATGTAACAATTAGAAAGTTCAAGCGAGTGGGATCATTACAATAAAATCCATAATTAGATTGGCCATTTTCATTAAAGGTATAAACTAAAAAAACAATAACTTATAGAACTCATGCATCTCAGGATCTTGCTTTTTTATTTAAAAAATAAAATAAAATGAAGCAAGTAGAAACCATAACCACCCGTGAACACCCACATAAATTCAAAAGAAAGTAAAGAACCTTGTGGTGAAAAAATTGATTACCCTTTGGCATCCCATCCGTTTAAGAGACTGACTTCATTGAGTGCTTGTTTCCATTTCTTCAATATCGTTCTGGCGTAACGCGACTCATGCTTCTTAAATGCGGCTTCAAAACTCCCCTCCTGACGTCGCACGTGAGCTGGTTCCACTTTATAGAATATAGGCAACACTATACGGTTGGTGTTTTCATTCTTACACTCCATTATTTGAACCAGTTCATCAAGGCACCATCTACTTGAACCATAATTTTCGGAAAGAATGGGGATCAGGATCTTACTATTCTTGATGGCTGCCCAAAGATCTGGGCCGATCTCCTTGCCTTTGCGGAGCTTTTTATCATCAATGAAAGCATGAATTCCCGCATTGACTAGCCCATTATAGAGATGACTAGCGAAGCCTTTTCGAGTATCTCGGCCTCCAAAACTCAAGAATACCTGGTAATGATCTCCAGTCAACACAGTCGACGAACTTGATGCACTGTTAATAGCTTCTGTTGGTGCAGTCGACAAATTAGATGCCCCGGAACTAATTTCTGTCGGCACAGTCGACGGATTAAATGTATCAATATCAGCATCTTCTCCAGTTCTACGCACGCTAGTTATCATCTTATTGAGAAAATTGAACAAGAGCCCGCAGAGAAGGATCGGTGCTACGATCATGGCGAAAGAATCGCCAAAAATGGGATGATGCATTTCTTCTTTCCTCCGGCTCTGCCTCACTTTTTCCTTTCAAGTTTGATGGAGAAGAAACCAAAATGCCTCTTAGGAAGTATGATACGCCTTTTAGTTGCCCAGGAAGAGGATTTATATAGCCTTTTCCTATACTTTATTATTTCTTGTACAAACAAAAAGAGCAATCAATTGCATACACTTGCAAACTGTACACATGTGATTGCGTGTACGTAAAAAACTAAAATTTAAAGATTAAACAAAACCACTATATTAGCACATATATGAATTATCAATAGTTGGAAATAAATTCTTGATAAAATTACACAATTTACATAAGAATACACATAACTTAGGATTTGAAATATTTCAGTAAGGTTGTTGTTGTTGGCAAGAAAAATTCGAATTTTAATATCAAAATATGTGAGAGATTTACGTAATTATTAAGTGACGCATTTGATCATGGACACAATATTTGTAAACAAGTAATTAATGATATTTTAGGAAAAAAAATTGAGATCCTTCAGGGGTTGGATATTCTTTTTACTTTATATATTAATCTAGATTATTCAAGCTCAAAAAATAGATAACAATCATATGTTTACTAAATAATCAACGGCCATGCCCCTAAGTATTGTGTATAGTGGGTCCTCTTCCAAGGGGCCACAAAATTATATTGAAACCAGTTGGCATCCATAATGGCAACAATAATTCAAACTTGTCTGGCTGCAGATAATTTGGTGATACATTGACTAGGAACAGTAACCACGGGCTTCTAGTCGTTTCCTTGATGAATAAGAGAATCCGAGGCAAAACGTCGAATTTCCATGGCGAGGCAATAAAAGCAGATGAACATGTACGAGCGTCAGGACAGTGATGACGGCAACGTTATATTCAACGCTTTCCCAGACGTTAAAATCACGGAGGCTAGAAAAATCTCTGCTGCCCAGTCCCTGCATATTTTGGTCACCTCTCTCTCTCTCTCTCTCTCTCTCTCTGTGCAACAAAACAAGCAGACAGCAGCAGAGAGAGAGAGAGGGCACTAAACACCAAGACGAGAACGCGATCAAAGCCAAGCCCATCTCTGGCCTGATCACACACCCACAATCATCTCCTCGAACGCTTAGTCTAGTTGTTGCGCTGTTGACATTTTTATTAAAAAAAAAAAAAAAAAAAAAAAAACTAAAACTCGGTATTCTCCACGATCAAGTTGAAAATTCAGGACATTTTTTTCTCAGAAAAATGGAAAGTTCAAGATTCTCTAGAAGATTGAATAAAGAGATTCGAAAATTTACTTTTTTGCAAAAATGAGTTTTTTGAAAATACAATAAGAACAATCCCAGTTTCACGCTTCCATAGTATCTATTTAGTAAATCTACTTATTCACTTCCTAAATGTTAAATTATGATATGGTCATTTATCAATTGTAGTATGCCTATTAATAGTAATTTTAAATAAGCTAGATTTATTCGTCCAACTTCATATGATGAGAAGTGCGTGCTTACTAAGTAAATGTGCACATCTTTTTGAACAAAATTGAAAAATATTAAATCCACATATTTCTAGCAATTATAATAAAATGCGTTGTTAAATAAAATGTGTGACGTGAAACGGTGGAAGCATGTTATTTTATTAATTCTCATTGAAATTCCACAGAAAATATTGAAATTGTGGTTTTAAATCATTTCTCAAATGCTACTGGCAAAAAATTATTCAAATTGAATTATAACTGTGTTCAGACAAAATAATCTGGAAGAGTACAAGCTTATGTGGCTCTTAGTCGTACAAAATTCTAAATAAAGTATAGTTTTGGTCCTCATATTCATACAAATATTCAATTTTAGTACTGATATTTTAGTTTAGTGACAACTTTATTTGTTAATTTGAATAAATTTATTTTACTTTTCAACAATATAAATTCATCTTCCAATGTAAACCAAAATCAAAGCACATAATTGTCTGCCCTTCTTTTTGCTAATGAATGAATAAGCGAAGTAACCTGAGAAGGACCAATTCCTCGAATGTAATTCAACACATAAAAAATTAAGAGTAATTCCAACATACGATATTGACATAAAAAGGTTTTCCTTCAAGCGATCCTATTCACTTTTCATGTGATGATTATTGAGAGTGAATAGTTAAATTCCCAAATATAAAAGTGATAAGCCAAGTCTTAATTAAGTACTAACCACTTGGCTAATCCATAGCAAGCATGTGATTGCATGTGATTACAAGTCTAGTGTTATGAAAAGACGAGATGAACTCTCATTTAAATCGAATGGTCACCCCATCTTCGGAATCTATAGAGACTTTCCAACAAATAAATCCAAGTAATGGAGGGCACATGCTCGCTCGGTAAAAGTGCGGGCATCTTCTGATCGAGCTGGACAAATAATAGAGGGACATTTATCTTTGATTAAATTATTCTTCTTATGCAGATTCCAATGAGAAACTAATGTTTTGTTAAGCAAGAGTGGGGATTATGTGTTCAGCCGTATAGCCCTCTTCTCGACTTCGCCCTCGCCCTCGAGTCAATGCAATGATTGTCTGAGAATAAATTCAAAATTCCAAGGAAATTTGTCAAAAGTAACATGCGATGCCTCGATCCCAAATAGTATTGGAGAAACTATAAGAAAAATTACTATTGGAATAATTTGTTATCATGAAAATAAATAATTATTAAAAATTAAAAGAGGAAATTGTTGAAATTAAAAGAAATCTTGATTAATCATGAAAAGTGATAATGGTTCCGATAAGATATATATTCCAAGGGAAAATGTTGATTGGTTGTTAATGAATAGGACAAGATCACAAATTGTTTATAAAAACAACTACTACTTTTTCTTCTTCACAACATTCATTCATAGTGAAATTGCAAAAGGAAAATTGAGCAATTGCTAAACTTGTTTTTGGAGGTATATTTGTGCAACAACAAAAGCGAAGACAAATAATACTTTAAAGATAGTGACTGTCATCATGCATAAAACATCAAAGAACTATAAACTATTGCTCTATCTTCATCAGTGATTATATTTTCCCAACAATCTCAACTTATTATTATCATGTAGATGGAGAAGTAGCTGCATGAAATGCCTGTAATCTTGATAGATAAATATTGGCGTTACTTGCTATTTGTATGCTCGAGTCATCTTGCTAGTGGCATAATAAATTATCTCATGTTGGAAATAGTATACTTTGAAATTTGTGAATGAAAGGGGTATAATATCATGTGATAATTTGGATAAGAATGATTGTGAAATATGTTTTCAAGTAAAGATGACTAAGAAATCATTCTCAAAGATAAAAAAAGATCTATTAAAGTATCTGAACCAATGCATTTTGATATTAGTGTATTTAATGATATAGTAACTGGAGGTGGACATCGTTATTTTTCTGATGATTACTCTAGATATTCTCATGTTTACCTTCTTTTGATGTGTTCAAGGTATATAAGGCTATAGTTGAAAATCAAAAGGATCCCAAAAAAAAAAAAAAAAAAAAAAAAAAAAACAAAAAAAAAAAAAAAAAAAACAAAAAATCAAAGTTTTGAGAAGTGATCGGAGAAGAGAATACTACTAATTAGATTTTTCTATATTTTGTGAAGAAAATGATATTATGCATCAAGCAAGTGCACCTTATAGATCACAGCAAAATGGATTGACCAATAAATTTAAAATATGTTAATTCCATGATCCTACAAGCAAAATTGCCAATCAATTTGTAGGGAGAAGCACTTCTTCCTGCATGTCATGTCTACAACAAAATTCCTTTAAGGAAATTTAAAATACCTCCCTATGAATTATGGAAGGAGAGGGTATCGAATATATACAATATTTCAAAGTATGGGGATACTGTGCTTATCATAGAAATTCCTTATCCTAAGTGAACCAAATTTGGACCAAAGACATTAAAAAGTATATTTGTTAGATATGCTTAAAGTTCTCAAACTTATTGCTTATGGGATGTTGAATTTAATATTATTGTGGAATCAAGAGATGTTCAATTTCTTGAACACAAATTTCTTAAATATTGAAGTGATACCTTAGCATATTCACAAATACCAATTAACAGAAGCAATCCTTCATTAAGTGAAATAAAATTGTTTGATTCTCCAAATAACCCAAGGAGAAGTTAAAGAGCGAAGAAAACGAAAGATTTCGATTTTTTACGTATGCTAGTTATCTTCTGCATTTCTATTCACGCTAGTTATCTTTTTATTGAGAAAATTGAACAAGAGCCCGCAGAGAAGGATCGGTGCTATGATCACGCCAAAAATGGAATGATGCATTTCTTCTTTCCTCTGGCTCTTCCCTGAATTTTTCCTTTCAAGAATGATAAAGAAGAAAACCATTGCCTCTTAGGAAGTACGACACGCCTTTAGTTGCCCAGGAAGAGGGTTTATATAGCCTTTTGCTATATTTTATTATTTCTTGTACAGACAAAAAGAGCAATCAATTGCATTACATTGGACCTATAATTGGTTTTCTCGATAGTTGTAGAAAAAACCAAAACAACTACCGATAACAAACACTTGCAAACTGTACGCACGCGATTGCGTCTACGCAAAAAACTAAAATTTGAAAGATTAAAAAAAAAACCACTATATTATTACATATTTGAATTATCAACAATTGGAAAGAAATTATTGATAAAATTACACAATTTACAAAAGAATACACATAACTTAAGATTTGAAATATTCCAGTGAGGTTGTTGTTGTTGGAAAGAAAAATTCGAATCTTAATATTAAAATATGTGAGAGATTATAAGTAATTATTAATTGATGCATTTAATCATGGATTCGATATTTGTAAACAAGCAATTAATGATATCTTAGGAAGAAAAAAATTGAGATCCTTTAGAGGTCGGATCTTTTTTACTTTATATATTAATATAGATTTTTTAAGCGCAAAAAACAGATAACAATAATATGTTTACTAAATAATGACGAGCATAGATTGTAATAGAGACTGACATCGATAGCTGTAAGCTGCCATCAACGGCGTGCCCCTAGGTATTGAGTACAGTGGGTCCTTTTCCAAGGGGCCACAAAATTTAAAGAAAAAAATATGGTGGGTAGTGATTAGAAGCGGTCAAGGTCTCAGTACGGCAAGTGTTTCTTATTGGTTTGGTATATCTAATTGAAACCAGTTGGCAACCATAATGGCAGCAATAATTCAAACTTATCCGGCTGCAGATAATTTGATGATACATTGACTGGGAACAGTAACCGTGCGCTTCTAGTTGTTACCTTGATGAACAAGAGAATCCGAGGCAAAACGTGGAATTTCCATGCCGAAGCAATAAAAGCAGATGAACACGTACAAGCGTCAGGTCAGTAATGATGGCAACGTTTCATTCAACGCTTTCGAAGACGTTAAAATCACGAAGGCTAGAAAAATCTCTGCTTCTCAGTCCCTACATACGTTGGTCACTTCTCTCTCTCTCTCTCTCTCTCTACAACAAAACAAGCAGAGAGCAGCAGAGAGACAAGGCGCTAAATGCCAAGGCGAGAACGCGATGAAAGCCAAGCCTCTCGCCTGATTACATACCCACAATCATCTCCTCGAACGCTTAGTCTAGTGGTTGCGCCGTTGACATTTTTATAAAAAAACTAAAAGTCTGTATTCTCCGCGATCAAGTTGAAAATTCAAGACATTTTTTTTAGAAAATGGAAAGTTCAAGATTCTCCAGAAGATTGAATAAAGAGACCTGAGAATTTACTTTTTTGCAAAAATGAGTTTTTTGAAAAGACAATAAGAACAACCCTAATTTTCACGCTTCTGTAGTATCTACTTAATAAATCTATTTATTCACTTGCTAAATATTAAATTATGATATGGCCATATGGCTTAATATATCAATTTTAGTATGCCTATTAACATTAATTGTAAATAAGTTAGGCTTAATCGTCCAACTTTAAATGATGAAAAGCGCGTACTTACTAAATAAATGTGCACATCTTTTTGAACAAAATTGAAAAAGATTAAATCCACATATTTCTAGCAATTATAATAAAATGCACTGTTAAGTAAAACGTGTGATGTGAAATGGTGGAAACATGTTTTTTTTTTATGAATTCTCATTGAAACTCCACAGGAAATATTAAAATTGTGGTTTCAAATCATTTCTCAAATGCTATTGGCAAAAAACAAAAAAATTCAGATTGAATTATAACTGTGTTTGGACAAGATAATCTGGAAGAGAACAAGCTCACGTGGCTCTTAGTCGTACAAAATTCTAAAAAAATTACAGTTTTTGTCCTGGTATTCATACAAATATTTATTTTTAGTACTGATATTTTAGAGTAGTGACAACTCTTATTTGTTAATTTGATTAAATTTATTTACCCTTCAACAATATAAATTCATCTTCTAATGTAAACCAAAATCAAGCACATATTTGTGTGCCCTTCTTTTTGCTAATGAATGAATAAGCGAACCATTCTTTTTTTTTTTTGGTCGGAAAAGGTGAAAAACTTCATACATGATTAGCAAAAATACAGGAGTTTAACGCCTCAGTACTTAGAAGATCGAAAAGAGCGGGAGGGGGGAACTCGGCCAATTAGAGGGGAGAAGATTTTGCCCATGGGCCTTTGCGGCCTAGTTGGCCACAAAGTTTGTTTCTCTTCTGCAGCGTCGCATTTGCAGGTTAGGGAAGAGACGAAGCAGCGCCGCAGCCTCAGCAAAGAGAGCTCTATTCTCCCACGGTGTGCGGCTTGGGTCTTGAAGTGCCTCTACCACTTCTAGACAGTTGGATTCTAGAAGGAGATGATGTGGATTCCGTCCTTTGTTGAGCAAATATTGGAGAGTAAAGTTGAGGGGTTGTATTTCTGTTTGCAGGGGTGAAACAGAGGTGGTGCGACGGGCAAAGCCATTGATCAACTTACTTGAGGAATCACGACAAACACAAGCCATAATACCTTCGTTTAAGGACGTAGGGAAGGAAGCATCAATATTTATCTTCAGCACACTTGGATCGGGGGGATGCTAGATTTGTTTTGAAGGTTGACGTCGAAGGTGCTGATTCAGTGGCGATCGAGAACAGGGTCGAGCATAGCCTGTGATGGTAAGGGTTTCATTAGCAACCTGACTTCGATCTCCTCTCTGGTTGCCAACTGGATAATGTTTCTTTGAACTCTGTTGCAGTAGGGTCACATGGCAGCTCTAGTAAGATCGGGCATGGGCGAGGGCAGCATATACAACTTGATCAGGGTTGGGGGTTTTTCGGCGGAAAACAAAATCATTTATGGCTTTCCAGATGTGCCACAAAACATAAATTATTACCGCAAGAACCTGTGAGTTGTTCCCCTTATCTAATATTTGCAGTAGCCAGGCATCAAACCGGTGTGCATGGAATTGCTGAACATTGAATTGTAGCTGCGGATGAGACCATACGTTAGTTGTCCAAGGGCAACGTAAGAATAGATGTTCTGTAGATTTGGGGACTAGAGAAATGCAGCAGTCTCTACATAACTTACATATAGGATCTGACATGACATGTCGATAGTATAGATTTTCACCAGTTGCTACAACATTTTGGCACAAAGACCATAAAAAGATACGCAATTTGGGAGTAGTTTGCACCATCCAAATGTTTGTCCATAGTCATCTTGGAGGTTGAAAAGAGGATGAAGCCCGATTTTGACTAACTCTGCTCTCTCCTGATTTGATCTGATTGTAGGTACTTTTAATAGTATAAATACCATTTGATCGCCCCTTCCAAATCAGTTGATCCTGTGTGTATTGCGGCCTGATCTGAATTTTGAGGATTTCGTCGATTGTCCGATCATCAAAGCTACCACGAAGCAAGGGAATGTTCCATGTTTGTTGTTCTGAACATATGAAATCAGCTACTAGTTGAGGTTCATTCCTAGGTGCAGGGCCTCCGATTATACCTATAGGAAGCCACTTATCCTCCCTGACTCTTATCTGCTGACCATTTCCTACTGACCATTGTAGCTGGTTTGAAATGGAACCCAGCCGAGCAATATGCTTTGCTATCCCCAAGAGGGTCGGGCGCATCTGTCTGCATAAGTGAACTAGCCTGAGATAGACCGATTCCTCGCATGTAATTCGACACATAAAAAATTAGAGTAATTTCAACATACAGTATTGACATAAAAAAGTTTTCCTTCAAGCAACCCTATTCACTTTTTATGTGATGATTTTTGAGAGAGTGAATTGTTAAATTCCTTAAATATAGAGGCGATAAGCCAAGTCTCAATCATTCCCTGACCAATTGATTAATCCATAGCAAGCATGTGATTGCATGTGATTATAAGTATCGTGTTATGAAAAGACGAGATGAACTCTCATTTAAATCTAATGGTCACCCCATCTTCGGAATCTAGAGAGAATTTCCAACAAATAAATCCAAGTAATGGAGGGCACATGCTCGCTCGGTAAAAGTGCGGGCATCTTTCTGATCAAGCTGGACAAATAATAGAGGGACATTTATCTTTGATCAAATTATCCTTCTTATGCAGATTACATCGAGAAACTAATATTTTGTTGAGCAAAGATCGGGGACCATGTGTTCAGTCGGATAGCCTTCTTCTCGACCTCGCCCCCGAGTCAATGAAATGATTGTCTGAGAATAAATTCAAAATCCCAAGGAAATTTGTCAAAACTAACATGCGATGCCTCGATCCAAAATGGTATTGGAGAAACTATACGAAAAATTACTATTGAAATAGTTTGTTATCATGAAAATAAATGATTATTGGAAATAAAAAGAGGAGATTGTTGTAATGAAAAGAAGTCTTGATTGATCATGAAAAGTGATAATGGTTCCGATAAGATACATATTCCCATGGGAAAAGTTGATTGGTTGTTTATGAATAGGACAAGATCACACATTATTTATCACAACAACATCAACTTTTTCTTCCTCATAACATTCTCTCTTTTCTCACACTAGTGTGATACACACATTCATAGTGAAATTCCAAAAGGAAAATTGAGTGATTGTGAAACTTGTTTATCTGTGGCTTTGGTGCATATTTTGGAGGTATATTTGTTCGGCAACAAAAGCGAAGACAAATAATACCTTAAAGATAGTGATCATTATCATACATCAAAACATCAAAGAACTAGAAACTATTGCTCTATCTTCATTAGTAATTATATTTTCCCAACAATCTCAAGTTATTATTATTATGGAGATGGAAAAGTCGTTGCATGAAGTGCTTGTAATCTTGACAAATAAATATTAACGTTACTTGTTGCTATTTGTACGATCGAGTCATCTTCCTGGTGGCATAATAAATTATCTCATGTTGGAAATAGTATACTTTGAAATTTGTGAATGAAAGGGATATAATATCATGTGATAATTTAGATAAGAAGGATTGTGAAATATGTTTATAAGTAAAGATGACTAAGAAATCATTCTCAAAGATAAAAAGATCTAAGAAAGTACTTGAACTGATGCATTTTGATATTTGTGAATTTAATGATATCGTAACTAGAGGTGGACATCGTTATTTTCCCAATGATTACTCTAGAGATACTCACGTTTACCTTCTTTTGATGTGTTCAAGGTATACAAGGCGGCAGTTGAAAGTCAAAAGGATGAAAAATAAATAAATAAAAAGTTTTGAGAAGTGATCGGAGAGGAGAATACTATTGATTAGATTTTCTATATTTTGTGAAGAAAATGGTATTGTGCATCAAGCAAGTGCACCTTATAAACCACAACAAAATGGATTGGCCAATAAATTTAAAATATGTTAATTCCATGATCCTACAAGCAAAATTGCCAATCAATTTGTAGGGAGAAGCACTTCTTCCTGCATGTCATGTCCTTAACAAAATTCCTTCAAAGAAATTTAAAATACCTCTATATGAAAAAAAAAAAAAAAAAACTCTCTCGTTTTGCAGAGCTTCATCTACCCTTGTGGTAGCTTAAACCCCTAAAATTTTTGGTCTTGCCTTGTCGTCTACCATGGTGATACATACCCATCAGTCGCTGGCTTGGTTGTTCTACTTCGTCTTGCTCCTTTCTTCGCGGCAACTATCGAGCAATTCTGGCGTTGCCTCTCCTTTCTAATTCCTTTCACCCGTTACCCTGTTTAAGCGTCACTTACCTTGGGCTTTGTAGTGCTTCGAATTTTACCTTCAATTTCGTTCTCTGGATATCTGCATGTCTTTCTTTATCCCTGATTCAGCATCTACAGGGTCAATTGCTCCTCAATTTCGCTACCCAAACCCTTATTATGCCATTCCTTACCTAGCTTTCCACCTTGCCTGGCTTGAACCTACTTATAGATTCGATGGCACAGGAAGATGAGGAAAGTTCCTCTCGCCTTGCTGCTTTATGTCAACGCCTGGGCAATCTGTGCTCGCCTCCAGATATTGAGGTCTACAACGACGTGCCTCCCCCTGCAAAACTGGAGGAATGTAAGTTCACTCTTGTAGGTAAAGTGTTCACAGATTCTACTATTAATTTCCAGGCTTTCCAAAGCACTTTGAAAAGGGTATGGAAAACAGAACAGGTAGATATATCACAGCGGGAAGATGGTGTCTATGCAGCTAAATTTAAGTTAGAAACTGATAAGCAAAGGATTCTTGATAGTGGACCTTGGCTATTTTCTGGAAATCTTGTAGTTTTCAAAGCTTGGATCCCTAACACCCTGCTGCATTGTTACGATTTCTCCAAGTGCGCATTTTGGGTCCAAGTGTTCAGTTTACCCCTGGAATGGTGCACTAATCAGATTATTTCTAGAGCAGTTAAGTATGTTGGGACAGTGCTGGAAGTAAGGGCAGATACAAGAGATAATTTTACGATGCGGTCTGGTCGCGCAAGAATTGAAATTAACCTTAAGGAACCCCTGCAGATAGGTAGACTGATATAGCTCAATAACAGGTCATTCTGGTTGGATTTTAGATATGAGCGGCTGTCGCATTTTTGTTATTCATGTGGGAGATTGGGGCACTATGTTACATCTTGCAAAGATAACCCTTGTGAGGAAGAAAGCTTAGGTGAACAAAAGCAATTACCTTATGGACAATGGCTTCGTGCCGAAGTGCGCGAGCATAGCCCCTACTGGAAGGTGTTTTATGCCCCAACAGACAAGGCAGCCACATTGGAAGAAACCATCCCTGAAACACCATCAGCAGCAGCGTATTCTGTTCCTTTATTGCCGCAACCAGCTCATTCGGACAAGACTCCCCTGCTGCCCTCTTTGCCAGCAGTTGCTCTTGTCTCCAAAGATCAGCCTAATTCTCAAGGACAAGAGGGCTGCCTACCATGTAGTAATGTACACACAGCAATGATACCTGCAGCAGCAAAGATGAAAGGTGTTCAGGAGCAGACCAGCAGTGAAAAAATGGGGAAAAAGATCCAGCATACTCGTCATACATAAAAAATTGGTCCTACCAAGAAACTAAAGCGTTATAACCCTTATGACAACCGTATTTTGGCCCGAGAGGAACTGGATGAATCCTTACTTTTGGACACTCCAATTCTGGTGGCACCTGAGGATGGAAGTTGGGCAAAGGTGGCTGGCCCTCAACAACCACCCTGTCACAAATGAAAATACTTAGTTAAAACTGTTAGGGTTTGGGTAGTCCTCTGACAGTTCGTGCACTCACAGCCCTAGTGGCTACAGAAAAGCCCGATCTGCTATTTTTGATGGAAACAAAAAACAAGGCTGAAGTTCTCCAGCGGATACAACGACGTTTACACTTTTTGCATCTAAATACCTTTAATCCGATGGGCTTAGCAGGTGGCCTAGCACTGCTATGGAATGGCACTATCTCTTTAACTTCTATCAACTCCTCCCCGGCCTATTTTGATATGCTATGTAAGGACGATGTGGATGGACATACCTAGCGTCTGACTTGTCTGCATGCTCATGTTGTCGCTCATTTACGTCATCAGGTATGGCAGGATATTATTCGTATTAGTCTTGCTAATGTGTTCCCATGGGTTTGCATAGGCGACTTTAATGAAATACTTCACCATTGGGAAAAACAAGGGGGATGGCCAGCAGATTTTCAATGTCTGGCCTCCTTTCAAGCCTTTGTGAATGACTATGGTTTACTGCATATTGAAGCCAAATGGTGTGTCTTCACTTGGATTAACAATCGCCAAGGGGAAGACTTTATTAAGGAACATCTAGATTGCGTCCTTTGCTCTATAGAATGGCGTTTAGTCTTTCCTGGACCAGAAGTTCAAGCCCTCCCTGCCGTTGGGTCCGACCACAGCCCCCTTATATTAAACACTACACCAACGAGTGGGACAAAGCAGCGTTATTTTATGTACGAAGCTTTTTGGGATCAAGATGAGGGTTGTAGAGAAGTTGTTGCTACTACATGGAATTCTGATCGGCTGAAGGATGCAGCTCTACCAAAAAAGATTCAAGTAGTGTCGGGTGCTCTATCTACGTGGAGTCATACCAGATTCTCACACAATTGACTTAAGGCGAATGAATTGCAACATCATTTGCAGCAGTTAACAAACAAACAGCATACTTTTTCTGACAACGTGGAAGCAGCACACTTAAAAGAGGAGTTACATCGGGTGTGGCGTTGTGAGGAACAGTACTGGGCTATGCGATCCAGGCTCAATTGGCTGAAATGGGGCGATAAGAATACCAAATTTTTTCACGCCACCACTATTCAACGACGACAACGGAATCACATTACAATGTTAAAGAATAACAACCATGTTTGGGAAAGGGATCCTTATAGGTTAAAGGTTATGGTGACGATTTCTTTTCACGGCTGTATACCACTATTGGCAGTCGTAGTTATGTACCTATTCTTGATCAGTGTACTTCCATGGTTACTCAGGATATGAATGAAGGTTTAGTTATCAGCCTCTTCAAAGCATGATTTGGCAAAAATTCCTCAATTTTCTCAAGAATCTGATGACATTGCAAGCTCCAGCTTCCATGCTGCCTCTGAAGAAGACGATCTGCTTTCCTCAAGCTCCTCGCCGAGAGGCCGGGCAGCTCGAGCAAAGCCAGTCCCAATGCTGGATCAGTTGGATTCTCTCCAAGCGGATCACCCTCCTCTTGTGCATGATAAGACCCCCACTGGTCGTAAGACCTCTTCTAAGAGGTAAGTACTGCCCGTCCCTTCCTCATGTTTTTTGGATTTTGGAATGTTAGAGGTATTCTCGGCCCAACAAGACGAGCTGAGGTAAGAAAGCTGGTATCTTCCAATAAGCTTTGCCTTCTTGGCATTTTTGAGACTAAGGTACCTCAGGAACTTTTTGATTCGGTTTCTTCCTTGCTCTTACGAGACTGGATTTGGACGGCCAATTATGAGTTCGCTCCTCGTGGTAGAATTTGGGTTGGATGGGACCCTTCTCTTGTTCATTTTGAGACTATTTCTTCAAATAAGCAAGCCATTCACGGCCTTCTTTCTTTCAAGTCCTCTACATTGGCGTGCTGTGTTTCTGCGATTTATGGTGATCACACTTTTATCAGTCGTAGGCCGCTCTGGGATGATCTTATACATTATAATGAAGTTTTTCGGGACTCCCCTTGGATTGTTGCTGGGGATTTCAATGCAATCGAGACCCTTCCGATAGAGTCGGGAGCTCGACCGCTTGGATTCCCTATTTTGATGAGTTTCGATCTTGTTTATCTCAAACCGATCTGGTGGATCTTCGGTACACTGGCTTCCGCTTTACTTGGTCGACCTCTTCCGGCAATGCAAGGAAAATGCGGAAAATTGATCGAGTTCTTACTAACTCGCTTTGGAATCATCATTTCTCTTTCTCTGAGGTGTCTTTTATTAACCCGGGGATCTCGGACCATACTCCCATGATTGTAAGAGTGCTAAACCCGGTTCTCAAAGGCAAACCTTTTAAATATTTCCATTTTTGGGCAGAACACCCAGATTATGATTCCTGCATTACTCAAGCTTGGAGTAGCTCAATCGTGGGTACGCCTATGTTCTGCTTGGTCTCTAAGCTGAGACTAGTAAAGGCTCGCCTTAAGCAGCTCAACAAAGAGTCCTTCTCCAATATCTCGATGCGTACGGCCGAAGCTAGAGAGGCTCTCCGCATCACTCAGGTTGGTCTTCATGACGACCCTTCTAATTTGGTTCTTGCTAACCTGGAAAAAACCCAACGGCGTGCCTTCATAGAATTGCGAAACCATGAGGAATCTTTTTACCGCCAAAAGTCCCGCGTTCATTGGCTTAAAGAGGGTGATCGAAATACGAGATTTTTTCACTACTCGGTCAAGAATAGACAGGTCAGGAACCACATTCTATCCGTTAAGGATTCTTCTGGGGCCTTGGTAGATGATCCCTCACTGGTGCCTCAGATCTTCGTGAATTTTTTCTCCGAGCTTCTTAAGGCTCGACCAGCTGTCCCATTGCCGTCCATTGCCTTCTTGAAGGAGTTTATTCATCCTCTTTCGGATGCCCAGAGTGTCTCCATTTCCTCCCCGATCTCAGACTCTGAAGTTAAGGAGACCCTCTTCTCCCTTGCCGAGAGGCAAAGCCCGGGCCGGATGGCTTTCCGGTCGATTTTTACAAGACCAATTGGGATATTCTCGGCCCTTTGGTCGTTGAAGCAGTTAAAGATTTCTTTCACTCGGGTTGCCTTCTCAAAGAGGTAAACACTACCATTCTAGCTTTAATTCCTAAAGTTCAGAATGCTTCTGCAGTTACCGATTTTAGACCTATTGCGTGCTGTAACACCATCTATAAGGTGATTACAAAACTCCTGGCAAATCGTATAGCTCCTCTTTTGAATGCGTTGATTGGTCCATATCAAAATGCTTTTGTCAAGGGTAGAAGAATTAGGGATAATATTCTTCTTGCTCAAGAATTGTTTACAGGTTTTCACCTTGACCCTTACCTTCCAAAGTGTGCGGTTAAGGTTGATTTTCAAAAGGCCTACGATACGGTGGATTGGGACTTCCTTGAATTGACCCTTCGTGCCTTTAATTTCCCAACTTGGACTATACATTTGATTATGGTTTGTATCAGGACTCCCAAGTTCTCGGTTTCTATTAATGGTGAACTCCACGGGTTCTTTTCTAGTGGTCGAGGCTTACGCCAAGGAGACCCTTTGTCACCTTACTTATTTACCCTTGTAATGGAAGTATTTTCGGGGATCATAACTTCTCGTACTTCGGTTAAAGAGTTTCACTATTTCGGAGGTGTAAGAATGTAAGATTATCTCACCTCTTCTTTGCCGACGACGTGTTCTTGTTTTGCCAAGCGATTGGGACTCGCCACTATCCTCAAGAAAAGCCTCGATTTATTCTCCAAATGGAGTGGTCTCTTCCCGTACGAAACAAGAGCGAGGTATTTCTCTCGGGGGCCCTTCTTCTCTAAGAGAAAATATTAGGCGGCGTTTGGGTTTCGGGAAGGTTGCTTGCCCGTTCGATACTTAGGGGTGCCGATCATCACCTCAAGGCGGGAAAAGCTGATTGTATTTCCTTGATTGACCGTATCACGGCTAGAATTCAATCGTGGGCACACCGGTTTCTCTCCTATGCCGGCAGACTCCAATTAATAAGGTCAGTTCTGCACTCCATACAAGCTTTTTGGGCCAGCGTTTTCTCCTTGCCCGCCTCGTTTTGGACGGATTGAGCATTTGTTAAGACAATTTCGTGGAAAGGCACTTTGCGTTGGGGCGAGGTGGTGCCAAAGTTTCATGGGATGACATTTGTCGCCCTAAAAAGGAGGGCGGGCTTGGTCTACGGAAGTTGAGGGAGTGCAAGGCGAGCCTCTATCCTAAAGTATATTTGGTTTCTCTTCGTGGATAGCGAGTCTCTTTGGTGCCGTTGGATCCATTCATATTTTTAAAAAAGGATAACTTTTGGAACGCCTCCACACCAACTCGGTGTTCGTGGGCGTGGAAGAAGATCCCGCAACTTCGAAGACACTTTAGGCGATCCTTCTTTTGGAAGATCGGCCATGGGTTCTCCGTTTCCTTATGGCATGATAATTGGCTTGAGTGCGGTCCTCTCTCGCTCGTTATACCGCCGAACCTTATCGAGACCTGTCTTCCATCCTACTCGGCAGTGGCGGACCTCTACTCCCCTGCAGGTATTCCTATGACAGCTATCTTGTCTTCATTGGGAATTATCATCCCCTCGCATAATGAAGACCGTGACCAGTTCATCTGGCATGAAGATCCATCCGGTAAATTCTCCGTAGCCTCCGCCTGGAATTTTATTAGGACCAAAAGAGATCCTGTTCCTTGGGCGTCTCTTATTTGGGATAACAGTCTGGCTCCCAGATTTCAGTTTCATATGTGGCTTCTAGCAAAACAGAGATTACCAACTCAGTGTCTCCTCCTTTCCTATGGTAGGATTGAATTTTCTGTTTGTGCCTTTTGTGGCTCGGTCCCGGACTCTCTAGACCATTTATTTTTTCAATGTGAAACGCCAGCTACCTTGGCTTTCTTTTGGGCTTCGCGTTGTAATTTGCCGTGGAAGAATAGATCCTGGGATGACAACCTATCATGGGCTATTAAATTCCTTTCCGGCAAGGACTTCTTTCATAGCATTGCCAAGTTTTCCTTTGGGGCTTTATGCCATTTCATTTGGAAGAAAAGGAATTCCATCATATTTCGTGGAGATTCGTCGACGATTTCGGCCTTGAAGAACCACTTGATCAAAGTGGTAAAGGACAAAGCTCTCCTTTTTTCTAATGTTCCACCCTCTCCTAGGAACATGCGTCTTCAGAGAAGCTGGGGGCTAGACCCCTCTATATTCAGCTCCACTTCCTCATATGCTCCTTTTGCCCCTGCGCCTTCATAGTTCCTTCTGTTGAGGGCCGGCTTTGGGTTTGTCCAGCCGTGTGGCTGTTTTGGTTTAGCTTTCCTTGCTGTACGCTATCTGTTGTACCTTCTCTGCTTCTTTCCCTCAGCGTTTGCTGTTCTTCTTGTTTTGGTTCGGTGCCCTCTCACTATTCCTGCTCCTTGCAGCCATAGTGTGAGTTTTGGTTCCGAATTCGTGTACTTTTCTCCTTAGATTATTTATTACTTACCTTTTACCAAAAAAAAAATAAAAAAAATGAAGGTTTAGTTGCTATGGTGACTCTTGAAGAAGTACATCATGCTACATTTCAATTAGGAGCCACTAAAGCTCCTAGTCCTGACGGCCTCAATGGTTTATTTTATCATTCACATTGGGATACCATCAAGACAGACCCGTTCACAGCGGTACAAACTTTTTTTACATCTGGAATTATGCCTTTATCTCTGAATAGTACCTTTATCTCTTTAATTCCAAAGATTCCTCACCCTGAAAGTTTAGATCAGTATCGTCCTATTAGCCTCTGCAATTTTGCTTATAAAATTATTTCCAAAGTCCTAGCCAATAGATTGAAACCTCTTCTACCAGACCTTATTTCAGAAGAACAGTTCGCCTTTGTTGGAGACCGACAGATTCAGGATAATATTTTACTAGTTTAGGAAGTTCTCTACCAGCTTCGGATAAAAAAGCGGAGGCGCTCTTTTCAAGCTGTCCTTAAAATAGACATGAAGAAGGCATATGATCGGGTGGAATGGGATTTTTTATAGGATTATCTCCTCAAGTTAGGATTCCATCAAAGGTGGGTCTAGTGGGCTATGCAATGTATCACAACCCAGTCCTCCTGCGTTAAATTTAATGGAGAACATCTCACGTACTTTCACCCCACCCGAGGTCTTCGCCAGGGTGATCCTCTATCTCCTTATCTCTTTATTCTGATGTCTAATCTTTTATCCAATCTTATCAAGAATGCTGTCAGCATGAACAACCTTAAAGGCATCAAGCTCAATAGATGGTGTCCTTCTTTATCCCACTTGTTTTTCGCTGATGATGCCATTTTCTTTCTTGATGGAACTGTCCGTGAATGTCAGAATTTGTCCAACATTTTAAATCAGTACTGTGTAGCTACAGGCCAAGAGATAAATCGCAATAAATCAGGTGTCTTTTTTGGGACTGCTTGCCCTGTGAGTCTACAGCAGAATATGGCCAATGAGCTGCGAGTCCCTATTTTGAATAAGTCTGGGAAATATTTGGGGATACCTTCTGACCGGGGACGATCAAAAAGAGATATGTTTTCATGGATTTTGGGCAGGGTTCACTCCAAACTGGAAGGGTGGAAGGAAAATCTAATCTCAAAAGGTGGTAAGGAGATTCTCCTTAAAACTGTTGTGTAGGCTATTCCTCAGTATGCCATGTCTATTTTTAAGTTACCTATATCTATTTGCAAATCTATTGAGAAAAGAATAACGAGGTTTTGGTGGCAGAATGACAGAACTAAATCGGGAATTCATTGGCGGAGCTGGAATGTTTTGAAGAAAAGTAAAGCTGAAGGCGGTTTGGGTTTTCGAGATCTCATTAACTTCAATAAAGCCATGCTAGGAAAGCAGGCTTGGCGCCTATTTACCCAATTGTTATCCTTGTGGAGTAAAGTTTTTAAAGGTCTGTATTTTCATTCTACAACCTTTGGCAGAGCCGACAAAGGATCTCGCCCTTCTTGGGGCTGGCAGAGTCTGCTTATAGGACGTGACACCATTCTACCCAACATCTGTTGGTCTGTAGGTGATGGGAAATCCATCAGGATTAGAGGTGATAGATGGCTTCCTATGGGGATATTAGGCGGACCTACAGTCCGCGACGAACCTCCACTAGTTGCCGATCTTATAGATCAAACAACTAGTACCTGGAATGTCCCTTTGCTCCATCGCTTCTTTGACAATCAAGTTATCCACCAGATCACATCTATACAGCTGCGAACCCATGTTGTTCAGGATTGGTTTGTGTGGACTGCCACAAACGATGGTTCATTTCGTGTTAAAAGTTCCTACCATACACTGACAACTTCAGCAACAGATCAGACAGCAGACACTACATCCTCATCTTACCAAAATCCGTGGTGGTTATGGCAGAAAATATGGAAACTGCATTCCCCCCAAAGGTTCGTATCTTCCTATGGTTGCTATGTTAGAACGCCTTAGCCACAAGAGCTAACCTCTACCAGAGACATATTATAGATGATTCGTGTTGTCCTCTTTGCAATTAGACCGAGCCAGAAACTATCGAACATTTATTTCTACTTTGTCCGTGGACTAAACGAGTGTGGTCTCATCCTTAACTAAATATTTCGATTTCACCTCTCCACATAAATAGAATTGATGCTTGGATCATTCAACAAGTACAAAGACCGAACTTAGTACCTGGATTGGAAACCCTTGCTTCTGAGTTTTGGCAGATCTGGCGAGCTCGGAATGGCTTCATATTCCGACATGAACGACTTCACCCTTCTCGTGTGGCGGAGATAGCACTTGCTGGAACACATGTGGCTCGGCACATAGCTACTGCTCTGACAAGTAAGGGTATTTCGCTTAAGAACAGGGGAGGTCTTTGGCAGCCGCCCGAACGGGGTACCTTGAAGGTGAATATCGATGGCTCATATATCTCAGGTTCAACAAAAGCAACAATGGGATGTGTTTGCAGGGATTACCGTGGTCGGCTTACTGATGGATTCTCACACCATTTTCCTGCGAGATCAGCTTTACAGGAGGAGATCCTTGCCTTCACGCTGACTCTTCAGCATCTGCAACGACATGATCTTCATCACGCATCGATTTTG
Organism: Eucalyptus sp. ANBG9806169; assembly: GCA_014182395.1. Lineage (NCBI taxonomy): Eukaryota > Viridiplantae > Streptophyta > Magnoliopsida > Myrtales > Myrtaceae > Eucalyptus > Eucalyptus sp. ANBG9806169. Next base: position 45,977,508 of record CM024577.1, read on the forward strand.
CTTGAATCGAATAGCTGGCTTCTGGTGGAGACACTGAACAGGCGATGAGCGTCGCCATGGGAGGATCGTGCTTTGTTCCTTGACGCTGCCTTTTGGCTCTCCAACTTCCCTAAACTTACCCTCGTTCACTGTAGACGCAAGGCAAATGTGGCTGCCAACTGGGCTGCTAAGGCCCATGATCGCTCTTCCTCTAATTCGAATTGGGCTGTATTTCCCCCTTTCTACCTGCAGGACATCATTTGTGCGGAGGCACTAGTTGCTGGTTGTAATGGTTTTCCATCTTCATATATCTTCCTTTCATGACCAAAAAAAAAAAAAAAAGAATTATGGAGAGGGAGGGTATCGGATATACAATATTTTAATGTATGGGGATGCTGTGCTCATTATAGAAATTCTTGATCCTAAGCGAACCAAATTTGGACCAAGGACATTAAAAAGTGTATTAGTTATATATGCTGAAAATTCTAAAACTTATCACTTATTAGATGTTGAATTTAATATTATTGTGGAATCAAGATATGTTCAATTTCTTGAATGCAAATTTCTTAAATATTGAAGTGATACCTCAGCATATTCACAAATACCAATTAACACAAGCAATCCTTCATTAAGTAAAATAAAATTGTTTGATTCTCCAAATAACCCAAGGAGAAGTTAAAGAGTGAAGAAAACAAAAGATTTTGATTTTCAACGTATGCTAGTTATCTTCTACATTTTTACCCACGCTAGTTATCTTCTTCTTGAGAAAATTGAACGAGAGCCCGAAGAGAAGGATCGATGCTACGATCACACCAAAAATGGGATGATGCATTTCTTATTTCCTCTGGCTCTGCCCTTAATTTTTCCTTTCAAGTCTGATGGAGAAGAAAACCAAATTGCCTCTTAGAGAGTACAACGCGCCTTTTAGTTGGCCAGGAAGAGGGTTTATATAGCCTTTTCCTATATGGAGAGGTGAAATCGAAATATTTAGTGGTTCTGTTTAAGACTGACCTGTTCACAGCGCAACCACTATATTAGTACTCATTTAAATTATTGTTGGAATTCAAGTCGGCGGAAGACGACTTACCTTTATCCGATGCACAAATAACAATTAACCCCGGAATGAACGTTGAATTGCGGATTAATCACGAACAAAATTACTTCACATCGGTCTGAATGCAATCACGAGAAAAGCACCCGATTTCCATAGCGTAAATGCAAACTGTTCTTGTAAAGGTGAAATGGAATGCCTTCTCTCTTTGATGGAAATGGAACAAAAGAAGGAGAGAAATTTGTGAGCGTTTGTTCTAGCAACCGTTCCAACGGTTGTCATCCCAAAGTCTTTTATATGACTCACTCACACCCTTTCAAAAGGGTGTATTTCTATCGTAACGTATCAAGACAATACGGTGCGATCCAATCGCACCCCATCATGGACGTACTAGCTAAAGTACAACATCTCCCACACGGACATGATGGGCTTGATAGTGCTCAATTAAGAATATAAGGCATTCAACATTCATCAAACTTTACAAAACAATTCACACTGACAAATAAGCCGTGCAACCAGTGAGTACACCTGCACTTGGGAGCTCAAATTATGCACCTGTTAGGGATGACATAATGGCTACAACCCCGAAAAGAAATAAACAATTGATGTCTCACAGTGCCCCAAACATATTTTGTCATATCAATCCACGTATACCTATCTCTTAAAGGCTATACTTGATTATTCTCAAAACACCATGTATTTACAATTATATCCGCAACTGCATAAGGCGATATAATTGGTCGACCAATAAATACATGTGATAGATGTAAAACAATAATAGTCTTCCTTCGCACTCATGTCTCTCTCCATTTCAGAACAACTGCTTCCTAGACACGTCCCATAAAGCCATATCTATTCACGACCGCCGGTAACATGCTAAAGTAGCAACATTGATCTGTCACTTCGAGAACATAGTCAGAAGTAACATAGGGCACAAATTGAGGTAAATTATAAATGACCTCAAGGGCTCACACGATGAGTAAATAGGGATAATTTTACTCACATTCCCTTGTCGGTCGTAAAATGCACATGTAGTATGAATTACATGCTATAGTGGATTTATCTTTCTATAAGAGCGTATGTCATTTATTAAATATATCCACTATATGGATCTTAGCCTAAACATAGTCACGTGTCTCGCACGTACTCATGTTTAGCTCGAGTGCTATATCAGCTCACTTTCTATAGCGCCCAATTAAGTACTCGCGTCTGGCATCTTCCAGGCATACATGATTGTGGGACTATCATGTTCGGTCTTATTATAAACAAATCACAGACTCATCTTGACTCTAATCAAGACGACATATTTTATGTACCAGACTTGCTCTTCAACATTTATTTGTACATAACGTCTCATCTCAACGTGCTAACTATAGCACTTGAGGCGATTGCTCGTGTGAGTGAGCCAATCATTGCCTACCGACATATTTTCCAATAATATATGTGTGCTTGTGCTAGTCTCATAAATGATTTGTACTTATTAATAAAACATCAAAGTCACTAATAGACAAACAAGTACAATACACATGTCCACATATACATAAAACAATGATCATCTACAATAACACATATCACATCTATGCAATCCTAGTGACATCTTGTGGGTCATGAATATGTCTCTAGGAATAGCCTTCGTAAATGGATCAGCAACCATTCTATTGGTTGAAATATATTGTAGGATCACTTCTTTCTGCGCTATAATATCTCTGATGAAGTTGTTCTTTATGTCAATGTGTTTCGTCCTTCCATGATACTTGCGATCTTTCACATAGGCAATGGCTGCTTGACTATCACAATAAACTATCACCGGTCTTGGAACCTCAATGACAGTGGCTAAATTTTCCAAGAAACGTTTTAGCCATACTGCTTCTTGCAATGTAGTAGAACATGCAATAAATTTTGCCTCCATAGTAGACAAGGCTGTGCATGTCCGTTTCTTGCTATTCCAAGAAATTGCACCTCCATTGAGCAAGAACGCATATCCAGAAGTCGATTTACGCTCATCCAGGTCTCCACCCCAATCAGCATCTGAATAGCCTAATAGGCGTAAATCATTCACTTGGTAACAAAGTTGATAGTCCATAGTGCCCTTCAAGTATCTCAAGATCCTCTTCACTGCTTTCCAATGTGCTCGACCAGGATTTGATTGATATCGGCTCACCAATCCCACGGCATAACATATGTCGGGTCGAGTATACATCATAGCATACATCAAACTTGCGACCGCACTAGCATAAGGAACAATTTCCATTACTTTAATTTCTTCTGGAGTCTTAGGATACATCTCAGTACTTAGGCCTTCACTTTGCATGACAGAGGTATCAATGGGATTACAGTGCTGCATATTAAAACGTTCAAGAATCTTCATAATATAAGATTCTTGTGATAAAGTAAAGAGTTTCATTGTCGATCTCTTTCGATCTTAACTCCTAATATATAAGCAGCTTCTCTCATGTCCTTCATTTCAAAATTGGAGGACAATCATTCTTTTATAGTGATAACCAAAATCTTATCATTTCCAGCCAACGGAATATCGTCCACATAAAGTGATAAAATCACAAATTTATCTTTGGACCGCTTGACATATACATAGTGATCTTCTTCGATCATCGTGAAACCAAAAGTTGTTATAGCTCGATGAAAACGAAGATACCACTGTCTAGATGATTACTTAAGGCCATATATTGAGTGATGAAGTTTGCAAACTTTATACTCTTGACCTTTAGCTATGAAACCTATTGGTTGTTTCATATAAATTTTCTCATCTAGTTCTCCATTGAGAAATGCCGTCTTTACATCGATTTGATGTAATTCAAGGTCCAAATGTGCAACGATGGCTAGAATAAGGCGTATTGAGGCAAACCTTACAACTTGTGAAAAGATTTCCTCATAGTCTATACCCTCTTGTTGAGTATAACCTTTCGCCACAAGGCAAGCCTTATACTTTTCAATGGATCCATCCGCCCTTCACTTAATCTTAAAGACCCATTTGTTTCCAATGGCCTTATGATTAGGTGGTAGATTAACCAAGTCCCAGACATGATTTGTCCTCATTGACTCCATCTCATCTTCCAAAACTTTTCTCCATTCTTCCTTATCAGAGGATGAGAGAGCCTCTTGAACAATCTTAGGCTCGGCATCGTCTTTCTGAGCAATCTTAAATGCTTCCCCTTCAATCTCAAAACGACGACGGGGAATGCTTTTACGATTACTTTTACGCAACTGAATTTTTCTTGAATTCAATTCACCAGACGATGCAACATTCCCACTAGGTCTTGCATGTTGAGGTAAATCTTTATTTCCCTCTACAACATTAGTGGGTGTGTTATTAGGATCTTCCATCTCATATAATTGGAAATTCTTATTGAAGAAAAGAATATGTTTTCTTATTTCTCATAGAGTGATTACAATGTGTATAAATACATGAACAGAGAACCTAAATTAGGTAAGAAACCTATTTAGGTAAAGATCCTAATTAGCCTATAATATCTATCAATATCTAATTTACACCTAACAAAATCAGATCAGATCAAATCACATAATATCACGTAATATAATCACGTAATATAATCACGTAATATAATATCACGCAATATAATCAGGAGATTTTCCAATATATTCCAACACTCCCCCTCAAGCTGGCTTGAAGATATCTTCCATAGACAGCTTGTTCACTAGACGAACAAATTGCTTTTTATGTAATCCCTTGGTCAGAATGTCAGCAGCCTGATCATCACTTGAAATATACGGCATACAAATTAGTCCGCTATCAAGTTTTTCTTTGATGAAGTGTTTATCAACTTCCACATACTTTGTCCGTTCATGTCACACGGGATTATGAGCAATTGCGATTGCTGCCTTATTGTCGCAATATACTTTCATTGGTATGGAACTTGGGATCCATAGTTCATTCAAGATACCTTTAATACACATAATTTTGCATACACCATGTGCTACTGACCGAAATTCAGCTTCAGCACCGCTTCTTGCCACCACACTCTGCTTTTTACTCTTCCAAGTGACTAAATTCCCACCAAGAAACGTGCAGTAGCCTGAAGTAGATCTCCTATCCATATTGCTTCCAGCCCAATCTGCATCGGTGAACACCTCAATTTCTAGATGTCCATGTTTTTCAAACATTAGACCCTTACCAGGATTTCCCTTCAAGTAGCGTATAATTCTATATACTGCTTCAAAATGCCGTGGCCCTGGTGAGTGCATGAACTGGCTCACCATACTTACAGCAAACGATATATCAGGTCGAGTATGAGATAAGTAAATAAGTCGACCGACAAGCCTTTGATACCTTTCTCGGTCTATCACTTCTTCAGCCTTGGCAAGTTCAAGCTTCATATTTGGTTCCACGGGTGTCTCTGCCGCTTTACATCCGAGTAGACCTGTCTCTTTGAGTAGATCAAGAACATATTTGCATTGGTTTATAAAAATGCCATTCTTGGATCTCGCAAATTCTATTCCAAGAAAATATTTCAAGACACCCAAATCCTTAACCTCAAACTCCTTAGCCAGCTTCTCTCGCAAGCTTTCCAACTCAACTTTATCATCACCAGTCAATATTATATCATCAACATAGACGATTAGAATTGCACGCTTACCTTCCTTTGAGTGTTTATAGAATATAGTGTGATCTCCTTGACTTTGGTGATAGCCGAACCTTTTAACCACCTTCCCGAACCGTTCAAACCACGCTTTTGGAGATTGTTTAAGTCCATATAGCGACTTTTTTAATCTACAGACTTTGCCTTCAGTTTCTGCAAAACCTGGTGGTAAACTCATAAACACTTCCTCCTCCAAGTCACCATTCAAGAATGCATTCTTCACGTCTAACTAGTGTAAGGGCCAATCAAATGTAGCAGCCAAAGATAGTAAAATTCGAACAGAATTTATTTTGGCAACTGGGGCAAAAGTCTCCTGATAGTCCACTCCATAAGTCTGAGTGAACCCCTTCGCCACTAGCCTTGCTTTATATCGCTCAACACTCCCATCAGGTTTACATTTTACAGTAAATACCCATTTACAGCCAATAATCTTTTTTCCTTCCGGTGCATCAACCAATTCCCATGTGCCATTCTTCTTAAGTGCAAACATTTCATCCTCAACTGCCATCTTCCACTTTGGATCCTTCAAAGCTTCCTGGATATTTCTAGGAATAGATATGTGAGACAGGTTTGACACAAATGCTCTATGATGATGAGACAACTTTTGGAAAGATTAGAAGTATTAGTATCAGAATTTGAGACAGGAATGGAGAGAAAATGAGTATTACTAGGATCACCTGATAACAAAGGCAAGAGATCATCTCTCGGGGCTGTAGACGGATGAGGCTCCAAGACAAAGTTCTGATCTGCAACCTTTTGAAGAGTTTTTCTTTTAGTATAAACCTGAAGCTCGGGCTTGTTGATCACATTGTGATCTTGAACTTTTTCTCCCCCTATTCTTGACACATCAAGATTCGGCATAGGTGTTTTCGAAGATTCAAACAAAGGAGCAGGAAGGACAGGAGAGTTAATCTCTTCACTAACTTCAGCATTCTCCCCTTGAAGAGATTTGTTAGAAAAAAATGGTTGTGACTCTATAAAGGTTACATCCATAATAATATGAGTTTTTCCAGTATGTGGATTGTAACACTTGTAATCTCTTTGATTAGGTGCATACCCTATAAACACACACTTTTCAGCCCTAGGATCTAATTTCGATCGACACTGAATTGGGAGATGGACAAACATAGTGCAACCAAACACCCTTAGAGGAATATCAGAAAAAATACGGGCTGTGGGATACACTTGTTTGAAACAATCTAAGGGAGTAATGTAGTTTAATACCCGAGTAGGCAACCTATTAATTAGATAAGATGCTGTTAGCACAGCTTCCCCCCATAAGTATTTAGGTACATGCATTGAAAAACAGAGGGCACGCGATACTTCAAGGAGATGGCAATTTTTGCGTTCCGCAATGCCAATCTGTTGGGGTGTAGTTCGGCAAGTTGACTGGTGAAGGATGCCTTTTTCTTTCAAAAACTCCCCAAAACTGGTTATAATATTCAGTGTCGTTATCAGTATGAAGAATATTAATAGTAGTATGGAATTGAGTCATAACCATTTGATAAAAAAATTTGAACAATGACTCAACTTCAGATTTGGCACTCATCAAGTATGTCCAACATAAACGGGTATGATCATCTATAAAGGTAACAAACCATCGTTTCCCGGTTTTTGTTGGCACGGGTGAAGGACCCCAAACATCACTATGGATCAAGTAAAAAGGTGATGATGCACGATACTGTTTTGGACTATAATGAGTACGATGACTTTTAGAAAAAAAGGCAATTGTCACAATGTAGTGAAGAAACATCCACATCTTTGAACAAATGTTTCAAATATCCAAAGCTAGGATGGCCTAATCTATGGTGCCAAACCATTATTTTTTCTTGAACAGGGGAAGAACTGAAAGTTCCATACGCCTGAGCTTTTTTATTAAAGACAAACTCTTCAAAAAAGTAGAGACCATCCCTCATCTTAGCACTGCCAATCGTCTTCCTCGAGATCTGATCTTGAAACTCACAATGGGAAGCAAAAAAGACAACACGACAGTTAGACTCTTTAGAAAGTTTACTAACAGACAATAGGTTGCAGGCTAACTTAGGAACAAGCAATACATTATGAAGTGTAATAGAATCAGAAAGTGGAATTGATCCTTTGCCTGCAATAGATGAAAAACTCCCATCGGCGATCCGAATTTTTTGGTTGCCGGGACAAGGAATATAGGATTTGAACAAATATGGAATATTAGTCATATGATCAGATGCCCCTGAATCAATGATCCAAGATACAGATTGTGAACAACAGGATAGGGCATTTAGATTTCTACCTTGGTGGGCAATCGAAGCAGTAGGATTACCCGATACGGATCTAGCCTGAAGTAGCTGCAGAAGATGGTTTAGTTGTTCTTTGCTGAAAGGGAATGCAGTAGCCTCATTAGCTGTAGGAGGCATACGCTGAGATGACTTATTATCACGGCTGAATGAAGTTGGTCTCCTTGCCTCACTATTTGGACGGCCATGAATCCTCCAACAGGTCTCCCGTGTATGACGGGGTTTGTTGCAGAAATCACACCAAATACGGGGTTTCCCATATGATCTTCGCAAGTTAATGGGGATCTTACTTACATTTGCCTCGGAGACTATTGTTGCAGGAACATGGCCCTTCTTGTCTTCAAAGATTGTCAATGCTGAACCTTCCAATGATCCATCCTTTCCGCCGGTAGCTGCCTTGCCCAACATTATTCCCCGTCTACTTTCTTCTCTCCGAACCTTTGAGAATACCTCTCCAATAGGTGGAAGAGGCTGCTTCCCAAGTATTTTGCCGCGAACCTCATCAAACTCATCTCTAAGCCCTGCTAGGAAAGCGTAGATACGTTGTGCTTCTACAATTTTCCTGTACCGATTACCATCTTCAATACACGTCCACTCATGATCATTGAATACATCCAACTCCTGCCACAAACGTTTCAAAGAGTGAAAGTATTTTGTGATAGTTTCCTCACCTTGTCGCATCTTCCCCAGCTTCAAGGTTAAATCGTAGATTTGAGATTGATTACCCAAATCTGAATACATCTCACATACCGCATCCCAGAGTTCCTTTGCGGTATAATAGCCCAGATAATTTGCACCAATATCTTCTTCCATGGAGTTGGTCAGCCACGTCATAATCGCTGAATTCTCTCAATCCCAGACAGCCCAAGTGGGGTCATTTGTCTCTGGTTCTGCATTATCTCCAGTCAGATAGCCAATTTTTCCTCTACCCCGTATATACATTCGAACGGATTGAGACCATCGGAAAAAATTATCACCATTCAGCTTTATGGAAGTGATATGAATGGGATGAGGTTCGGTGGACTTTGTGAGAAGTGATGGAGGGTTAGACTGGGTGGTTGATGATTCGTCCGACATAGTGATCGAACGATAAAAAAAATTACTCGAGGTAAATAGATAAAGGACCTTTGGGCTTTGATACCATGAAGAAAAGAATCTGTTTTCTTATTTCTCATAGAGTGATTACAATGTGTATAAATACATGAACAGAGAACCTAAATTAGGTAAGAAACCTATTTAGGTAAAGATCCTAATTAGCCTATAATATCTATCAATATCTAATTTACACCTAACAAAATCAGATCAGATCAAATCACATAATATCACGTAATATAATCACGTAATATAATCACGTAATATAATATCACGCAATATAATCAGGAGATTTTCCAATATATTCCAACACTTATTAATCTCACCTCTACTAGGAAAATTGTTCTCCAAGAACGTGACATCTCGTGACTCCATTTCAGTCACACTTCCATCAGCTTGTTCACCTATGAACACGTACCATTTTGAGTGTTCAGAATATCTTATAAAGATACATTTCTTCCATCTAACACCTAATTTGCCATATTTATGGGAAGAATCATGAACGTAAGTTACACATCCCCATGGACATAGAATACTCAAGTCTGGTTTCCTACTAGCTCATAATTCATAAGGGGTGGAAGTGACCGATTTTGAGGGCACTCAGTTAAGTACATAGGCAGCAGTCAATAATGCATCTCCCCAATAGGAGATAGGTAAATTTGCTTGCGCCATCATAGACCTAACCATTTCCAATAGGGTTCTATTCCTTCTCTCAGCTACCCCATTTTGTTGTGGAGTACTAGGAATAGTCAATTGTCGTACAATTCCCTTTTCATCACAAAGAGCCTTGAATTGCTCCGATAGATACTCACGTCCACGATCGGTTCTCAATGCATTTATCGTTTTGTTCAACTAATTCTCTACCATCGTTATATATCGTCTAAAGCAGTCTAATGCTTCTGACTTATGGGAGATCATAAAAACATAATCGAAACGCGTGAAGTCATCTATGAAAGTGATGAAATATGAGGCTCCATGCCTCGCCCTCACATTCAAAGGAGCACAAATGTCAGAATGTATGAGTTGCAATGGAAATTCAGCTCTAATCCTTTTACCGAATGGTTTTCTAGTTGCTTTTCCCACTAGACAATGTTCACATACGGGTAGATTAACATTAATGAGTGACCCTAAAAGGCCTTCTCTAGCTAATCTTTGCATTCTTTGCAACCCAATGTGCCCTAATCTAGCATGCCAAGTACTTGCATCAATCTCAACATTACTAGAAGATGCAATTAAAGAAAAACAACCATTAACATTAACATTGTACTAATCATAGTTAATGTCTAACACCATAAAACCATTCGATACATGACCTGAACCATAATAAACTGTTCCATACAAAATGTCAACACAATCACCATGAAAATTCAATACATAACCTAGGTGAAGAAGAACAACTATGGAGAACAAGTTTCGTCGAATATCCAGAGGATAGAGGACATCATGTAGGAATATGCTTCGACCACCATGTAAAATTAATTTACATGTGTCGATACCCTTCACTTCAACTCTTGAGTTATTCCCAACATATATCCATCTTCTTCCAGGCTGTATCCAACGATACTCCCAAAATGCTTCTCGGTCTCTAGCTACGTGGTCTGTTGCTCCTGAGTCTATAGTCCACATTGGATGAGATTCAGCAAGCATTATAGTGTTAGAAACAAAAGCATTACTTAAAGTAATTGAGTAATAGGGTACCTCTTTTGGCTCAGTGCATTCACGAGCAAAGTGACCCATCTTGCCACAATTGTAGCACTTCATCTTGGCCTTGTCCTTCTTCCCACCACGCTTCTTGCGTTGGAAGATCTTAGCCCTCTTAGGTGCCTGATTAGTCTTCTTTCCTTTGTTGTTGAATTGATGATTCTTTTTACGTTTAAAGCCCGAAGCTTTGCGCGAACTTGATTCAGCAACATAAGCACGAGTAGAGGATCTCGCAACCTCTAGGCGCTCATCCTCTAATTCCAAATGACGCGCTATTTCATCAAAAGTGACAATATTCTCATTATGCGTCATATTGATCTTCATATGCTTCCAATTGTCAGGAAGAGACCTTATAACAGCCTAAACTTGCTGTTCATCAGTAAGGGAGTGACCTATCGACTTCAGCTCACGAATCATATTTGACATCTCCCGAAGATGCTACCTCATCGTTACATTTGGGCGCTTTCGGTATGTGTCAAACTTGATGGTGAGTCTCCTCAGCTTAGTGGCGGATGTACCCCCAAACTTATCTTTCAAGGCAACTCACATTGTCTGAGCTTTATCATAACTTTCAAACTCACGCATGAGATCATCTTGCATACAACTAGCAACGTGATGCGAGCAATGCTATTCTTCTTTTTCCAAGCTTGATAAGCTTCTAGATCTCTCTCGTGTTGAGCTGAAGTTCCACGCTCAGGTTCATCCATGGTGTGGTTGAGGGTTTCCAAAACCTCTTGCTCCTCAAGGATGTACCGAACCTTTCGGTGCCAAATATCATAATTGTCACCGTTTAGCTTCTCACCCTTATTGAGGTCAGCCACAATGGTCTTGGATGTTGAAGCCATAATCAATTGCTATAACACATTGACATAATAAAAGTAGAATCAATCCTAGCACATTTTTCAGAGTAACACACATATTTAATTTGCAGCAAAAACAAACTAAATTAATGATAATTCAACAAAAGACAGAAACAAAAGTTCACTATGTTCCCAATCAACTTCTATGTATGATTGTTCTATTATCATTAATTAGTTTAATTTGCGCAAATTTTATGTTCGGTGAGAACTCCTTCGAATTCTACCACCTACGAACTCCCACTAGGAAAAATAATTACATGACTTCATGTAATTTCTACATTTTTCCATTAACACAAAAACATAGCATGATGTGAACCAACGTACAAAAAATAATCATGCTGCAACTACAATCAAATCCGCAATTTAAGATCTAACGGAAAAACAAGGATTTTCTATCATTGTTCGAATTTTCATGGAACTAGTAAATTGCAAGTATATTAAACTAAATACATGCTATCATCAAACCAAGCTCTACACAACATATATGACATCATTTTCATATAAGCAAGCTACTGTATATCCAAAACCACAAGAAAATACATATCAAAAAAGAATAAATAGTGCATTTAAAACCCCAAAATACGCGTACTTAGGGTTCCCTACACATTTTCATACTTTCAAAAAATTCAAAAATAAAAAATAATTATACCACAATATAGAGCACATTTATACGAACCCAACGCCTCTGACCACGCTCCAATCGGAGCTTACACGCGCCCACACGCGCCGCTTGAGTGCGCGGCGCGTGTGGTGCACGCGCTAGCAAGCCCAAGGGCTCTTGGCCCGTCGACCGGTCCAGCCGTCGATCGGTCAACGGTCTGGTTGGGTCGGGTTGCCGGTCGGGTTGGGTCCGGTCGCGGGTCAGCCTCGGGTTGGGTCGGGTCGCTGACCGGCCAATTGCCGTCGGCGGTGACGTCATCGATGACGTCATCCCATCAATTACAGACCGTTGGATGATGTCATCCATGATGTCATCCGTGATGTCAGCACGCGTCGGTTTGCCAACACGCGCGTGATGTCACGCGTCGGTTCGCCTACGAGCGCGTGATGTCACGTGCCGGTTCGCCTACGCAGTGTGTGACGTCACGCACCGGTTCGTTGGCGTGCCCAGTGCGTTGAGCGCATGGCGCCCACGCGCCACGGCTTCTGGCTACGCGTGTGGGCGCGTCCGGCATCGTCTGGCGGCGCTCGACCCACCGTTGGACTCGTCTCGACGAGTTCTTTCACCCTGCATATTTCAAAATTGATTTTGGCAGCAAAAATGTTTTGAAAATTGGCCAAAACCGCACGGGTGTACGCGACCCCGAACCAGTTCTTTGCTTCGGTTCGTTTTCAACGATTCATATAGCAATTCCGATTAATAAACATCCAACCAGTGTAGATATCATACTCTTGATCTCGATTTCATATAATAAACGAGAAAATTCGATGGAGAATAAGGCAGAAATCACGATTGGGCTCTGATACTAATGTTGGAATTCAAGTTGGCGGAAGACGACTTACCTTTATCCGTTGCGCAAATAACAATTAACCCCGGAAGGAACGTTGAATTGCGGATTAATCATGAACAAAATTACTTCACGTCGGTCTGAATGCAATCACGAGGAAAGCACCCGATTTCAATAGCGTAAATGCAAACTGTTCTTGTAAAGGTGAAATGGAATGCCTTCTCTCTTTTATGGAAAGGGAACAAAAGAAGGAGAGAAATTTGTGAGCGTTTGTTCTGGCAACCGTTCCAACGGTTGTCATCCCAAAGTCTTTTATATGACTCGCTCACATGCTTTCAAAAGGGTGTATTTCCATCGTAACATATCAAGACGATACGGTGCGATCCATTCGCACCCTATCATGGACGTACTAGCTAAAGTACAACAATTATCAATAATTTGTAAGAAATTATTGATAAAGTTACACAATTTACAAAAGAATACTCATAACTTAAGATTTGAAATATTTCAGTAAGGTTGTTGTTGGAAAGAAAAATTCGAATTTTAATATTAAAATATGTGAGAGATTATATGTAATTATTAACTGACGCATTTGATAATGGATTCAATATTTGTAAATAAGTAATTAATGATATTTTTGGAAGAAATAAAATTGAGATCCTTTAGAGTTGGATCTTTTTTACTTTTTGTATTAGTATAGATTATTTAAGTTCAAAAAACAGATAACAATCACATATTTACTAAATAATGATGAGGTGATATCGTAATGGAGACTGATATCGATAGCTGTAAGCTACCATCAATGGCAGTGCCCCTAAGTATTGAGTAAAGTGGGTCCTTTTCCAAGGGGCCACAAATTTAAAATATATATATATATATATATATGGTGAGTGGTGATTGGAAGAGGCCATGGTCTCAGTATGGCAATTGTTTCTTATTGGTTTGGTTTTCCTCATTGAAACTAGTTGGCAACCATAATGGCACCGACAATTCAAACTGTCCAGTCGCAGATAATTATTACTGGGAACAGTAACCACGCACTTCTAGTCTTTACCTTGATGAACAAGAGAATTCGAGGCAAAACGCGGAATTTCCATGCCGAAGCAATAAAAGCAGACGAACATGTACAAGCGTCAGGACAGTGATGACGGCAACGTTTCATTCAACGCTTTCGAAGACGTTAAAATCACGAAGGCCAGAAAATCTCTGCTGCTCGGTCCCTACATAGGTTGGTCACATCTCTGTCTTCCACCCACAAGCAGACAGCAGCACAGAGAGAAGGCACTAAACGCCAAGACGAGAACGCGATCAAAGCCAAGCCCATCTCTGGCCTGATCACACACCCATAATCATCTCCTCGAATGTTTAGAGCGTGTTTGATAACTATTTTGTTCTCGAAAATAATTTTTTATTAGAATTTTTTTATTATGTTTCCAAGAATAATTTTTAATCAAAAGAACGTATTTGGTAACCGCATAAAATTTTTATTCCTAAAATTGAAAAAGAACAGAAACGCGTTTGGCAATTACATAAAATTTCTATTCCAAATTATTTTCAAGTTCTTTTTTTAGAGGTGTTGACACTTGATTTTTAATCGACGCGTTGTGAAGGTAAAAAAAATCGCGATTTGGGCTTCCAATTGCGACGGAGCCCATTTATCAACAAAAAATGTCATATTTTCGTTTCTTTCTTTTGCATTATTGTTGTTAAACTATTTCCAACTCATTTTTGAGAAAAATTCGAAATGTTAAATAGTTGATTTTTTGGTTGACTTTTTGGTCCACCCTTTGACCAAAAGTCAACTCTAGGTTAAAATTTGACTTTTCGCCCAAAAGGATACCATTTAATTTAAATTTCACTTTTCTCAAGTCAATTTTCCAAAAATCCAATGATTTGATAAAAAAAATCAACTTTTTAGAAAACATCGACTAAAGGATTGACTTTTGGTCAAATCTTTGATAAAAAAATTGAAAAAAATAAAATATCCATAAAATACTTGATTTTAGTGTCAACTTGATTTGTTGGTAAAAAATTTCACAAAATTCGATTAATAATATTGTTTTTCCGGATTTTTCGATTTTAGGTTCTAAATTGACCAAAAATAAAATTACTTTTGTTTTAACCATAATTAGGCATAGTCCTTCTTCGACATTTTGGTCTAGGGACTATTCTAAATCCGCTTGTGCATTCAATTATGCGAATTTCCATGTCTAAAGACAAATTGCCATTTTACACCCTAATTGAGGGATCAAAAATCGCTTTTTCATGATCTAAGAACGGACGATTTTAATCGATTTTTTTCCACTTATTTTCTTAAGATAAGTCCAATTCTAAAGTCGATTTTGAGAAATTTGCATTAGAACTTCTCGATTTGAGTGATTTCACTCTCTTGAAAGTAAGAAGATTGAACCATCAAGCTTTGATCGAAGAAATTTAAGTTGACCCATTCAACACTAGGATTCAATTGCATGAATCAATGTCCAATTTTAATATTAGATCCCGATTCATTTTTGGCTTAAGTTTCATCACTTCAATTCAAAGTCAATTTGAATACACTTGGTGATCTTATATATGGGTAATTAGTTGGATAGGGCAATTGTAACATTAATTGGATTTAATTTCAATTGATTTGCAATTTTGACATTTGAATTGTAAAATTTCTCATTTTAGCCCTTTAGGCTTAATTTTAAGTATCCATGGTTTTGATCATTTATTTTTTGCAATAATTGCTCAATTAAGTCAATAAAAGGTCCATAAATCACATTTATAAAGTTTAATTGGCTTAATTGAATCAAAATTGGACAATTTCCCCTCAAATTGGAAAAGTTTTCTCTTCAAAGGACCAAATTGCATAAATTTTGAATCCATAAGGACTATGAGTGCATGAACCAGTAAAAACAGATAGAATCGGTCAAGAATCGATCAAACTGGCTTGAATCGGCTTGATCGGTTTGACCAACCGTTGGCGGGGCTAGCCGATTTGGCCCCTTGCCGGTTGGTTCTGGACCTCCGGTGACTAGTTTTGGAATCCCCACCATGCCAATTTCACTTCTATGCCCTCAATTTCTCATGATTTTGCAAATTGGCCGTCAGATTTCGTGAATTTACAATTTGACTGCTAATTAGGCTTTTTATTGCAATTCTCCTTTAGCTTAGGTTTTCGTAAATCGGACCAATCCGATTGATTATCGGACACCTTCAAATGATGATTAGGATTTCAAAATCAAGCTTTGACCATTATATTAGGATTTTGATTGTCGGATCGAACTGACGACCATGATTGACCGATTTGGGCGTGGTATAAATGTGACGACCCTGGCTGTGATGTGTCACGTCGCGATCTTCTGAGCACGTGCCCATCCCTACTTGGTCGATATAATAGCGACGTCTTAGGATGCATTGCTGACCCATTCATTTTAATGCGATGCGGAAACGAATAAATAAATTCTTAGACAATAATAAGATGAGATAGTAAAGTAGGGTCATAAATTTTTCAAGCCGACACACACTTATATATACATACTATAACAGGTCATACACAAACCAAGTTGATATGTGTGTGTGTGTGTGTGTGTGTGTGTGTGTGTGTGTGTGTGTGTGTCAGGTCTACAAAACAAGGGGGGTTCGTAAATAACCACTAGTCTTCATCCTCATCCTCCACCTCCTCTTCATCCTAATTGGAGCCTCCCTCTGAGAACACCGAGTTCCTGGCTCTTCAAGATCCGGGTCTATTACGTTTACGACCGACCCTTTTGGAGGATCTACGGTGCCTTTCCTAAAAGCAACCTCCATCACATACAGAGGTATCTTAGATTCTGGTATGGGGCCCTCTCTCTGACCATTACGATCTTGACAGTACCATGATCTGTATCAATAGGGCACTCGGTGGGATAAACCTGCAGCGACCTAGACCACAGATCGTACAAATTCATACTCCCGTCCCCTAGGGTCCCCATGAAATGGAATGTAACACCTCTGTTTTGTGACTTCATTCGGTTGTCCAAAATTATCAGGAGGAGCTGTCATCTATGGGCTTGAAAATGTTATCCCACAACGGGGTGAGACGACGTCTTAGCAAGTTCAACCGCCTAAGACCCAACTAGGAAGAAAATACGCCCCAAGGGCTGCCTAAGCACAAACACAAGTTAGAGGACTTACCTTGGCTTTAGTTCCTTCCTGCAAATCAACACAATTCAAAATAATTATCCAACCAATCACTTCACAATCAATTTATCCAGCCAAATCGAATCATCGACCAATCGACTCAGTCGATTCCATATCATCAAGACCATTCCTCGGTCATCTCAATTAATACTATCTATAAAGCGTTGGCAACCTTGTTCGCTTTTCTTGGGTGATATAAAATATCACAATCGTAGTCATTCAAAAGTTCCATCCATCGGCGCTGTCTCATATTCAACTCTTTCTGAGAGAATACGTACTTGAGACTTTGATGGTCCGTGAAGATCTAGAATATTTCCCCACACAAGTAATGTCTCCAAATCTTCAACGCGAAAATGATTGTTGCGAGTTCTAAGTCATAAGTCGAGTAATTTAGTTCATGAGGACTCAACTGACGGGAGGCGTATGCAACAACCTTGCCATGTTGCATCAACACACAACCCAATCCTCTAAACGACTTATCACTATAGATCTCGTACCCTCCAAGATCAGATGGAATTGTCAACACAGGTGCGGTAGTCAGCTTTTGCTTAAGCTCTTGAAAACTACACTCGCACTTGTCTGTCCGCACGAATTTTTCTTCTTTCTTCAGGATTCTAGTCAAAGGTGATGCCAAGGCTGAAAATCCTTCCACGAATCGTTTGTAGTAGCCTACCAAACCTAGAAAACTTCTGATCTTTGTCACGGTAGTCGGTCTCGGCCAGTTGATCACTGCTTCAATCTTGGACAGGTCCACGAAGATTGTTTCACCTGAAATCACGTGGCCTAAGAACGCAACACGAGTCAACCAAAACTCGCATTTGCTAAACTTAGCATACAACTGATGAATCCTTAAGGTCTGGACTCGTGCTCCTCAGCACTTGTTGACACCTAAATTTTTGCATAAAAATGGGTTAATTTTTACCCCAAAAAATAAAATTAAAATTGCACGACATATAGTTTAGAAACATTTATCTTATTTTATTGGACCGACGGTAAGCGTTAATATGACGCGAGATTTTTCACATATTATGTTGAGATTTTTCACATATTCAGGTAATATACACTGAGGGACATATTTTTGAGCAGAAAGGAAATTTTCAGATGGAATATTTGAACAATACAAGAGAGAATATCGCGCGGGGTGTAACGATATATTTAGGGGATTATGCACGGGCAAAATTGAAAATAAAATATGCCACAAAGGTCTAAATTTTTCCCCTATAAAAGGTGTTGTTCGTGTACAGACATAGGGGGATTTTTTCAAAAAAAAAAAATTCGAGAAAAAACATGAGGGCCTTCGGTTTTGGGAGGGAAAGCAAAAAAAAAAAAAAAAAAAGGAAAGAAAAAAAAAAGGAAAGAAAAAGAGGAGAAGTGACCAGTTTGCAGTGAGGGAGAGAGAGAAGACTAGTGAGAGGATGTGAGAGAGAGAGAGAGAGAGAGAGAGAGAGAGAGAGAGAGAGAGAGAGAGAGAGAGAGAGAGAAGAAAAAAAAGAGGCCGACTATTCATCTTCTTCGAAGGGCTCCCCCGACCGCGCTGGTCGCGGCCGCACCAGCCGATGCGGGAACCACCTTTGCCAGCCACCTCTGCGCCTCCATCGCGACACTAGCCACCACTGCGCCTCGCTACCTCACCACTCCGCTCGTGCTCCGGTCTCACTATGACGTCTAGCCCCACCAATCGTAGGAGATCCCCCTCACTCGCGAACTCGTGCCGGCCCACGATGTCATTGCTGTTTGCGTTCCCAGAAGTCGCCAGCTGCTATCGCGCCTTTGCCACTACGCTTCCACCATTGCCGCTTCGTCATTCTCCCCGCGACAATCTAATGGCGGCAGATCTGAGTTGAGCTTGACTTCGCTCGTGACCCAGCACTTCCGAGCCCTCGAGCGATGCCGCCCCCAACCTACAACCCGGCTCGACGACTTGTGCCAGCCCACCGCATCTCAACGACCTCCTCGGCCGCGAACCAGCCGCAGCTCCAAGCCATTGCTCCCCCCGACGCCGGCAAAGCCTTAACCGGTCGCTGTCTGTCTACCTCGCTGTCATCACCACTGCAACAGGTCGCTACCCGCTGACCTCGCCCGTCCGTGCCGACCGCCGCACCTCATGCCCGAACGCCGCCCCCGCTGCCCACGCCGGACATGTTGCTCGCCGGAGCTCCGAACCGGCAGCCAAGATTTCTTTTTTTTTTTTTTAAGAAAAAAAATCAAATTAGGTATATTTGCTTTATTTTATCGGCAAGTTTATCTTTTTTATTTATTTATTTTATATTTTATTTTAGTTTTTGTTTTCTTATTTGAAATATTTTTCTATGCCTAATTAGAAATTCCAACATACCACTTGATTCGCAACCGCGCCTGGGTTTTTTATTCCATCCATAAGGCTTTAGATAAAATAATTAATCAAACGGGAATAAAATTGATATTTTGATCTTTAAGGTTAAGATCAATTTATTGATTTTGTTAGTGAGATCTTATCCCTTGATCTGAAATATCTTTGATGATTTTGAATGGCCTGTCTTGTCTTGGTTGCTTTATTTATCTTGAAATATATTCAAGTTAGAATATCGCATGCTTTAGGGTCATTTGCATATTTAGTCTAAGCATTTTATTTATCTTGAATTTTCGAAACAAAAAATACCACAAAACATAAATTTAGGATGTTAGATTGTCGTTTCATTAATCTAAATTGCATGTTTAATTATTTGACAATTTTAATTTCGATTTTTCATAAAAAAGAAAAAAAAAACTTAGAATTAGGGCATTCTTTGCACATCATTGCATAGTAGGATAAAATTTCACGTAATTTAATTCTAGATAATCGTTTTTTTTTAATTCATTTTGAGTTCAGATTATTTTTTTTAGATAGACTGCATCTTAGGTTAGAGATTGCTAAGTTAAGATAATATATTTGTTTAAATTAGCGTTTAGCCTGACCTAATTCTTAATATAAGTCGGATAGAATCTTAATCTAGTTAGATAATTTTCACATTTTTCTAATTTCGAGTTTCATAAAAAAAATACAAAAAATGTCTTAGGATAAATTAGTTTCCATCTCTAGGATAGATTGCGTGCCTTTTTTTTTTTTAAGAAAATAAAAAATGTCATGTGCATGTCATATAGAATTAGGTTCATGAAATGCATGTTATTTAGTGATCGTGGTAAGGTTCATTTAACTAGAAATTGCCTATCATTAGGTCAGATTGCATTGCATTGCATGACTCTCATTAAATAAGTGAAAAAAAAAAAAGAAATTGCGTATTAATTAGAAATCATATCTAGGATCGTTGATAAGAATTATGATCTAACAACGCAGATGCCTTCGTTGCTAGAGGTAAATTTTGCATTTTTTTTTAATTGCTTTCTTGGGTGTTAAATTGGTGGATTGCACACCCGTATGATCACTTCACATGTAAGGGAAATATATTTAAAATCAATCCAAACTGCTGGCAAAAACATTTTTGAAAATAAAAAGAAATGGTACCGAAAGGACATTAGAGAAGTCTAGTGTAACCAAGTCCTTGTACCCAAAGTCTCTGGTTCGTAGGAGTAAAATGATTCTCCCATTATTTTACTTAGGTGTATAATCGACCTACCATAAACTGATTAGTAACGACTCCTAAATAAAATCCATTTGCATGCTAAGAAATTTGAACCTAAGTCACGAATTAGTATGAGCTTGGGAGAGCTTGAGCTAAGTTAGACTTAGTAGTCCATTAGCCTAATTTTAGGTGGTGCACCAGAAAATTTAGGTCGCGACAGCTTGGCAACTCCGCTGGGGACTTGAGTTAAATCTTAGTGGACTTAGGCCAATTTTCTTTTCTTTTGAAAAATGTTTTTGTTTGGCAGCGAGGATCCCAAGTACGTCCCTAACATTTAAGGTGTTAAATGTTATTGCAGATGAGGAGATATACTGGGAGTAGTCTTTGCTAACCCTTGTCTTGTAAGTTGGAGTTTAGGATGAATGTTTTAAATTCAAGTTATTGAAGTGTTGTTTGATTTAAACTGTTGTGCATGCCTTGCATTTAGCAATACACTATAGCACACACAACATGCCGCTAGACTTGGGCCGTACTAGGATATTTAGGATGGTATTGAGTTTGATACGACTTTGATCGTGAGGCCGTGTAGTAGAGGTTGCCCAACTCAATCTCAAAAGTTTTTTCTTGGTGTCAAGAGTGTTTACCTTTGCCCGCGAGACTGCGCCGCATTGGGGTATCATTCTTGACTAAGGCAGAGTTAAGAGGACTTGACTTAGTATGCGATATTGCAATTAAGTCATCTCACCATTTTAACTCCACTTTGCTTAGCCTTCTTAGATAGAAATCGAACATCACATGTCATGTGCTTGTCTATGTGATTGTCATTGATTTTCCTTGATGAAGTAAGTCTTCTATCTTTATACTATACAATTTACTTACTTTGTCATACTTTCGGTCCATCCATGACAATCTAGGTTAGTCATTTGATCTAATTTATTTGTCAATTAGAAATGAAATGAAGAAATTGCCATGCAATGAATCATTTGAGAAACTTTGGGAAATTTGTTTCAATTCCTATTTTTATTGTTCTTATTAGGAAGTTTCAAATTTTGATTTTTCAATTCATGTCTAAGAAATTTGGTTTTGCTAGGGTATCCATTTTTCTAGCTATTTTTTAGGAAATTCCCTTATTGTACAAACTTCTCATGAATAAATGAAGAAAAAAAATCGATTAGATCATTGTCATGGATTGGCTGGCTCTCTATTTACACCTCGTGCTTACATATTTTCATTCATTTGAATTAGGTGATAACGGATCCCTCACGTTCGTCTATTATTACACGATTAATAGCTAGAATGGCCGATCAAGATGAAATGCGTGATCGTATCTTCACTATGGAAGACCAACTCCAACGGTTAGTCACCTTTATGCAGCTTCTAACAACTCAAATCTAGTCCCTCCAAGTGAATCCGACTCCTCTCCCTGAGATAGTAGTTTTGAAGCAGACAAACAAGGCCTAAATGGGTGATGAGGACATGCCTGAGCTAGAAGATGACCCACCGTTGATCACCACTGAAAAGGCTAAGCTTGATAACGTCCCTAAGACGGAGCAAGATGAACGCTTCGCAAAGCTGGAAGAGAAAGTGAAGCAATTGCAAGAGTCACAGAGTTCACTTCCGTTCGACTTATCGGTGTATGAGAAGGTTAAGATGCCAAAAAAGTTTAAAATGCCAGAGTTCGAGAAATACGATGGTACTTCCTGCTTGAAAGCTCATTTGCAGATGTACCACGTACGCATGTCCCAATATGTCAAGAATGAGCCCCTAACGATTCAATCATTTCATGCGAGTTTGACCGGACTTGTACTGAGCTGGTATGTGATGAAGAATGTCAATCTTCTCAACACTTGGAATGAAGTGGCTTACGCGTTTCTCAAGCAGTATAAGTTAAATATGGACATTGCACCTTCCCGAGAAGATCTTGAGAGAATGGAGAAGAAGATGAGTGAATCATTTAGAGAGTATGCCGTGAGATGACAAAATCTGGTAACTCAAATCACTCCTGAGCCTACTGACAAGGAGTTGATGAAGTTGTTCGTCAAGACTGTCCCGTCTGAGTTCCGTAACAGGATGGCTAGCACCTACGTCGAAAACTTCAACCAACTTGTTCTCGTGGGAGAACAAATTGAGATAGGGATAAGAGAAGGGTGGTTTACTGAGCCATCTAACAAGAGGTTTTTTACCAAGAATGAGAAGGACCTTGAAGTTGAGATTAATGTGGGCTATTCTCAACCGAATCATGATACATCCAATCGCGCTTCGGTGATTAAGATCTCTACTAAGCAACAAGGTGGAGGGCATCAGTTCTCAGGTCGACGACGTAATGTTAAAAGTGTGACATCCCAAATTTCATCGACTTCATTAGTGTAATTAGATCATTAGGAACCTAGATTAATTAGATTGGGTTAGAAATTGAACCCGATGGATCGTGAGAAATGTGTGGGCTTGAGAAGTAAGTGGGTCACACGATTTGGACTTAAAAAGCCGAATGAGAGATTATGGGCTTGGGCTTAGTTTAGAGTAGGCCAAGATTCAGAATTGTTAGACTGGTAAATTTAGTTTAGTGGACTGGAATTTGTTATAGATTAAGCCTGTTGGGTTAGAGATGAATATTTAGGCCCGAGTGATTTTATTTTTAACTAAATTTATAGATTATAGTTATGATAATTTGATTAGTGATTGTAATGCTAATATCAATTTATAACTTTAGCATTTCTTGTGATGAATTCTCTATAGACTAACACTAAGTAGTTAATATGTCATATAATTTCATAACTTTATATGATTATGATATAATTGAAACCTAATGGAATTGAAAGGGAATTAAGTGAAAAACATTAGAAACTAATGAACCGACTAACGACACGGATTAGAGACTAATTGAATTTGAGTGACAAATGGCAAAAGACATCAAACTTGGAGGCCATGACACTTCTCTCTCTTTCTCTTAGTTTTTCCTCATCACCCACGGTTTTGATTCCCACAAACCGAAAACAATCAACAAGGAACATAATCATTAGCAAAATCTCATCATTAGTCTAGCCTAGGTATTAGCTTGTAGCCTATTTCCCCTCTTAAATTTCGTAACTCTCTCTCTCTCTCTCTTCAAGACCGAAACCCACCTTCATCTTCTTCTTCTCTATTTCTCTTGGTCGAGCAGTGAAGAACCAGCAACAAACCAGTAAATTTTCCTTCTTGCATGCGAGCATTGGTTCTGATTTTTGAAGAATCTTTAAGTTATCTAATAGCTGAACTAAGGTAAGGAAAGATAAGTTTCTAAGCTAGAAGTTATCCATTGTTCTTGTCAAGGAACTTGAGAATCTAGCCGAATGGTGGAGGATTAGATGTAAAGTTGTTGTTTTGTGTTGATTTGAGCTTGAGGTGTACAAGATTGAAGTTAGAAGTCGTTGCATGTTGCTTTTGAGTCTTGCATGTCTCGAAAACTTGATGAAAGTTAGCTGTTTTGATTGAGCAAAGTGAAGAGATGCTTGCCGAGTGAAGAAATGAGGTGAATGTTGTGATGTGTGAGTTGTGGTGTGGATATATGCTTTGAGCCGAGCTGCGAAAGGATTCTTTGTTGAGAAAACTTGCTGAAGTTACTCTTAGTTGCTGTGATAAAGTATTGAAGTGTTGTAGAAGAGATTTGTGGAAAAATAAGTGGTTTAGTCGGGCTAGAAGTGAAGGAATCGTGTATATCTATTCTGTTCTAGGAGAATATGGTTAGGGAGTCTTCTGTCTTGTGTTATTTTCTTTATGTATGTTAATGAAAATAAGAAAGGAACTATTCTACATGATAAAAAATCCATTAGATTGAATTAGAAACCTAGTTATAACCATATGAATATAAAAACATAGAGATGGAAGTGAATTTAGTAAAACCAGTGAACTGTTTTTGTAAGAAAAGGTTTGACCTTTGTCGATTATATTAATTTTCTGTAATTATTTAGTAAGAATTGAACTTCGAATCCTTAATGAAACTTGCAGAACATATCCTTAGGAATAACATATCAAAATGTGAGATTTAATGGATAAGAATTGGTTAGTAAAACGATTTTCTTTGTAGATATAAAATCTGGATGTCGGTACAGGGTGTTATTAAAGATTATAGTAATTAATGCTCTTAATAAATTGAGAATTAGACTTAAGTTTCTTCACAGAAAATGTCAATATATGTCTCTAATATAACATACTAAAATTTGGTAGTATTTCGTCAAGAATTGATATACCTTCTCTGTCCAAAACCGAAACTGTTCATTTAGCTAGTAAACTGTCTGAACCCGAGAACATATACTAGATGTTGTGTCTTTTATATTAGACTTGTATGTCACACATAGAGTCTAGTAACCTCATAATAGATGTTAGTTGTGTAAGAGTAAGTCTCATATATCATTTGAGGTGTAGGTACATATAGTATCATGCGTGTGCAATGAGTGTGGTGCATAGTGCTTGATTATGGGATAAATATATGTTCGGCATGGTATGGGACATGTCGTAATGGGTTTTATCTTATAATTTGGACACGCATGTGTGCTAGGATCATGAGAGTTAGATGTATAGTTGTATACTTTGGAGTCTTTTTCTTTTGCATACGATAAACACATTAATCAAAGGTGTGGTGGTGTGAAACGTGTGCTTAAATGAGTGAATGAACCCATTGGTACAGAGATACCGGTGATGCCCCCGGAAGTTTGGGATGCCCTTGCTGTGTGGTCTTGGATGCCTCGGTAGAGAGATACCGGGATGCCTCGGAGTGAGATGCCCTTGTGTGTGATCAAGGATGCCTCAGTTGTGTGATACTGAGATGCCTCGGAGTGAGATGCCCCTTGCTGAGTGGTCTTGGGAGGACCTCCGTTGTGTGATACCGGGATGCCTTAGAGTGAGATGCCCATAATAGGTTTATTATGGAAGTCCGGATAAGGTAACTTCCGGAAGTGACTCAATCGGGCCGGCAGAGTTCCGATTAGTGACTGATCGAGGGTGGATTATATGCACACTAAATATAATTCTACTTGGCGAGTGAGTTCATTCATCATTGTTGCATTTCATCTTGACATAGAGATTGAGAACGTGGTATGCATATTTGATGTTTATGGATACATTTAGTATGTCTCATATCAAGTGGTTACACATATGATGCATTAAAATTCATTAGATTTTATTTGTGACAATTCTATCTTAGCATCTTCAATTGTTTGGTCATGATTTCCCTTGTAGAGTTGATGGTTGTGGATTGTCTAAGTTAGACTCTTATCATTCTTTACTAGGCATAGTTTTTGCTCATACCTTACATTTTTTAGATTGATAGTATGGATGTGCCGCCATTAGCTCATTATGGAGTGGTATCGAGCATTAAGGTTACCTTTACTGATGTGTATGACTCTGATGTTGAGCTGACTTTCTCCAAATATGAGGCTACATTATGGATGGATGATGGTAGAGCTAAGATGACCCCAATGAAGTTTGTCGCATGGTTTATCAAGCACGATGGAGCGATGTTTGGCCTTATTCCTTTTAGTGGTGATGGAGCAGGAGCTGGGACGGATGGCACCTAGATGCCTTTGATCATGTAGAAGCTGACTATCTTTTGTTTCTTTTGAGCGTGGGCTTGTGTGGGAACTCGTGGAGTAGACACCCTCACCCTTTATCCCTGACTTTCGTTACGCCTTACTTTTGTTATGTATATGTTGTATATATAGGCGATGAACATGCGAAGTGTTCAGGTTGATAAATTTTGTAGGCCCTGATGATGGTAAGAAGAAATGAAGCTTCTCGTGATTTTTTCTATGTGCATGAATTAATTGGCCAATATTAATAATTGATAGAGTGATTGCAGGATAACTTCAAAGTATAAACTTTAAATAATCCATGTTATACATGCTAACCTTCAATGGTGAACACTATAAATGGAATTCACAAGTTTGGCAAGATTATAATAATAAATAAATTCCACTTGCGCTTAGTACGTGACGCCCTGGGACGTCACAAAAAGACAGTTCACACCTCTTCCTAGACCCTTATTCAAAGTTTTGCCTGTCCTCCAAAAGAAGTGATTACTCTTTGTTGAGTCGAAGCGACCAAATCCTGAACATTATCCTGCATATAATCCCTTCGAAAAGTGTGACTATCACATGGGAGAGGTTGGTCACTCCACTGATGATTGCTATGTTTTGAAGCATAAGGTCTAGGACCTCTTGGATACAAAGGCGTTTGCTTTTAGCAGTAACCATAAAAACCTTTTGCCCAACCATGACGGAGGTGCAAATGCTGAAGAAGTTTTTATCTTCGCACTCCTCTACAAAGGAGTCTTTTTTTATGCTTTCTAGGATTTCTAGTTTTTCTAGGATTTCCTGCTTTCTGAGATTTCAATTATTGCTTTCGTTTCTAGGGTTTGCTTGTTTGCATTTTTCATTCCAATAATGTAATTCATTTGATTCAATCCAATGAAATTACAATTTTATTTTGAGGACATGATGGAGTACACCAAACCAGCCTGGTGACAATATCCAACAATGAAAAGAAAATATCATCCATGGAGAAATTTTGAAGACTGGGCTTCTTCATGCTTCCTCATCAAAAAGTTCCCAAAAAAAAAAGAATAAAAAAAAATTAGTTTTCAAGCCATTTCCAAAAGCATGCATTAGGTTAGCCCTATTTAATTTTTTGACTCATTTATTTCATGTTTTAGAGTATTACTTTCTTGGCCTGATGAGAAAGAATCTGAAAAAGGCACATCAGGGGGCAAAAGTGAGAACGGGCGTCTATCAAACTGAAGATCGGATTTTCATTCTTGATTGATCAATTTGTGTTTGTTCCCTTTAGATAGGGGCAATCCAAGGACACCCATTGCTGAGACAGTCCCTTCGTGGGACAATTCCTTGAATGAACGCTTTTCATACTTATGAGAGCATTTTCTAGTGTAGTAAATTGTCCGTTTGAAGTGACAAAACCTTTTCACGCTTAAAGTTGTTGGATTCTTTTGAAAAGAGAATTTCTATAGTGATTTTACCTATTTGACTCACCAATTTCATGTGGAGATTTGTTAAGATGGACAATTCAATGGATTGAGCATGTTGAATGAGACGTGTCAGGATGATGAAAGGTAAGCCTTATCCTATACACAGTCCCCTACTTATACATTTGTGAGATGAGTGTAGAAAGTTCCATATCTACAAGACAAAGAGTTTTCTTGCGAAAGGTACGATGACCGAAACGATGAAGGGTAATTCATTTCTCTATCTTAAACACTACATATGATATGTTGCTTAACCTCTTTGAGCCTTACACACTTGTGGAGATTCTTTTCAAATTACACCTGTCAAGAACCACCCCACATTGGGGCAAGTTGGAGGTAAGACAACATTACAAGGTGAGGAAAATGAAATGAAATTTTCTTGCTCTCACTTGCATCAATCTTCAAGTCATTGAATTCATATGGTAATTTAAGTGCCTTGGAATGATGAAGAGCATTTCTTTCTCTATCCTCTATACTTATATTCTTTGCATAGCCCACTTGAGCCTGCAATTTTTTTTTTTGAACCCAATTGGTGATCATCCCCCACACTGGGGCAAGGCAAAAAGCAATTGTTCAAATAGTATGGTCTGGAGTGCTGATAGACGACGAAGACACTCCCAAAGGTCCAGATGTTAAAGGCACCATATGGTCATTCAAAATAAAACCAGGGGTCATGAAAAAAGCAGTGTGCCTGGTAAAAGCAAGGCCAATGCCCATGGAAAAGAAGTGAAGAAAAAATGAATGAAAACTAGGGGCATGAAAAAGCGGTGTGCCTGGTAAAAGTAAGGCCGATGCTCATAGATGAAAATGAAAAAAAAAAAAAGTCAAGAGAGGTGACTATCAATTGTAAAAAGGCTGTATCTCAAATGGAGCAATACTCAAAGAACTCAAATGCTGAGTTTTTATAATCAATAGGGCGCCTTATAATGACAATCCTTGGTGAAGAAGAAGACCAGCGACAATGCCAAGATGATCATCAACTCTCACCCTTTACACACATTTTGAGCCTAATGATCATTTCGTTTCTCAACCCATGAACCCAGCCTACGTTATGTCCCTTGTAAAGTCTCTTCTGATTAGGGCACTTGAATTAATGTAGGGGTTCACATGTTTTAAGCATCGCTCGAAGAAGTGCGAGCAAGATTATTTCTATCTTATTTTGCAGGGTTCTTAACTTGTAAACCCGGAGATGATTGCGGAATTGTTTTTTCAATTGCCTTGACTCAAAGAGTCCCTTTGTTAAGCCATTGACCAAGCCCGCATTACGGTCCCTATTAAAGACCTCTCAGATTTGTAAGGTTGTACTACTTGCGAGAATACTCGGACCCTTGCCGATATGGTGAGATTGAGTGATTCTCATGAAATAGCCATTCTAAATGAGAGTGAGTGAAAGTCATTTCTAACTGAAAGTCTCTCATTTAGTATTCTTAAGAAATCCATATCATTGTCTTGAATGACAATTCTCTCCTGTGGAAATTTGGGTGATGCAAATATGGTAAAGTCATTATGCATAAACCTCGATTGAATTGATGAAAACCTTATTGAATTTTGAAATGTGCATTTTAAAGTAGCTCAGATTGTCTACCTCTTTGATAAATGCATACCAGTTTTTACTCTAATCGTGTCTAACAGATAATATTTTCTTGAAGACCGAGTAATACTTGTCGTTCTAGTTGCTCCTTGAAGCCTTGAGACCCAGCGTGCTTCCGTAGCCCAGAGTTCTTTTATATTGACATGGCGTGCTTCCGTAGCCCAGAGTCATTTTCAATGACTCGACGTGCTTCCGTAGCCCGATGTCACTTTTAATAGACCTGGCGTGCTTTCGTAGCCCGGAGTTTCTAACTTGGCATGCTTTTGTAGCCTAGAGTCCCCTTTATCGAACCAGCGTGCTTTTGTAACCCGTAGTTCCTAACCTGGCATGCTTTTGTAGTCTAGAGTCCCTCTTTATTGACCCGGCGTGCTTTTGTAGCCCGATGTCCATTTATATTGACCTGGCATGCTTTTGTAGCCCATAGTCCCTTTTATCGAGTCGACATGCTTTCATAGCCCGGATTTCTTTTATCGACCTAGTGTGCTTTTGTAGCCTAGAGTCTTTTTCATTGACATGGCATGAGTCCCCTTATCAATTTGGCGTGCTTCCGTAGCCCGAAGTTCCTCTTAATCGACACTCGATTGAGTTGTCCCCTTTTCTCCAGATTCAGGCGACCGAAGAAAGGTTTGGGTCTTGGTCAGATGATCTATGTTGCAATGTTAGGCAATCGAAGAAAGGTTCGGGTCCTAGCTAAGCAAAATCTCATGCTAGGCGATCGTAGAAAGGTACGGGTCCTGGAAAAGCTGTTCCCCATTAAGGCGAACGTAGAAAGGTATGGGTCTTGGAAAGTGATTTCCAATTCAGGCGACTGTAGAAAGGTACGGGTCCAGGAAAGTGAATCCCTGTTTAGGCGACCGTAGAATGGTACGGGTCCTAGACAACATCTGTTTCCCATTTAGGCAATCGTAGAAAGGTATGGGTCATAGAAAAGTAATTTTTTCTGTTAAGGCGATCAAAGAAAAGTTCGGGTCCTAGACAATCAAACATTGCCATACTGGGCGACCGTAGAAAGGTACGGATCCTAGAAAAGCAGTCTCCTTACAAAGCCTCGTTACCATTTTGGGCGACCGTAGAAACGTACGGGTCCTGGACATGTAACACCCACCATCTCGAATTACTCTATCATCTTTGAAGGTAAGTTATTCCAAGTATGTTCCTTTATAATTTGTATTAGCATTTTCATGCATCATATAGATTGTATTTAAAAATGGAATTCATTTTCCAGCAAAAATCATTCAATTAATGTGCATGATCTAAATTTAGGTCTAAATTTATCTTTGAAGGCAACCTCTACGAGCTCACTTTCAAAGAGGGACAGCTGTTGACATTTAAATTTTTTGCATAAAAAATGGGTTAATTTTTACCCCAAAAAATAAAATTAAAATTGCACGATATATAGTTTACAAACATTTATCTTATTTTGTTTTATCTTATTTTATTGGATTGACGGTGAGCGTTAATATGACGTGAGACTTTTCACATATTCCTCTGAGGTTTTTCAAAGTAGAAAGGAAATTTTCGGATGAAATATTCGAAAAATACAAAAGAGAATATCATGCGGGGTGCAATGATATATTCAGGGGATTATGCACAGGCAAAATTGGAAATAAAATATGCCACAAAGGTCTAAAATTTTCCCTTATAAAAGGTGTTGTTTGTGTACGGACATAGGGGGATTTTTTCGAAAAAAATTTTGAGAAAAAACGTGAGGGTCTTCCTTCGGTTTTAGGAGGGAAAGAAAAAAAAAAGAAAGAAAAAGAAGAGAAGTGACTGGTCTGCAGTGAGGGAGAGAGAGAAGATCGGTGAGAGGATGTGAGAGAGAGAGAGAGAGAAGAAAAATAAAAGAAAAAAAAGAGGCCGACTGTCCATCTTCTTTGAAGGGCTCCCTCGACCGCGCCGGCCGTGGCCACACCAGCTGACGCTGGAACCGCCTTTGCCAGCCACCTCTGCGCCTCCACCGCGACGCCAGCCACCACTGCGCCTCGCTACCTCGCCGGTCCGCTCGCTTCTCCAGTCTCGCCGCGACGTCCAGCCCCGCCAGTTGCCGGAGATCCCCCTCAATCAGGAACTTGTGTCGACCCGCAACGTCGTTGCTACTTGCGTTCCCAGAAGTCGCTAGCCGTTATCGTGCCTCCGCCACTACGCTTTCGCCACCGCCGCTTTGCCATTCTCCCCGCGAAGATCGCTTGCGACCCAACACTTTTGAGCCTACAACCCAGCCCGACGACTTGCATTAGCCACCGCATCTCAACAACCTCCTCGGCTGCAAACCAGCTGTAGCTTCGAGCCATTGCTCCCCCTAACACCGATAGAGCCCTAGCCGGTCATTGCCCGTTTTCCTTGCCGTTGTCGCCACCGCAGCAGGTTGCTGCCCACCGACCTCGCTCATCCGTGCTAACCGCCGCACCTCATGCCCGAACGCTGCCCCCCGCTGCCCGCGCCGGACGTGCTACTCGCTGTTGATCCCCTCGCCGGAGCTCCTCACCGATGATTCCCCTCGCCAGAGCTCTAAACCGGCAGCCAAGATTTCCTTTTTTTAAAAAAAAAAAAAAAGAGAGAAAGAAAAATCAAATTAGGTATATTTGCTTTATTTTATCAGGCAAGTTTATCTTCTTTTTTTTTTCTTGTTTTCTTATTTGAAATATTTCTCTATGCCTAATTAGAAATTCCAACATACCATTTGATTCGCAATCGCGCTTGGGTTTTTTATTCCATCTATAAGGCTTTAGATAAAATAATTAATCAAGCGGGAATAAAATTGATATTTTGATCTTTAAGGCTTAAGATCAATTTATCGATTTTATTAGTGAGATATTATCCATTGATCTGAAATATCTTTGATGATTTTGAATGGCTTGTCTTGTCTTGATTGCTTTATTTATCTTGAAATATGTTTGAGTTAGAATATCGCATGCTTTAGGGTCATTTGCATATTTAGTCTAAGCATTTTATTTATCTTGAATTTTCGAAATAAAAAATAGCACAAAACATAAATTTAGTATGTTAGATTTTCGTTTCATTAATCTAAATTGCATGTTTAATTATTTGATAATTTTAATTTCGAATTTTGATAAAAAAAGAAAAAAAAACTTAGAATTAGGGCATTCTTTGCACGTCATTGCATAGTAGGATAAAATTGCACGTAATTTAATTCTAGATAATAGTTTTCTTTTAATTCATTTTAAGTTTAGATTAGTTTTTTTTTGTATTTTTTATTTTTTTATATAGACTGCATCTTAGGTTAGAGATTACTAAGTTAAGATAATATCTTGGTTTAAATTAGGGTTTAGCCTGACCTAATTCTTAATATAAGTTGGATAGAATCTTAATCTAGTTAGATAATTTTCACATTTTTCTAATTTCGAATTTCATAAAAAAAAATACAAAAAATGTCTTAGGATAAATTAGCTTCCATCTCTAGGATAGATTGCATGCTTTTTTTTAAACAAAATAACAAATGTCATGTGCATGTCATATAGAATTAGGTTCATGAAATGCATGTTATTTAGTGATTGTGGTTAGGTCCATTTAGCTAGAAATTGCCTATCATTAGGTCAGGTTGCATTGTATTGCATGACTCTCATTAAATAAGTGAAAAAAAAAAAAAATTGCGCGTTAATTAGAAGTCATATCTAGGATTGTTGATATGAATTCTAACCTAACAACGCAGATGCTTTCGTTGCTAGAGGTAAATTATGCATTTTTTTTTAATTGCTTTCTTAGGTGTTAAATTGATGGATTGCGCACCCGTATGATCACTTCACATGTTAGGGAATTAGATTTAAAATCAATCCAAACTGCTTGCAAAATTTTTTTTGAAAATAAAAAGAAATAGGTACTGAAAAGGCATTAGAGAAGGCTAATGTAACCAAGTCCTCATACCAAAGTCTCTAGTTCGTAGGAGTAAAATAATTCTCCCATTATTTTACTTAGGTGTCTAATCAACCTACCATAAATTGATTAGTAGCGACTCTTAGATAAAATCCATTTGCATGCTAAGAAATTTGAACCTAAGTCGCGAATTGGTATAGGCTTGGGAGAGCCTGAGCTAAGTTAAACTTAGTAGTTCATTAGCCTAATTTTAGGTGGTGCATCTAAAAATTTAGGTCGCGACAGCACTCCTCGAATACACAAGAGTATCATCGATGAACACGATCACAAACTGATCTAGATATTCCTTGAATACTCGGTTCATCAAATCCATGAAAGTAGCTGGAGCATTCGTCAACCCGAATGGCATCACAGTAAACTCATAATGACCATACTAAGTACGAAATGCTGACCTTGGAATGTCCTCTTTCCTGATTCTCGGTTGATGATATCTTGTCGATTTTCGAAAATATCGATGCTCCTTGTAACTGATCAAACAAGTTATCGATCCTCGGGAGTGGATCCTTCTTCTTGATCGTCACTTGATTGAGTTATTGATAGTTGATGCACAAGCGCAACGAACCATCCTTTTTCTTTACAAAGAGAACTGTTGCTCCTTAAGGTGATGCGTTGGGATGTATGAATCCTTTATCCAACAATTCCTGCATTTGCACCTTCAGTTCCTTCAACTCCGATAATGCCATCCGGTAAGTAGCCTTAGAGATTGGCTTTATCCTAGGTGCTAACCCAATCACAAACTCAATTTCTCTCTCTAGCGGCAATCCTAGCAATTCCTTTAGAAAAACATATGGAAATTCTTGTACAACTGAAATATCTTCAATCTTCAGTTCCTCAACTGTCATATCCACGACAGTCGGCATGTAACCTTGACACCCTGTCTAACAAATGAGTTGCCTCTTGTGACGAGATCAAGGTAATTGAGGGTCCTCCTCGATTCCCGACAAACTCGAAGCTCTCACCCTCTAACAAGTTAAATTGAATCGTTTTGCGATAGCAATCCATTTTAGCTCGTTGCTTGGTGAGCCAGTCCATGCCAATTATCAAATCAAAGTCATACATGGCTAGGACTAATGGATCTATTTTCCCCTCTCCCTCACTAATTGCTAGCTTGCAACCAGAACAACCCAATGCAGACAACACCTTATCATTTAACGGTGTAGATATACTAACCATTGACTCCAGCAACTCGGGACTTAATCCTATCAACTTAGCAAATTGCTCGGCAATAAAAGAATGAGTTGTGCCAGGGTCGAACAAAGCATAAGCAGCATGGTTGTTTGGTGAAACCGTACTTATGATCACGTCAGGCGCGTCCGCTGCCTGACCTTTTGT
Source organism: Eucalyptus sp. ANBG9806169 (assembly GCA_014182395.1). Taxonomy (NCBI): domain Eukaryota; kingdom Viridiplantae; phylum Streptophyta; class Magnoliopsida; order Myrtales; family Myrtaceae; genus Eucalyptus; species Eucalyptus sp. ANBG9806169. Next base: position 46,012,057 of record CM024577.1, read on the forward strand.
GATGGCATACACTGTTTCTTGAGCTGGGGGTCTGACATGATCACCCTGTGGTGCGTTCTGTTGCGCATTATGTGGCGCATATCCTCTGATCTGACCCCTCTGTGGCGGCAGCGGCAACTGCGGTTGTCCTCTTGGTCTCCTCGGACAATCTCTGGCTAGGTGACCCTACTGGCCACATTCGAAGCAAGCGCCCATTCTTCGAGGGCACAGGTTCGACCCATGTCACCTTACACAAAAGTGACACACAACATTTTGACTCTGCGCTGACTTTTTGGTTCTATTCCTTCAATTGGAACGAATAGGGTGCTTTCCTTTGGTCATCGGCTCCTTCCTAAACTGATTTCCATCTCTGCCTGAACTGTACCGTGACCCAGATACAACAGCTTGCTCCCTGATCACAACTCCAGGTTGGGCCTCCGCAGGTGCGGCAACAACATCGGTCACAACACTAGAGGCGGTAGTTACAGTGGCAACAATGGCGGCTCGGTCTTGAGCTTGCTGACCTAACAAGTTCCCAAGGTTTACTAGCACCTGAATGATCCCGTCAAACTTAGGATCGCTCGGTGCTACTACATTAGTACCGGCCTACGGCGGTACTCTCTCACTCGCTCTGGCCTGAGCTGGTGCTCTACCATCATCACGACCTCCTCGGGTACCGACCCATGTTGGTGTTCCACCCCGAGCAACAGGTCTGATGGTATGCCTCTTCGGAGTTCTTGGCTCCTGATCACTCATGCTACAGGGTCTTTTATAGAAACCTATTTCCTAATTCCAATACCATATTAGAATTTGAGTGACTCACAACAAACAAGCTACCAATCAGCTATCAATCACATGCACCAACATGATATAAAGGCCATTCCTACTATCTATCCCATGACTCATCGCACCTTATCACTTCAAACACAAACCTGCTCTGATACCACTAAATGGGGATGTCACATCCCGATCCTCTGAGCCCGTGCCTATCCTTGCTTGGTTGATATAATAGCGATGTCCCAGGATGTATCGCCAACCCATTCATTTTAATACGCATGCGAAAGCGAATAATAATCCCCAGACAATAACACAATGGGATAGAAAAGTAGGGCCATAAATTTTCGAACTGAAAACAACAACCACACTAGTTTACAAGACAGGGGGGTTTGCAAACAACTACTAGTCTTCATCCTCATCCTCCGCCTCCTCTTCATTTAGGTTAGAGCCTCCCTTTGAGAACACCGGAGTCCCTGGATCATCAAGATCTAGATCTATCACATGTACCACTGAACATTCTGATGGATCTGCGGTGTCTTTCCCAAAAGCAACCTTCATCACATACAAAGGTATCTCAGATTTCGGTATGGGGCCCTCTCTCTGACCATTACGATCTTGACGGTACCATGATCTGTATCGATAGGGCAGCTTGTGGGATAAACCCACAGCGACCCAGACCACAGGCTGTACAAGTTCATACTCCCATCCCCTAGGGTTCTCATGAAACGGAATGTAAGACCTCTATTTTGTGATTTCCTTCGATTGTCCAAAATTTTCAGGAGGAGCTGCCATCTAAGGGCCTGAAATGTTATCCCACAACGGGGTGAGACGACGTCTCAGCAAGTTCAACCCCCTATGACCCGATTAGGAAGAAAATACGCCCCAAGAGCTGCCTAAGCACAATCATGAGTTAGAGGACTTACCTTGGCCTTAGTTCCTTCTTGCAAGTCAATTTAATATGCACTACATTGAATCTATCAACAAATCCATTCATCACAACAAATCGAATCATCGATCAATCGACTCAGTCGATTACATGTCATCGGACCATCACATGGTCAATTCAATCAGCACTATCTATAAGTCCGATCTCATCAAGGATTGCTCACCCTTAAGCTAAAAATAGATAGTAGCTTGTGTCAAGGGCTAATAAATAGTATACTGCTCCTTCTCTAAGATGACATATCGAGCCATCGAGCTGATATAGTATACTAACAATGCTCACCAAAGTTGTGCGAACCTTACTTGCTCACCGAAGCTGTGCGAACCTTAATTGCTCACAAAAGCTATGCGAATCTTAATGCTCACTGAAGCTGTGCGATACTTAGGGTATACTATCACTCTAATCTGAGGTATCAAGCCCGCAGGCTGATATTGTATACCATTCTAATCAACCAATGATTTCATAACTTTTATCATACCCGATAAAAATACTCATGCGTGGGTACACGGTCGGCCTTAGCCAAAATACAATAATTCATTTTCCATAAATCCCACCATTTTATATGGTCCACCAAAATATGTTTAGCGTTGTAAACCAACACTCAGTTATTTTCCAATTAATTACCAAAATTCTCAACTTTTGGGATAATTACCCACAATCACCAATCACACTCAATTTACAAAAAATAATAGTCAATTAAATAAACAAATTACACCATTGAAATCAGCACGAAATTCTAGTCACCAATTATCCCGATCTAATTTTCGGAAAATAAATAAATAATTAAATAATTACGGAAATTAATTAATAAATACCAAAAATGCAAACTTAGGCCCGTAAAGCCTAATTAAAAGCCGAGACAAGCCCGAAAAATTTCCGAACTACCCTAGATAAATACTAGAGCTTGTCTAGGCTCTAATTGCACTACTCTAACCACCTAACATGCAATAATGATTAATTAAATTGCTAATCTATTCTAACTATCAACCTAATCCATACTTAGCCTAAACTAATCAACCCTTAAACATCATTAACTTACTAAGGAAGGATTAGTGAGTTAAACAAACTTATTTAATGATCCGCTCGGATCAAAACGACGGGGACGCGATGAGGGACAATAACTTCCAAAGCGGGACCGTTTTTCGGGGTCGGGAACGACTCCAGAACGGGTTGAACATCAACTTGGAGACCCACTTGACTTGGTCTCTGTCCGGTGCTGAAAGAAGCTGCTTCGGTGGCTGGATGGGCAGGAAACGGTACAGTGGGGCTGTTGCGGCTTGGATGGGTGGAGACGGTGGCTCACGGCGGCGGTAGGGACTCCAACGGTGGCTTGAGCTGGCCTTACGAGCAGCTGGCAGCGCGGGTTGGGCGAGACGACCTTGCTGGAACAGCGAGAAGGCGCGATGGCCAGGCGAGCATGTGGGGGCAGTGAGCGGCTGTGAGGGCACAACGGTGGCTCTGGCGGGTGGCTAGTGGCGTCAACGGGGCTTGCTGGTTCTCCTCTGAGCTTGCTGGAGCGCCGAACAGCAAAAAGAAAGGAGGATGAAGGGGTGTCGACGGCTGGAGGGGGAGAGGAGAGAGGGGGGGGGGACCACTTGGTCTCTTCTTATCTCACTTGTCCCCTTGACCTTGATTCACCACCAGCTAACTTCCATGGCTAAATTTCAGCCACCAATGCCTTTTTAGAAGCCTTTGAAGTGTTAGAGAAAACTCCTTTATTGTTTTGAAGTTGACAAAACATTTCCAAGTCTATATCGGAAGATCTCAAGACTTTATCGTTAAAGTCCGAAGGCAGACAGACCATCAGATTTTAGTCTCAGAGTCTATCTTCACTGATAGATCTAGACTGAAGTATGAAGACTTATCCAAATGTAGAATTAGTATCCAAATGCAAGATTATCTTCAAGGTTTCGACTCGTATAATTACTGGATGACCTTATAGCTGGATTTCATATTTGCTTGATTGATTATTCTTATTGGAATTTACTCCGATACAAAGATCTTTGAAAGGCAAACAAACTTGGAAGGTTTTACTTATGGAAACTCAAGATCCTGATTGTATGGGCGAACATGATTGATGGGCTATCATCACATTCCTTAAAGGACTCGAGATCTCTTTAATTGATTCTGTCCAACGGGTAGATTGGAAGGACTCATTTGGAAAGTACCAATGGTTGTAGAGGCATGGAGGAGTATAGAAGGAAGACTCTCAAGTTGTTCGAGGGTGTGCTTGAAAGAGAATTCCAAAGTCTGAAACTTTCTAGTCTCTTGCTTTTTCATTCATTGAGCAAAACATTGTATACAAAAGAGAGAAACTCTTTGTGAGACTATGTGAGAGTTAGGTAGAGACTCGTCACTATGATAGTCGAAATCACAAGCTGTAACATCTCTTTTGATCCTTAGTGGAATCCAGCCAATAGGCTGTCAGTGAGGAAAGTGGACGTAGGCTTGACCTAAGCCGAACCACTATAAACTCTGTATTCATATTCTCTTGTCCCTGAACTCCTTCCTTTTATTTATTGAGTGTTTATTTGCTTAAGATAAAATACGTTTAGTGTTTATCGTTTTCTAAAAGGGAAAATCACTTTTACCAAGTCTTGCGAAAATTTTTATTTACACCTATTCACTCCCCTCTAGAAGTTAGTACTAGCCCCTTTCAATTGGTATCAGAGCTCGTGTGCTCATTTTATTTGAAGTGTTTTTACTTTTGAGTTAAAGATCTATGACTAGTATTTTGGCTCCAGATTTAGTTGAAGGCTAGAGCAACACCAGACCTCCTTACTTTGATGGAAAGGAATACCATGTGTGGAAAAACAAGATGAAGGCATTCTTGAGATCAAAAGATCCTCTGGAATGGGATGTGGTAGAAAAAGGAATCATTCCTAAAGCTACATCAACCTCAGAAAGAGGAAAAGAAGTTACAGATGCTGGCGAAATGACACAAGCAGACCTAACCAAGAGACGAGCTCTTGATGCTAAAGCTATCTACTCCTTATACTGTGCTTTATCTCCTACTAAGTATAATAGAATTTCATCTTGTGAAACATCAAAAGAAGTCTGGGATAGGTTGCATGTTACGTACGAAGGAACTGATCGAGTTAAAGAAACAAAGATTAATATTCTACTCGGACAATATGAAGCCTTCAAAATGAAGCCAAGAGAATCCATTATTGACATGTTCAGTCGTTTCACAGAGATTGTAAATGGTCTAGCATATCATGGACAGCCAATCTCAGGACAGATGAAAGTCAACAAATTGCTGCGTGGACTCTCCAAAGACTGGAATCACATTAAGACTTCAATAAGAGAAAGACAGAGGATCGTGCCTCTGTTAGTGGATGAATTAGTTGGCACACTACAATCATATATAGTGGAACAGATCAATGAAGAAGAATATCCCAAAGGTAATAAGTCAATTACTTTGAAATCTAACGATGATTTTGATGTTACAGATTCAGAAGACGACTTGGATGATGAAGAACTAGCACTCATGATAAGGAAGTTTTGGAAGTTGAATAGAAAAGGAAGAAAGTTCAACTAGAGGAAGCAGAATACTCAAATATCTAATAAGAAATCAACTGAAGACAATGAGATAAATAAAGATGTGGTTTGCTTCGAATGTAAGAAAAAGGGACACATTAGACCCAACTGCCCTCTATTGAAGAAAAAGAAGGGAAATACTGAGAAGTTTAAAAAGGCTCTCAAAGCAGAGACATGTAGCAACACTGAATGCGAAGAAAGTGATGAAGAGTATGCAAATATATGCTTAATGGCAAACTCAGACTCAGATTCAGATCTTGAATCACACTCAGATTCAGACTCTGGCTCAGACCAAGAAATCGAGGTAAATAATTTAAAAATTCCTGTTAAAGTTTCAAAGTATATTGATGAACTATGTCTTAGTCTCAAGACATCTCTTAAGAGGATTTCCGAACTAAAGAGGAAAAATTCCAAACTGAAGCAACATGAAATTTCTTGGAAAGAAAAATTTGAAAATCTAAACAAAAGTTTTGATGTTTTAAAGGAAAATGCAGATTCTCTCTCAAAGAAGAATACTTTCTTGAAAGAAGACATTTCAAATATATCAAAGAGGTTTTCAAAAGGTTCTGAGAAATTAAAAAAGATTCTTTCTGTGCAAAAACCCTATTTTAACAAATCTGGTTTGGGTACGACACCAGAAATTGTTCCTTTAATTGATTTCCCAAAAGGTAAAGGAAAGAATCAAACAAAGACCTACAAAAACACTCTACAAAAACCATTTCCAAAAAGTTTTTGTAAAACCTGTTGGCCGAAGTGCTCTCAAATGTTCAAAGTGTAACAGCTCAGAACATTTTGAGAAGGAATGTCCTAAAGTTTAGAGACTTGTTAAGAAGGATTGGGCAGAGACTGTGTTTAAAACTAACTCTTCTTGACCCAAGAAAATCTTGGTACCAAAGAAAGTCTGAGTTCTCTTTGTAATTGCAGTTCACTATCAAGAAAAAGATCAAGTGGTATTTGGATAGTGGTGGTTCGAGACACATGACTAGAGATTCAAATTGTTTCATTAAACTTGTGCAAATGAATGGTGGAAAAGTTTCCTTTGGTGGAAATAGCAAAGTAAAAATTGTTGGATGTGGAACTGTGAAGATTGGAAGTCTCACAATCAATAATGTCTCCTTGGTGGAAGGCTTGAACTACAATCTGCTCAGCATAAGTCAACTATGCGATACTGGATTCAAAATTAATTTCCAAGAAGGCATTTGCTCAGGAACTAGTAAAGATTTGTCTCAATCCTTTACTGGACGAAGACATGGAAACATCTACCTACTGGATATACAACCAGAAAGCTCTTGGTGTCTAATCTCTATTCAAGATGAAGAAAATCTTTGGCATCAAACGCTTGGTCATGTCAATATGAAGCAGATAGCCAATATTTCCTCAAAGAAACTTCTTCGTGGACTGCCCAAATTGAATTATCAAAAGTTTGAATTATGCACACCATGTGTTTTAAGAAAACTGGTTAGAAGTTCTTTCAAACCTATAAATCAAGTTTCTACTAATCGAGTTTTGCAACTTCTGCATATGGATCTTTTTGGATTAACCAGAACTCAAAGTATTGGTGGAAAGATGTACTGCTTAGTAATCGTGGATGATTACTCTCGCTTTACATGGATATTCTTCTTGGCAAGTAAGTTTGAAGCATTTTCTCATTTTTCAAAATTTGCTAAGAAAATTCAGAATGAGAAAGGATACGCCATTAGAAGCATACAAACAGACCATGGAGGTGAGTTTGAAAATCAAGACTTTGCAAATTTTTGTGATGAATTTGGTTTACAACATGTTTTCTCTTCTCCATATACTCCAGAGCAAAATGGGGTCGTGGAAAGAAAGAAAAGATCTTTGCAGGAGATGGCAAGAATCCTCTTAATTGAGAGTAACATATTCTCTCGATTTTGAGCTGAAGCAGTTTCTATAGCTTATTATATTATCAATAGAGTATTTTTTAGGCCAATTCTAGAGAAAACTCCTTATGAAGTTTTTAAAGGAAAGAAGCCAAATGTTTCTTATTTTCATGTGTTTGGCTGTAAATGTTTTGTTTTAAAAAATGCAAATGATTGAACTAGTAAGTTTGAAGAAAAGTCAGACGAAGGTAATTTTCTCGGTTACTCAACATCAAGTAAAGCTTACAGAGTATTCAACAAAAAGACCTAGTCTGTGGAAGAATATATGGATGTGAAGTTTCAAGACTCTACACAGAATCAAGTGGTAGAGACTCAACTTGAAGAGACTGAACCTGCTCAAGATGCTACAAAGTTTACTTCCCCCGAAAAAGTTCAAACTTCTGAAATTCAACAACAGAAAGAAACAAAAGGTTCAACTGAAGCAGAGGATGAGCAGACTCACATACCAACCAGCAATTGGAAGCATAAGTCTAGTCACTCCAAGGAACTCATCATTGGCAACATTGATGAAGGAATTCGTACCATATCCAAAAGGCGAGAAGAGTTTAGTGCTTTGGCACTTATTTCTGAAGTTGAACCCAAAAGCATGGAAGAAACCATAGCTGATGAAAGCTAGATTGAAGCTATGCAAGAAGAACTTAGACAGTTCAGTATCAACGATGTTTGGGAGCTAATTCCTAAACCAAAAGGTAAATCTATTATTGGAACTAAATGGGCTTTCAGGAACAAAGTGGACGAGAAATGAAAAATGATCAGGAACAAAGCAAGACTCGTGGCCAAAGGATATACACAAGAAGAATGGATAGACTATGACGAGACCTATGCACCAGTAGCAAGGTTAGAAGGAATTAGAAGGAATTAAATTGCTACTTGCTTTTGCTTGCTATAAAAGTTCCAGGTTATTCCAAATAGATGTAAAAAACGCATTCCTAAATGGATTTATCTAATAAGAAGTCTATGTGGAAAAACCACCTGGTTTTGAAGATCTAAGAAAGCCAAACTCAGTCTATAAACTGAAAAAGGCTTTGTATGGACTGAAGCAAGCTCCTTGAGCCTGGTATGAAAGGTTAAGTAATTTCTTAACTCAAAATGGATTTGTTAAAGGAAAAGTAGATACTACATTGTTTATTAAAAGAGAATGTAAAGACTTTCTATTCGTTCAAATTTATGTTGATGATATTATCTTTGGATCACCTAATAAAAGTCTATGCAAAAAGTTTTCTAGATGCATGCAGGATGAATTCGAAATGAGTATGATGGGTGAGCTAAATTTCATTTTGGGATTACAAGTAAAACAGTCAAAGGAAGGAATTTTCATTCACCAAGAGAAGTATGCGAAAGATCTCATCAAGAAATTTGGATTGGAAAACTGTAAAAAGACAGAGACACATATGTCAAGTTCTTCAAAGTTATATAAAGATGAAGAAGGAAAGAATGTGGACTAGAAGCTATACAGGAGTATTATTGGATCACTTCTATGCCTTACTGCATCTAGACCTCACATTTTGTTTAGTGTTTGTATCTGTGCTAGATTCTAATCAAATCCCAAAGAATCTCATCTTAGTGTAGCAAAGCGAATCATCAAATACGTTGCAACTACTCCAAAGCTAGGACAGTGGTATCCCAAAGAGGGAGATTTTACTCTTCTTGGATATTCAGACACAAATCTTGCAGGTTGCAAAGTGGATAGAAAAAGTACTTCTGGTACATGTCAGTTGCTTGGAAACAGGCTGGTATCTTGGTTTTCAAGAAAACAGAGTACCGTAGCTCTTTCAATAGCTGAAGCGGAATATGTAGCACTTATAAGTTGTTGTTCTTAAATCTTATGGATGAGGCAATAGCTAAGAGACTTTGGAATTGAAGAATCATGCACTGAAATCAAATACGACAACACAAGTGCTATCAATCTCACCAAATCCAAAAAGTTTTCACCTTTTCAACGAATGAGTTCAAGAAACTCCCCTCGACTGCTACAATGTCTTACCAAAGAAAGTCTTCGAGAATTGCAAGCCGAGGACCACATCATATGCGAGAGGGACCTACACATTTCGATTTGACCAAGGAAGAAGATTCTCCTCAACGACAAGAACAGTAATAGCCAAGACAACATTCTCAATAGCGCCAACAAGCAGCACAAAATCCTCCTCCACAACAAGAACAAGAAGAGGTTATTGAAGATGTTGAATCTGTAAGGACTCAAAAACTCCAATTTATCTATAGGCTGTACTCCAACTTGAAAAGGGGTGGTACTGCTATGAATCTGATCGATGAGTTCTTAAAAACACACGATTACAGAAGTGAGACATTTTTCTTAAACACTATGGAAAGATTAGGATTTACACCTTAGGGTTTGGCAGAATGGACGTTTGAAAATTTTCCTAGTGATCCGAGATTCGGTCAATCAGAGGAGAAGGACGACGATGAAAGGATGTTTGCTCACTTTCAACCCAGGATGGGCGTTGATGCGAAGGTTCGTGGTGAAGGGACGAACTTATTTCATTCCAAGGACCATAAAAAGTGTTACTTGAGTTTGCTGAAAAGAGGGGTTATGAGCCCTAGAAGCATGGATTTCAATTTTCTTGACTCCTTGAAGGTTAATTTGAGGGAGAAGCTTGGTTTGCTTCAACTTAAACGTTTTTGCACCGAGACGACCGTTGCATATCCCGAACTTACTGCCTACTTTTATTCAAATATATCATTCATGGATGCGAATAAATTCAGTTTTACTGTGAGGGACAAAGAGTTCATAGTTGATGTAGACACTTTGGCTGACATAATTGGTGTGGAAAGAGGAAGATTTCAACCAATTGGCGTGTTTTATGCTCATGCTACCTTGTCCATTGTTAATGATAGAATGGTCGAAGGCAAGATTTCTTATTCAAGAATGAATGCCTCTAATATTCTTCTTCACAAGGTGGTGATTAACTGCATCATGCCAAAGTCTACCTCAAAGACGGATGTTTCTCGTTCCGAAGCGAAGCTAATGTATGCGATCATCTCTGGTCGTAAGTTCTCTCTGCCTCACACAATTCTTTTGCACATGTATAGAACTGTGGTGAAAGACAAGGGACAACTCCCTTACTCTGCGCTTATCTCACAACTATTCAAGTACTTCAAGATCAACCTCCCTGCTCCTCTTTGTGTTAGAACCATTCCTCCAATGGTTATTGGTCTCAAAATGGTTTCTAAGATGAGGCTGAAGGAACTGAGCAAGGAGCTGGAGCGCTTCAAGGAGAAGTCCCCTGTGAAGTCGAAGCAAGACTCAACGGCAAAGAAAAGGAAAGGCAAGGAGCCCATAATGAGATCTCTTATCTTGGAAGACAAAGAAGAAGATGATGATGATCTCACTATCTCAGCTCTTGCCTTGCAAAATCTACAGAGTTTTGTGAGCCATTCAGAGAACAGAGATCGAGAAAGAACAAAGAGAATAGACAAAGGAAGAGAAGAAAGAAGAAAAGAAGAACAAGAGGGAAGAAGAAGCGAAGAAGAAAGGAGTTGCGATGACTCTTTCGAACCAACACTGGTTGCATCATTGTCCGATAATTCGGAGAAGACAAGGAGTGAAAAGACTAGAGAACAACATCGCTACAGTACTGAAGCAGAGCATGAAGAAGAACATAACTCTCCACCTAAAGGCAAGAAGACAGGGGGAGATGGTGAAAAACGAGGTACTTCTTCACCCATCTTTGCTAGTAATGTTAGTAGATCTCCACTAGACCTAGAAGAGGTCTATGCCTCTCAATTCCCTGAAGTAGATTTCGAGGCATATATTCCTGATCATGGTGATAGAACAACTGATGTTCTCCCTTGTGTTCAAACTCCTGCAACTGATTCGGCTGGACCCAGCACTACTACAGATCACTCAACAGATTTTCAGAGAGTGATGGAGCTTCTTTTAGAATTAAAGGGACAGCGATACGCTTTCGAGTTTGATATGAAGCACATGATGACTGTCTTCAAGACATATACATACTCTCTTCAAGAACAGATTCAAGCCTTAAAGCTTCAACTGCAAGAACAGGCAAAGGATGCGGATATTCAACAGCTTAAGGAGTCTTTGAAGAAGCTTGAAGACACTGTCAAGTCCATAAGGGATTTCCAGCTCGTTCGTATCCCTAAGCAGCCCTGATTCAAACCAACTCTTTTCAATCGTTTTTGTCTCCACTTTTTGCTGATGACAAAAAAGGGGAGAGTTTGACTATAGATTTGCATATTGGTTTGGTTTTATTGGTTTTGATTTGACTTTATTTTCTGTGAACCTTTTTTATTGTGGTTTGCTTTTGACATTTGACTTTGAACTTGCTTGAACTTGCTTGTAGTGACTAATGTTTGCAATATTGATTATGACTAGACTGTTTGATTGTTATGGATTAACATGTGTTCTATGGCTGCAGAAGCGAAATTTCTAGGTCATAATTATTTTATTTTTATAAGATATTATGTATTGCATAAGTACTCTTTTGCAGGTCGAAAGTTTTCCAAATCTGCATGAAAGTTTTGTCACCATAAAAAAGGGTGAGATTGTTATAGAAAACTCATTTACTATTTTGAAGTTGACAAAACCTTTCCAAGTCTATATCGGAAGATCTCAAGACTTTATTGTCAAAGTCTAAGACCGACAGACCATCAAATTTTAGTCTCAGAGTCTATCTTCACTAATAGTTCCAGACTGAAGTATGAAGATTTATCCAAATGCAGAATTAGTATCCAAATGCAGGATTATCTTCAAGGTTTCGACTCGTATAATTACTAAATGACCTTATAGCTGAATTTTATATTTTCTTGATTGATTATTCTTATTGGAATTTACTCCGATACGAAGATCTTTGAAAGGCAAACAAACTTGGAAGGTTCTACTTATGGAAACTCAAGATCCTGATTGTATGGGCGAACATGATTGATGGGCTATCATCACATTCCTTAAAGGACTCGAGATCTCTTTAATTGATTTTGTCCAACGGGTAGATTGGAAGGACTCATTTGGAAAGTGCCAATGGTTGTAGAGGCATGGAGGAGTATAGAAGGAAGACTCTCAAGTTGTTCGAGGGTGTGCTTTAAAGAGAATTCCAAAGTCTGAAACTTTCTAGTCTCTCGCTTTTTCATTCATTGAGCAAAACATTGTATACAAAAGAGAGAAACTCTTTGTGAGACTATGTGAGAGTTCGATAGAGACTTGTCACTGTGATAGTCTAGATCACAAGCTGTAACATCTCTTTTGATCCTTAGTGGAATCCAGCCAATAGGCTGTCAGCGAGGAAAGTGGACGTAGGCTTGACCTTAGCCGAACCACTATAAACTCTGTATTCATATTGTCTTTTCCCTGAACTCCTTACTTTTATTTATTGAGTGTTTATTTGCTTAAGATAAAATACGTTTAGTGTTTATCATTTTCTAAAAGGGAAAATCACTTTTACCAAGTCTTGCGAAATTTTTTATCTACACCTATTCACTGCCCTCTAGGTGTTAGTACTAGCCCCTTTCATGAATTAGTCCAAATGTTAGGTCCATGGGGGGCATACGAATTTTACATTAATTTCCCTCAAATTGGACTTTAATCCTTCTTGAAACTACTCAATTTGGCTTCTAAAAATTCTATTATCGAGTCAATGATCAAGTTGGTATTTTTCCTCACCAATTGATCCCACTTTCTTTCGAATTGCGCGATCAAAAACGGTCTTCGGAAATTTGTGGACAAAAACGACCCTACCTCAACTTTTTCCCAAAAAGTCTCGGTTTGCAGAAAAATCTTCGAAGACTGTGTCGACGTTCCTAAAATGACCTGCGACATGATAGAACTTTCAATTTCTGAAATCGGATTCAAATTCACGGTTAATTTCGATCCGGCGCAATTTTAGCGTGACCTAGCTACAGGGTAGCTTTCAGAAATTTTTATTGCAAATGACCCGTGGTCAATTTTCTTCGAGCCATAATGAACCTCCTCGACACATTGGCGACTCTCGGTGGTCGTGAAAATCTCGAGATTTCAAATACGAACATAGGGTACCAAAATGACAGAAAAATCAGTCTAGTGCCGATCGATGAGAATTTTGTAATTTAGTGGAATCACCCACGTTTAACCACGCGTCTCAATCGAACCGACCTATCTCTGATTTTTAATCGATCTTACTATGTCGTAATGAGCCTAGCAGATTAACACGATCGAGTAGCTGATTTATGGTTGAATCCTCAAGTCTTATTGCATTAAAATCTCTTATTGACTTCCCCAGATAGTCTAGTTGTCTCAAGAGTGATCAGCTCTAAGAATAGCATTATAGGCATGTCGATGAAAAGCCCGATTTATTCAATTGAAAACAGGACCGAAAATTCAGGATGTCACAGCTGAGACTTGTGGGCTATTTTTCGGGCCCGTCTAGACCTCCCTTGGCGTCGCCGTAGACCCGAGTGTCGCTCACCGTCATGTTGCCGTTGCTGTGAGCTCACCAGCCCGCTAATCCAGTGAGTTTATTTGCTAAACCTTCCTTAGGAAGTTAATTATGCTTAATAGGTAATTGGCTTAGCCTAAGATTGGATTAGGGGGTTCGTTATTTTTAAATTAGTGATTTAGTTAGTTAATTAGGCTAACTAGGTGGTTAGATTATACTAGTTAAGGGTTAATTAGGTTGCTTGATTTAAGTAGATAGGTGCATTATTTTTCTAGATGCAATTAGGTGGCTAAATTAGTGTTTTAGGCCTAAGTAGGTATTTATTGATTTAATTTGCATTTATTTAATTATTTTTGCAATTTATTTAATTATATAATAATTTTCGGAAATTATACTGGGATAGCCCGTAGCCGGAATTTCGTGCTGATTGTCGTGGTGTGATTAGTTTATGCAACTAAGTGCTAATTTGTGCAATTGAGTGGTGATTGTGATTTTTGATTAATTATTTCAAAATTGTGAAATTTTAGTATTTAATTAGAAAATACTGGATGTTGGGTTTTGACATCGAAAATGTTTTTAAGTACTATATCAAATGGTGGGATTTTAAAAGGAATGATATCAATTTTTAAGGTTCGATCTGACTGTGTACCCATACAAGATTATTTTATTGGGTGTTTTTAATATGAAAAAAATAGGCCAAGTTCACTATTTTAATTGAGACATTTGAATGCAATGCACAGTGTCCTTGGCCGGGATTGAATGATCGTGTGATGGCCATGAGAATCCATCACAAGCTTTTGAGCTAGACGATGCTCCTTCGGGAATGCCCTAAGTCAACGGATGCCGGTCGCAGTGGAAGCTAGATCGATGCTCCCATGTGGAATGCCGTCTAGATGTAGACGTTGCCATGCTCGATGGCCCGGCTACGCCGGAAGACTACTGACTATTGAGTCGGCCGTGGCCGTTGGGTTGTAATCAATTGGGACGCATGGATGATTGAAATTGACGCATCTGATTATGGGACAAAATTGTGCGGTATGGAATGGAACGTGTTATAACGATTTGGCTTTATAATTGGGACCTCTGTAATTGTTTGTGATATAAGTTGAGACGTCCCGATTGATGAGTGTTTTTAATGCAATTATATATGATATGAACTGTACTGACGTGTAGGAAGGAACTGAGGCAAGGTTAGTCTTGTGTGATGTGTGGTTAGACTACCTCTAGGCGTATTTCCTTCCTAATTGGGGTTTAGGGCGTGAACTCACTAAGACATTGTCTCACCTCGTCGTGGGCTTAATCTTTTTCAGGTCCGTAGATGGCGGTTCCTCCAGTACGTTTTGGACAGCCGAGAGGGTATACAGAGCAAAGTACCGACGTCCCCGTCCCCGGGAGTCCCTGGCTTTGTGAGCGCATTGTGACCACCATCTTGGTCGATGAGGGCCGATCAGAATTGGTATCTCATCGATTTAGGGCGTGGTTCCACCATGGACCTAATGGAGTCCGGGAAGGTCACCTAGAGGGTTTCGACATCCCCGTTGTTGCGGTTAACGCTATGGCGGGTGAGAGGGTAGTTGACCCCCCCTGATGGTGTCATGGAAGACCCAGAACCGCTGGAGGTCTCAGAGGTCTCGGTTGAGGAGTCTTGTGCCTAGATGGCTTAGTGACTCTTCTTTTTGGAGTTAGGCTTTTGTTTATAGACTAATATTGTATATAAATTTAGTTTGTTTATAAAATTGTTTTGTGAAATTGGTATCCTGCTTTTCTATCCCATATCTGTGTTGTTTGGGGATTGTTTATACGCTTCCGCATATGCAATAAAATGAATGAGTCGGCGATGCGTCTTGGGACGTCGCAAATTTTATCGACCACCGAGGGATGTGTGCTCGCTCGAGGTTCGGGGCGTGATAATAATAACTTAAGATTGTCAAGAAAATTTGATTCCTAATGAAAATAGACTAGTATTTTATAGTTTTTGATGCTTTAATGCATGGTAACGATCACTATCCTTATGATATTATTTGCACCCACTCTTGTTGTTGTTGGATTGAAACAAATATACTTCTAGGATATACATCAAAACCACATATAGCAAGTTTAATAGTTACTCAATTTCCATCTCGGAATTTCATAATGAATGTGTTAAGAGATAATGTTATGGAGAAGAAAAAGTTCTTGCTGTCGTTATGAACAATGTGTGATCTTGTCCTATTCATAAATAATCAATGTCTTAGGAGAATAGATACCTCATCGAAATCATTATTTCTTTTTATGTTCAAAAGTCACTTCTTTTCATGATAGCAAACTATTTCAATAGTTTTTTTCGATACCATTTGGATGAAGGCATCCCGTGTTTTTTCTTATATGTATTTCATCATTAGTTTTGACAAATTTCCTTGGAATATTGAATTTATTCTCAGACAAGCATTGCATTGACTCGAGGGCGAGGTCCAGACGGGGGCTACTACTGAACACATGGTCCCCGCTATTGGTCAACAAATTATTAGTTTCTCAGTGGAATCCGCATAAGAAGGATAATTTAATCAAAGATAAATGTCCCTCTATTATTTGTCCAGCTTTATCAAAAAGATGTCCGCACTTTTACTCAGAGAGCATGTGTCCTCCATTACTTCAATTCATTTGTTATAGAATTTCTATAGATTCCGAAGATGGGGTGACCATTAGATTTAAATGAGAGTGCATCTCATCTTTTGCTATCACGAGACTTGTAATCGCATCCAATCACATGCTTGTTATGGTTTAATAAATTGATTAGTATTTAATAAGGACTTGGCCTATCACCTTTAGATTTGAGAAATTTAATGATTCACTTTCTATGTTAATATATTTAAGTAATAAACCGCGCCTTCATCTAACAACTTAAACTCTTTAAATAATTAGCAGTGGTCCTATAAAAATCTAACATGATATCAGAGCTGAAGGTCTTAAGTTTGAATTTTTTCAAGCCCCATTTACCTACTCCCCAATTAAATTTTTGTGCTTAGTATCAGGAAAAAGACCATTCTAAGTGTGAAGAGGAGTGTTAATATATTTAAATAATAAATCGCGTTTTCATCTAATAACTTAAGCTTTTAAAATAGTTGGCAATAGTCTCATAAAAATCTAATATGGTATCAGAATTAGAGGTCCTGAATTCGAATAATTTAAAGCCCCATTTGCCTGCTCCCTAATTACTAGACAAAAAACCATATTAAGTATGATGGGGGAATGTTAATATATTTAAATAATAAACTAAGTCTTCATCTAAAAGTTTAAATTTTTAGAACAGTCGATAGTGGTCCCACCAAAGCTTACATCCTCAATAACCATGACATAAATCGTGTATTGTAGGACTTTTTTACGTCAATATTGTATGTTGTTACTATTCTAATTTGTTATGTGTCCATGTGTTGGATACTGTTCAAGAAGATTCCCATACAGAATATATGAGGTACCGGTCCACATAGGTTAGTTCGCTTATTCATTGATTAGCAAAATCAAGGGCACACAAATATGTGCTTGATTTGGGTTGTTTAAGAAGATAAATTTTAGATTGTTAAAGGGTCAGATAAATTTAATAAAATATAAGTACTAAAATTGAATATTCATATGAACACAGGGAACAAAACTGTACCCCCCCCTTTTTTTTTTGAGTTTGTACAAGTAAGGGCCACGTAAGCTTGTGCTCTTCTAGATTATTTTGTCCAACCACAGTTACAATTCAATTTGAATTTTTTGGTCAGTAGCATTTGAGAAATGATTCAAGACCGCAATTTCAATATTCTCGGTGGAGTTTCATTGAGAATTTGTTAAAATAACATGCTTCCTCCGTTTCACGTCACACGTTTTACTTAGCTGTGCAATTTATTATAATTGCTAGAAATATGTGGATTTAATTTTTTCAATTTTGTTCAAAAAGATGTGCACATTTACTTAGTTAGCACACTTTTTTCATCATTTGAATTTGGACGAATAAGTCTAGCTTATTTACAATTAATGTTAATAGGCATAATAAAATTGATATATTAAGTGATTGATCATATCATAATTTAACATTTAGCAAGTGAATAAATATATTTATTAAATAGATACTACAGATGCGTGAAAATTAGGACAACTTTCATTTTCTTTTCCAAAAAATTCATTTTGGAAAAAGTTTAATTTTTCAGATCTCTTTAGCCTAATCATCTAGAGAATCATGGACTTTCCACTTTCTATAAAAAAATTTCCTGAATTTTCAACTGATCATGGAGAATACCAACATTTAGTTTTGTATAAAAATGTCCATGATTCAACTACTAGACTAAATGCGCAAATGATAATCATTTTGTTCCAAAAATTATTTTCTAGCCAGAAATTGATTTTTTATTTTATTTTATTTCTATTCCCTAGTTGAGTTTTTAGTAAAAATAGACGTTTGATAGCGACACAAAATTTCTATTCCCTAAATATAAATTAAAATTTCTCCCTTATGAGAGATGGCGAGTGGCGACTAACGGCAAATGACAGGCAGAGTCGCTTGGCAACCGATAGCTGACGACTAGCGGGCGGCGACCATCGACTGGCGACCGGCGGGTGGGCGGCTAGCGGGTGGGTAGCCGATTAGTAATAGCAAGTAATGAGAAAAAAAAAATTATTTCTTATTTTTATTCTAGAAATAAAGAAATATAAAATTTTTACTTATCATTTCTGTTCCAAACCTATTTTTGGACTAAAAATTTATTCCAGAAATAGAAAAATAAACTTGTGTTACCAAACAAACTAATCCAAATCTATTCTTAAGAACAGAAAAATAGTTTTGATTATATGTAGAATGGTCATCATATACACTCTAAGAGTCGAAGGGCATGATTGTGGGTGTGCGATCAGGCCAGAGATGGGCTTGATTTGATCGGGTTCCTGTCTTGGCGTTTAGTGCCCTCTCTCTCTCTGCTGCTTTATGCTGGCTTGGTCGCAGAGAGAGAGAGAGACAGAGAGAGAGAAGGGACCAAATATTTTCTCCATGCAGGGATTTTTTTAACCTTTCTGGATTTTAACGTCTTGGAATGCGTTGAATGAAACATTGCCGTCGTCACTGTCCTGACGCTTGTATGTGCTTATCTGCTTTTGTTGCTTCGGCATGGAAATTCCGCATTTCGCCTCAGATTCTCTTGTTCATCGAGGTAACGACGAGAAGCGCTGGTTAGTGTTCCCGGTCAATGTATTATCAAACTATCTACATCGTGACAAGTTTGGAATTATTGGTGCCATTTTGGTTGGCAACTGGTTTCAATTATATACACCAAACCAATAACGAAACAATTGCCATACTGAGACCTTGACCTCTTCTAATCACCACTCACCACATCTTTTTTTTCTTTTTAATTTTGTGGCCCCTTGGAAAAGGACCCACTATACTCAATACTTAGGGGGACGACCAATGATGGCAGCTTACAGCCATCGATGTCAGTCTCTTTTACAATATCACCCCGTCAATTATTTAGTAAACATATATTGCTATAGGTTTTTTGAGCTTAAATAATCTATATTAATATATAAAATAAGAATATTAAACCTCTTAAAAGATCTCAATTTTTTTCCTTCCTAAAATATCATTAATTACTCGTTAACAAATATTGAATCCATGATCAAACGCGTCAAATAATAATTACATAATATCTCTTACATATTTTAATATTAAAATTTGAATTTTTTTTTCCAACAACAACAACCCTACCGAAATATTTCAAATCTTAAAATAAGTGTATTCTTTTGTAAATTGTGTAATTTTATCAATTTTTTTCCTATTATTGATCATTCAAATATGTACTAATATAGTGGTTTTTTTTAATCTTTCAAATTTTAGTTTTTTGTGTGCACGCAATCGCATGTGCACAGTTTGTAAGTTTTTGTTATCGGTAGTTGTTTTGGTTTTTTCTACAACTATCGTGAAAACTAATTATAGGTCCAATGTAATGCAATTGGTTGCTCTTTTTGTTTGTACAAGAAATAATAAAATATAGGAAAATGCTATATTTATCCTCTTCCTGGGCAACTAAGGGTGCGCATGACAACGCTTCTTGACTAGGGAAGAGCTTTTTTTTTTTTTTTTTTTTTTTTTTTTTTTTTTTTTTTCAGAAATAATTCTTTTCTATTTCTATTTCGGAGAACAATTTCTGAGTAAAAGAATGTGTTTGATAACTACACAAAATTTCTACTCTTGGAATAGAAAAAAGAATAGAAATGCGTTTGGTAACGCAATGTTTCTTTTTGTATTTATTCATTTTTTATTCTTACTCACGGATCATCGACCGCTAACCGCCGCCGCTCATCGCCGCCCGCCGCCGCCACTGCACGATCGCCGGCCGCCAACCGTCACCACCGATCGTTGCCGCCGCCTTTGGTGACCGGCGGTCGTTGGAGGCCGATGGGAACATGCGGCGGCGGTCGGCGGTGACGGTCGGTAGTCGTGCAGTGGCGGCAGCGGGCGGCAACCAGCGGCGGTGGCCGGCGGTCGGCGGTGGCTCCGGGCGGTTGGAGGTGGCCGCGGCAAGAGAGAGGAATAAAAAAAAATAAAAAAGAAAATTAGCTTATTTCTATAAATTATTCTTGGGAACAAGAAGCAACTTTTTTTTGTTTCTCGTTTCTACTCCAATTCTATTCCTGGGAATAAAAAAATAGAGAAATTGTTCCTGGAACCAAATGTTTTACTAAATGGATATCTGTTCTTTTTTTTGTTCCGGGGAACAAAAGAACAGAAATCCAGAGGAACAAAAATGTTACCATGCAGACCCAAAAAGGTGTACTTGTGCTTCCTAAGAGGCATTTTGGTGTGCTTCTCCATCAGACCCGAAAGGAAAAATTAAGGGCAGAGCCAGAGGAAAGAAGAAATGCATCATTCCATTTTTGGCCATTCTTTCACCGTGATCGTTGCCCCGATCCTTCTCTGCGGGCTCTTGTTTCAATTTTCTCCATAAGATAACTAGCGTGCATAGAAAATCGAGAAAATTCCAAATAAGGATCCGAAATTGACCAAATTTCTCAAATAAGGACCCGAAATGAACTTTGTATAAGATAAATACCTAAAGTGGACCCATTGTCTCAAATAAGGACTCGAAGTAGTTGAATGAATTCCAAATAAGAACCTGAGCTTGCTAGTTAGCCAAATATTCGCCGACTATCAAGAATGTGATATTTCCAACGACCGGAGTTTGGGCAATTTTGTCCAATATATATATATATATATATATATATATATATATATATATATATATATATATTTATATAGGGAAAATTAACAAATCCTAAAATAGAAACAAAAACACCCTAGGTTTTCTACGGTCTCCCCATTCCTTGTACCCATCATCTACAAAGTCAAAGACCGAAGTTCTCTCATTCCTTGTACCCATCCTCCGCAAAGTCAAAGACCCAAATTCTCTGCTGGTTGAGGCACGAATTCAAAAACAAGAAGAAAACCATAATGCTTCTTTCTTTGTTTGCGGAGACCCAAATTCTCCAGGAGCGACAAAAATCGAGTTGCGATGATGACCGGGTAGCGATTTGGTTGAGAAGCAGCTAGGGAGAAGAAAGAAGAAAACGTGAACAACTAAATGAATAATCTAAACTTAATTAATTTAGAATTTTCCCTCTTTTTACAATCACAAATTTCTGACAAAATTGCCCATATTTTAATCGCCGAAAAATGTCTGCCGACGAACTAAGGTCCTCAATAGAGATTAACTTGATTACTTCGAGTCCTTATTTGACACAAAATTCACTTCGGGTCTTTATTTGAAACGATGGGTCCACTTCAGGTCCTTATATAACACAAAGTTCACTTTGAATCCTTATTTGAGAAAATAGATTTACTTTGGGTCTTTATTTGAAATTTTCCCTAGAAAATCGAAATCTTTCATTTTTTTTTTTCACTCTTTAACTTCTCCTCAGCTTACTTGGAGAATCAAACAATTTTATTTTACTTAATGAAGAATTGCTTGTGTTAATTGGTATTTGTAAATATGCCGAGGTATCACTTGAATATTTAAGAAATTTGTGTTGAAGGAATTGAAAATCTCTCGATTCTATAATAATATTAAGTTCGACATCCAATAATTGATAAGTTTTAGAATTTTCAGCATATTTAACAAATACTCTTTTTATTGTCCTCGATCCTAATTTGGTTTGCTTAGGATCAAGAATTTCTATAATAAGCACGACATCCCCATACTTTTAAATATTATATATTTGACAACCTCTCATGTTATTTTTGATCAACATGGGATCAAGGCATCACATGTTATTTTTGACAAATTTCCTTGGAATTTTGAATTTATTCTCAGACAATCGAGATACGACTGAACGCATGGTCCCCGCTCCTGCTCAACAAAATAGTAGTTTCTCGATGGAATCTGCTTAAGAAGGATAATTTAATCAAAGATAAATATCCCTCTATTATTTGTCCAGCCTGATCAGAGAGATGCCCGCAATTTTACCGAGCGAGCATGTGCCCTCCATTACTCGGATTTATATGTTAGAGAACTTCTATAGATTCCGAAGATGGGGTGACCATAAGAATTAAATGAGAGTTCATCTCGTCTTTCGACATCACGAGATTTGTAATCACATGCAATCACATGCTTGCCATGGACTAGTCAATTAGTTAGTACTTAATTAAGACTTGGCTTATCACCTTTATGTTTGAGGAATTTAACAATTCACTCTCTCAATAACCATCACATGAAAAGTGAAAAAGGTTGCTTGATGGAAAACTTTTTTACGCCTATACCGTATGTTGGAATTACTCTTATTTTTCATGTGTCAAATTACATACAAGGAATCGGTCCATCTAGGGTTAGCTCACTTAGTCATTCATTAGCAAAAAATAAGGACACATATATGTGCTTGATTTGGATTATTTTAGCAGATGAATTTACATTGTTAAATTGTAAAATAAATTTAATCAAATTAACAAACAACTGTTGTCACTAAACTAAAATATCAGTACTGAAATTGAATATTTGTATGAATACGAGGACCAAAACTGTACTTCTTTTAGAAGTTTCTACAACTAAGAGCCACGTAAGCTTGTACTCTTCCAGATTATTTTGTCCAAACACAGTTATATTCAATTTGAATTTTTTTCCAGTAGCATTTGAAAAATGATTCAAAACCACAATTTCAACATTTTCTGTGGAGTTTCAATGAGAAGTCAAAAAATAATATGCTTCCACCGTTTCACGTCACACATTTTACTTTAATTGCTAGAAATATGTGAATTTAATATTTTTCAGTTTTGTTAAAAAAAGATGTGCATAGTTACTTAGTAAACATGCGCTTTTCATCGTTTGAAGTTGGAGGAATAAGCCTGGCTTATTTACAAATAATGTTAATAGGCATATTAAAATTGATATATCAAGTGATATAACCATATCATAATTTAACATTTAGCAAGTAAATAAATAGGTTTATTAAATAGATATTACAAAAGCGTGAAAATTAGGGTTGTTCTTGTTGTCTTTTAAGAAAACTCATTTTTAGAGAATAGTAAATTTTCGGATCCCTTTAGTCAATCTTTTAGAGAATCTTGAACTTTCCATTTTCTATAAAAAGAATGTCCTGAATTTTCAACTTGATCTTGGAGAATACCGACTCAGTTAAAAATGTCAATGGCGCAGCCATTAGACTAACCGTTCGAGGAGATGATTGTGGGTGAGTGATCAAGCCGGAGATGGGCTTGGCTTGATCGCGTTCTCGTCTTGGCGTTTAGTGCCTTCTCTCTTTGCGGCTCTGCTTGTTTTGTTGCAGAGAGAGAGAGAGAGAGAGGAGTGACCAACATATGAAGGGACGGAGCAGTATATATTTTTTCTAGCCTCCGTGATTTTAACGTCTTGGAAAGCGTTGATTGAAATGTTGCCGTCATCACTGTCCTGACGCTTGTATGTGCTCATCCGCTTTTATTGCTTCGACATTGAAATTCCGCGTTTCGCCTCGGATTCTCTCGTTCATCGAGGGAACGACTAGAAGCGCGTGGTTACTATTCCCAGTCAATTTATTATCAAATTATCTGCGGCCTGACAAGTTTGCATTATTGGTGCCATTATGGATGCCAACTGGTTTCAATTAGGTAAACCAAACCAATAAAGAAAGAATTGCCATACTGAGACCTTGACCTCTTCCAATCACCACTCCAAAATATTTTCATTTTAAATTTTGTGGCCCCTTGGAAAAGGGATCCACTGTATTCCATACTCGGGCACGACCATTGACGGCAGCTTACAACAATCAATGTCAGACTCTTTTACAATATCACCTCGTCAATTATTTAGTAAACATATGATTGTTATCTGTTTTTTGAGCTTAAATAATCTTTATTAATATATAAAATAAAAAGAATATCCAGCCTCTAAAGGATCTCTATTTTTTCCTTCCTAAAATATCAGTAATTACTTATTTAAAAATATTGAATCCAAGATCAAATGCGTCAGTTAATAATTACATGTAATCTCTCACATATTTTAATATTTAAATTCGAACTTTTCTTTCCAACACAACAACCTTACTGAAATATTTCAAGTCTTAAAATATGTGTATTCTTTTGTAAATTGTGTAATTTTATCAATAATTTCTTTCCAATTATTGCTTGTCTTTCACATCAGTGTCCTGACGCTTGTATGCATTCATCTGTTTTGGCCACTTTTGGACGCGTACCGTAACAGCACTTCTCTTTATTTTTTGTTTTATTTCTTTTATTGCTTATCATGGAAATTCCCGTATCACCTTGGATTCTTTTGTGCATTGAAATTTCAACCACAAGCTCGTGGTTACTATTCTCGGTCAATAAATTACCATTTACAATCAATAATTTCTTGCCATTTATTAATAATTCAAATATTTACTTATAAAAAGATTTTTTTTATCTTTCAAATTTAGTATTTTCCGTACACGCGATCACGTGTGCACATTTTGCCAGAGGTTGTTATCGGTTGTTGTTTTGGTTTTTCTGCTAGTATAGAGAAAACTAATTATGAGTCCACTGTAATGCTTGTTTGTCCAAGAAATTATAAAATATAAAAAAAAAAACCTATATCATACTCTCTTTCTTGGCAAGAAGAAAAGGCGTTTTGGTTTTCTTCTCCGTCAGACTTGAAAGGAAAAATTTAGGGCAGAGCCGGAGGGAGGAAGAAATGCATCATCCCGTTTTTAGGTATTCTTTCGCCGTGTTTGTGGCGCCGATCCTTCTCTCCATGGTTGTGTTCGATTTTCTCAGTAGGAAGAAAACTAGTGTGTGTAGAGATGTAGAAGATGCTGATACTGGCATATCTGATTTGTCGATTGTGCCGACCGAAACAAATCCTGCTCCATCTAGTTCGTCGACCGTAAATTCTGATGCATCTAGTTTGTCGACCGCACTGAAAGAAGTTAATAACAGTGCATATAATCCATTGACCACACCGTTTGAAAATGGCTACGACGTGTTCTTGAGCTTTAAAGGCTCAGATACTCGAGAAGGCTTCATTGATCACCTTTACATCAAGATTGTCAATGCTGGAATTCGTGCTTTCAAAGACGATGACGAGCTTCACCAAGGCAAGGGGATCGATCGAGATCTTTTGGGAGTCATCAAGAACAGTAAGATCTTGATCCCTGTTATCTCCGTGAATTATGGTTCGAGCAAATGGTGCCTTGATGAACTGGTTCAGATATTGAAGTGCAAGAATAATAACATGGGACATATAGTGTTGCCTATATTCTACAAAGTGGAACCAATTCATGTGCGACATCAAATCGGGAATTTTGGAGAAGAATTTCATAATCGCAAGACCTATTTCGATCGAACAATTGTGGAGAAGTGGAAGCAAGCACTCAATGAAGTCAGTTTCTTGAAAGGATGGAAGACTAAAGGGTACTTCATTTTTTCACCCAAACATTCTCTACTTTATTTTAGTTTGTTTGGTTGTTTACGGGTTGTCCTGATTCCTACCTGCTTCACTTTCTTTCTTTTTGTTCTTTTAATTAAAAAAGGGCAGTAAGATCTTGCTAGCAGTAAGATCCTACGATGCATAAGTTGTATAAGTTGTTCCTTTTTTTAGAATTCCTCTAATGATATTGACCAATCTAATTATAGATTTTATTGTTATGATCCCATTTGCTTAAATAATAGACTAACTTTTTTAGCGATTTTTTACTCTTATTTACAAAGATAATCTGACATCGTGTCATTTATTTTTCATGTTTATAGTACAACTTACATTAATCTTTGTCAAAACTTTTCTAATTAGATATTTATTTGACATTAACGGTACAACTTATTGGTAGTTCCTATTTAAAGCTCACAACATCATTTATCGCGCATGTTGATTGCCAAAGCCTTAACTTTTATTACCAAGTCACATTCCTCGCATTATTAATGTCATTAATTATTTGTTATTAAAATTATTGTTACAGAAAATGTATTTCATTGGTTTATAGTGAAGCAAAAAAGATTTATCTTTATTATATGTTTGCTTGAATAATTTCAATGCATTCTGATACACCTGCATAAATTGAAGCAGTGCTCTTATTTTGGGGCTACAACGTGTTATCATCCCTTGATGCAATAAAACTGATAAGAACATGAACCTACAATGATGCTAAATTCATAACATGATTAGAAACCTGCAGCACGTAGAATTGCGCCAATAAATAGAAATCCCCCCAATTGTATTCAGGTAGTTCACAATATAGCACTTTGAACAAATTTACATATTGATATTACAAGACCTGAATTCCTCTTGCATCAAAAGCTATGACTTGCTTATTGATTGATGTTTGAACTCTGATGATGGGCTGGCTTATTTGGATTTTTGTTAATTCAAACGCTCTAGAAAGTTTTCAAAGTCACATGCACGAATCCATAATTTCTTTGACAAATAAAAAGTTTAAAATTTGATTCAAATCCGTAATATATACAATCTTCAAGGTTCATTAGCAATACCATCAAGTTTTTTCTGGTTCGATAAATTATGTTAGAGTGATAATGGTATAGGGCATGCCATGTGAAGCAATGACCAGCATTTCCCACTTTAATCTTGGCATACAAGATAATACGGGGGAGGTTTGGCAAAAGCAATTCTTTAAGTTTTCCTATTTATTCCCAGATTTATCTATTATTATGTTATCATTAAATAAATAATATAAAATTATTGTTATCACGTACTTGAACTCCCATCACATTTGACAGGAGTGAAGGAGAATTGGTGAACTCAATCATCCAAAAAGTGTGGAGCGAGCTCAAGCAAGAGTTTGAGTTGGTTATTCTTGAGAATTTAGTCGGAATTGATAATCAAGCGGAGAAGGTTATGAGATTTATAGATGATAATTCTAATACAACCTCATTTGTTAGCATCCACAGAATGAGAGGTATTGGTAAGACAACTCTTGCTAAAACTATCTGCAATAAGCTCTCAAATCAATTTGAAGTATCGTCGCTTCATTACTAATATTTACGGAACTATGTATGGCAAAATGGTATTGAGTACTAACAGAATTTCTTAATCCCTGACATATTGGAGCGAAAAAATCAAGTTTGTAATAAGGATGAAGGGACTAGGTTCCTCTCATCCAAGTTTACACGTAAGAAAGTCTTCATTCCTTTTGATGAAGTGGATGATGATGATGAGTTAAAGGTTTTGGCTGAAAAATGCAATTAGTTTTCTTCAAGAATTAGGATCTTTATTACCACTAGAAACAACAGTATTTTTTACACCGATAGGATAGACTATAACTTTAAACATGAGGAAGTGGATGAGAATCAATCTTTGACTTTGTTTAGTAGAAATGTGTTTCGAAGGAACTCTCCTCTTAGTGAACTTAAGGACCTCACTCATGATTATGTCCACCACCTTAGGGCTTCCCTTATCTCTCAAAGTATTAGGTTCATAATTTTGCGGAATAGAACCAACACTATGGAGGGGTAAAATAGACAAGTTAAGATAAGTCCCTCATAAGAAAGTGCAAGAAAAGTTAAAGATAAGTTACGAAGCATTAAAGAATAGACATATCACTTGTTTTTTCATTAGTATTAATAGAAGAATCTCATATTATGTGTGGGATGCTTGTGGCTATGATGGAATTGAAGTATTGAAATGTGTGTCGTTAATAAAAGTTGGACATAATCGTGAACTCACAATGCATGACCAATTGGCAGATCTTGATAGAGAAATCGTTCGCGAGAAAAACCAGGAGGATCTTCAATATTATAGCTGGTTATGGGACTCCAAGGAAGTCTCGAAGGTCCTAAAGGAAAATCAGGTAACCGTTTCTCTTCGTCTGCTCCCTTAGTCCACGTAATACTGTCACAGTGATGGTGCTTTAAGTAGTGCTTGCTCTAGTGTACAGAGAACCTTTTATTTGCCCTCGTGCCATTTCATTGACGTGATCATAAAGTAGGCGGTTGCTCTCTCTTAGTAAGTACTGTTGCCTATTTGAGATTTTTCTTAAACAAGTGTACATTATGAAGTTATCTCCAAGAATGAGATATTTTCAAATTTATTAGTATTCTATATTGAAAAGATCCTGAAATTAGTTATGTTTTTGAGACATGCAGTAAATAATTTGACTGTGCTACTGTAGACCATAACTTATTGGGATATATAAATTTTGGAATTCTGATTTCTAGGTCTTAGAATTTATATAATAGCAGTAACCAGCACCGCATTTCTCGTGAAAGTTCAACCATTAGACCATAGTTGAGCTTGGAATGAATACTTATTTTCAGTATCAGAACTCACATGATAAAGGACTAATTTGAAACTTACCAAACATAATTTTAAAAGGATATGAATATAAATACATATAAACAGGGAAAATTGCATAGGAAGTCTTAAATCTTGAGCATAAAATGCAATCAAGTCCTAAACTTTTCAATTGGTTTAATTAAGCTGTAAACCTTCTTCAAAAAGTGCAATGAAGTTCGTTTGATGAACAGTACCTAAAATTGCCTATGTGTCACTCAATAAATACTTATGTGGTATCCTTAAATTGCACTTTCAATATAATTTTAAGACTTAATTGCATTTTTTTTATGGAGATTGAAGACTTAATTGAACCAGTTGAAAGGTTTATGATTCAATTGCATTTTTTTGCAATGGCTTAAGACTTGATTGAACCAATTGAAATATTTAGGAGTTAATTGTAATATGTGCATAGGGTTTAGGACTTGGGGTGCAATTTTCCCCAATGGCATTACACGTATTACATGCAATGACCATTAAAAAGAGAAATGTTTTATTCGTTTCCACATAAAAAGTCCAAGAGATAAATACTCTAAAATTCTATTATGTATATATTGTAATTGTGAAATTAGTTAATTGTACTAGTTGAAAGGTTTATGACTCAATTGTATTTTTTCTGCAATGGCTTAAGACTTGATTGGACCAATTTAAATGTTTAGGAGTTAATTGTAATCCGTACATAAGGTTTGCGACTTGTGGTGCAATTTTCCCTAATATCATTACATGTATTTCATTAAATGACCATTAAAAAGAGAAATGTTTCATTCGTTTCCACATAAAAAGTCAAAGAGATAAATGCTCTAAAATTCTATTAGGTATATCATTAAGTATGTGATTGTATTGTAGTTGTGAAAATAGTCATAATTTTGACTCTGCTACTTTCAATCCCTCATATGATTTGATAGAAGTTGTTGCTCAAACGACTAACACTGATGTGCATTCTCAACGGGCAACTTATTTATAATTTCAAGAGCTCATTCATATATTAGCAAATTCAAAGCCCACGCATATGTCTTTTGTATCACATCATAAAATAAACTACTAATCAAAAGAAAAATAAATGTGCTGTATATTTTATATTTAAATAAACTGGTGTAACTAACTTATACAAGTAAATAGCTACGGCGTTTCATGTAATTATTTTAGTATGTTCCTTCTTCACTCATGGTGCCGTCATAAGTCGAAATCAAAGTGGTTCTGCTAAAACTGATACGAGATCTTCATTGAAGTTTATTCCTACATTTAATAAAAAAGTCTAAAGTTATTTTTGCATATATTTTCTAAAAATGCATTTAAATTTAATGATTAACCCATGCGAAGTGTGAAGCATGGACAAGAGTACTAGGACGACTTACAAAATAAACCATAAATGAAAGACATTTAAAACATTATAGAAAACACATTCATAACTCAATTTTAAATATTAATGAGTATATAGCCAACTAATAAAAAAGAACAACCTTTGGCATCTGGGACAAAAATAATACTACATTATAAAATCCTAAAGGGAAGCCCAGTCTTTTGCACGTGGGTCGAAAACAACACAACTTTTGAAACTTCCCAAAGTAAAGCTCAATTTTTCAGAAAATGACACCTGTTACAAATTCTGCCTATTAATTACCCAAGCGTGATCCTACACGGCTCATTGCGGTGACATGCACAACGAACCATGTTAAGCCTGACCACTATTGACTTTTTTCATTTTTACAAAATGCTAGAAATTTGGTAACAAAGATAAACTAAGTTCTTCGTGTTGGTTGATGTGGCTCGCTGTGTCCGTCAGCACAGTGAGCAATTTAGACGATTTATGTTTGTTTAACAATTATAATGGGCGGAATATGTAACGGGTTTCAATTTTGTTCCACGAATAAAAGTTTGAACTTTTTTGGTACGTTTGAAAGGTTGTGCTATTTTTTGTCCTTGATGTAAAAGATTATGCTATTTGGGAAGTTTGAAAGATTGTGTTACTTTAGTCTCTAGTGCAAAAGATTGAGAAAATTCTTCAAGAAGTCCTAAAATTATTATATGTCAGATAATTTAGTCATAAACTTTCAATTATACTAATTTAGTTCTAAACATATTGATGATTTGCTAATTTGGTCCATCCAGCGGACAAAAGGATTTGCCAAGTAATTATACTTGGATAATTAATTATTTGTATTTATGTTATAAATCAAATTGTAACTATATTATAATTTATGTTAAACTAACAAGTTAAGGGAGAGCATGAATTTAGTTACCATTATTATCTTAGTTACATTTAATTAGAAAATAATTATTGATAGTATTCCAAGTTAGTATTACTAAAACTATAAATTACATAGGATATTAATATAACTACTATCCAAAGTTTGGCTACTTATAATTAGTAACAGAACAACAAAAATGAGCATATGTTTTTCTTAATTAATTGCGGAAGTAGCACAGTCGAGTAGTATACTTAAAACTAATCAAATCACATTTTGATTTTGCACACTGCAATTCAATTAAATCCCGTGCATTGCGTGTGCATCCTAACTAGTATAGTATTGAAACTACATTACAGGAACAAGAGAATTTACAAGTTGTAAAGTTTATCGTACATGATTCATTATATCTAAGGGTAAAAGTAGGTTTATGATATGTGTTAAGAAACTATAAACTATTATACGTAAAGAAATAAAACTAAAAGAAAGAAAACATCATAATTCTTTCTGAGATCCAAGTACTTATGACCAAATTTCAGAATCGAAGTTGACATTCTTCGCTTTGTTAGCCTTCAAAAATAGCAAGCACTATTAGTATTTATCATCATAATGTTCATTGGCCGAAAGAGAAATGATATCTTTCACTTTGCTATACATCAATGCATATTAATAGCAGTACGAACAAATGGTATCAGATTACTTTAGCTGGATATATATAATGAATGTTGATTCTTACTTATAGGGAACAGATCACATTAAGGCCATTTATCTTAGCAAATGCAGCTCAGAAAGCTCCAGCGCAATAGTCGACCACAGTGGAGATATCCACATAGATGAACAATTTGGCAATTTAACAACTCTAACGTTTCTTCACGTGAGTGGGGCACATTTTTTTGGAGATTTTAAGAATTTATCTGAGGATTTAAGATGGCATCGATGGTGGAATTGTCTCTTGAACAATTTTATTGTAGAGGAATTAGTTGCACTTGATTTGTCGGGAAGCAAGATTTCAGATAAATGGCAAGGATGGAGTTTCATCATGGTAAGAGGAAAGAACCAAGCCTTTTTTTTAATGCTTTCTTTTCAATCATAATCATTTTGGGCTAACCCCTTGACAATTATTATTCTTATTTTTTTTTACTAGATGGCAGAGAAGCTAAGATTTCTCAACCTTACAAATTGTGAATACTTAAGAAGTACGACCTTTCTCTCAGCTTTTAAGAATTTAGAGACTCTGATTCTCAAAGATTGTCAGAGACTAGAGCAAATTGACTCTTCAATTGGAGACATGAAGCTAAAAAATCTTGACCTCACAGGTTGCGAATCCTTAAGAAGTACGATCTTCCTCTCATCTTTTAAGAATTTAGAGGTTCTAATCCTCAAAGATTGTGAGGAAGTGGAGCAAATTGATTCTTCGATTGGGGACATGAAGTGTTTGGTACACTTGGACTTGACGGGATGTAAGAGCCTTAAGGGGCTCCCAGCAGAAGTGGGTAAATTAGAAGCATTGGAGAGACTCCTCCTAAACAAAAGTCCAAACATTTCTGTAGTGCCAGAAGTAGGGGCTTTGCAAAATCTAGATATTTTGAAGATTTGTCGCACCGGGATAAATGAATTACCAAATGGAATTGGAAGGCTGAGCAAGCTCCGAGATTTAGATGTTTCATGGTCCACACAATTGACGGGGGAAATGCCAGAAAGCTTCCATAATCTTTCTTCCCTACAATGCCTTGATTTTCATGGTTGCGAGGAGCTCCAATTGCTACCGGATCTTCCTTCTAGCTTAACTTATTTGAGTGTCACTTGTCAAAGTCGTAGATTGCCTTCCCTTTCCTACCTGACACATCTCAAGGAACTACAGCTTCATGACTGTAAATTTCTCGAAGGCCTCCAACCCATAGATGTTGAAGAATCAGGATTAGCAAAATCGTTGAACACTCCCTTGAAAATCTTGAAAATATGTGGCTGCAAGTTTATGAAAATACTGGATGTTTCACAATTGGACCATCTGATGATACTATTTGCCGAGTATTGCAACAATATACTTGAAATTCGAGGTCTTGACAGATTGAAGTATTTGGAAAGCTTGACTATCAGAAGGTGCGCTTCAATTGAAAAACTGGACCTTTCACAATCCAAGGGTCTAAAAAAGTTAGATGCTCGATATTGCAAAAATTTAGTCAAAATTCAAGGTCTTGATAAGTTGGAGTTTTTGGAAGAGCTACATATCACTGAGCGCACTACAATTGAAAGGCTAGACCTTCTAAAATCTGAGGTTCTGAAGATATTTACATGCTAAATATTGCAAAAACTTAGTCACAATTCAAGATCTCGATAAGTTGGAGTTCTACGAAGAGCTATATATCACTAAATGCACTTCAATTGAAAGGTTGGACCAACCAAAATCCGAGGGTGTAAGAAAATTACATGTTGTAAATTGTGAAGACATAGTTGAAATTCAAGGTTTCGATAAGTTGGAGTTATTGGAAGAGCTATATATCACTGGGTGCATTTTAGTTGATAGGCAAGACTCTCAAATCTAAGGGTCTAAACATTTTGAAGGTTGAATAATGCATGAACTCAATCGAAACTCAAGCTTTTTTTATGGTTGGAGTTCTTTGAAAAGCTAGATAACTCTGAGAGTGCTTAAAAGCAATTTCGGACGCAAGTTAACTCAAGACAATACCTTAATGGGAACGTGGAATTTAGAAAATTACGAGAAAAAACCATTTGACTCGATCTTGGAATGACAGAATATGAAGAAGACGACAAGGATGAGTCAGAATGGTTGAGATAATGCACATTTCCTAACAAAGGTAACGTAAAGTAAGTAAGCTACCTTTTCTCTTTTGAGATTTATCACCTAATTTTCATTTGTATTTCCTGTTTGAAATATCTTATAAGATTTGTTACCTTTTCATTAGTATTTCCTAATTGACAGGTCACTGTTTTCTTACTTGAATACAAGGAATCCGGGGGAGATGCTTATGGAAGTTAATGTGTGCCTTGGCAAAATTTATCTGCTCATCATGCCAATGATGGAAATAGATCAAACGGCCTTCTCAGTGCATCATTTATCATTTGTCTAAGGTAAGATTCTTCATCCTATGCCAATAAATAAATAAATAAATAAAGATTCTTCGCCTTTGATTGATGTTGGAATGTTCGAATTGCCGAATAAAAACTGATGTACATGGGCATTTGATAGCATGCACATAGAATAGTATAGGTCGAGATGCTAAATGAAGGACCTTATATGGAGGTCATATGATGTGAGGTTTTAGTTTGCTAAGGTGGCTTAAGAATGAATTTGCAGTGTAAAAGGAACATGTTGAGAGGGCGTCCCCTAGTACGCATGCTCTACTGACTTGGGACAAAATTTGTCCAACCATTGTGTTTCACGTAGAATTGTCTATAAGCCGATTAAAGTAATGGCATTCGATCGAGAAAAGCTGAATACAAGAATAGCCTCTTCTCCTAGTGGTGTGGTCATGAACAAACTAGCAAACAGGCCAGAATCAAAACTATTGTGAGTTATTTTGATCAATCAAGAAAGTTGCAACTCGAATTTTGCTCCCTAATAATCCATGTTCATCTGTTTTGAGTCCGGGATATACCTACAAGGAATATAATAGATTAACCCAAAAAATACTTCTCAATGTTTGTAGCGTTAGTAATGTCATCAGTCATTTACCTGAACTTTTAAGTCAAGCAAATAGTGAAGACGGCATACATGAACGAGAATGTCTTTTGACATAATTGATTGCAGTGTGAAATATCCTTGATATTATGCATAAGATTTTACTGGTGCATTTACTTGCTGGAAAGAAATATATGGGAAGTGTTTCCATTGTGTCCAACGTGACATCCTCAATTCGAACCTCTATTTAGACCGTGAGGGATGGACTAAGGATCAATACGTCAGTAACAAAGATAGGCTGTGATTCAATCCTAAGGAGCGTTCACGAGCTGACTAACTGATTAGGGGCTAGACAATTTAGAAACAGGGTTGCGATAGATTAAAGCATTCGACTATGAAAGGACTGTTTGATCATAAGTATCGCTATGGATGATCATGTGCTGTCATAAGTCAATCATTGGATGGATATAGATCGATTCAACTTAGATATATATACTAGTTGCGGGTGACGCCGCATGGAGTTCGTGAACGACCCTAATATGATCCTGAACGATTGTGAGTCAGGGCAGGCTGATCGATCCTACTTGATTGCCTGAGAATCAAGGGTCATTCATGGATCGACCAAGCTCAATTGAAAGTCGCCCATAAAACCCAGCACAGGCATTGAACTTAGTTCAAGTTTAGTCACTGAATTCTGCCAATGCCACCTAAATTCGCTTTGGTCGCGTTAAAGCCTTTTCCGATCAAAGCTTGGCCACAAGCCTCAGTCCAATTGCAGGTATCGACTATAGATGTTATCAAGACATTCCTTTCCAAATTTTTAGGGAGCCTGTTAGTGCATTAATTAAGGAAATGCACTAATTTGAGGATATAGACTTTACCGAACCTAGAGGTAAATCCAATTTAGCCTATTAAGATTTAAATTGAGATGCGACAAATTTTGTTAGGCCATGGACACCAAGGTAGGCACCACTTTTGGCATGAATGGGAGGAAAGGACCAAATTTCCCTTTAGTCTAGCCAACAATTGAGATTTTAAGAAGCAATCCAAGCCATTGATCTTGGATAAGGCGCATGGGCAATTGAAGGGCCAAGATGTGCTCTTGAAGCCCAAGCTTGGAGTCATGATGAGTGAAGGACAATAATTCAAGGTGTAATTAATGCTTGAAAGACAAGCTTTCATCTCAAGTTTTATCTCCTTCCCTCTTAAGTTGCTTCTCCTTCTTCTTTTCTCTCTTCTTCCCCCTCCTCATTCTTGGCTAAGCACCCGTCCTCTCAACCTCTCTCTCTCTTTTTCTCTTTTCCTTCCTTACGCTCGCGCCCCTCCGCCCATCTGCCCTAGTCGTCGCCTGCTGGACTCTGTTGCCTGTTGGATGCCACTGTTGCCATCCTTGTACCACTCGTTTGCTCGCTCGTGCCGTGTCGTCCATCGTCCCCTGTAATCGTTGGTTGCCACCACCACAAGCTACTGCCCCTTGCTTGCTGTCCTCAAGCCACCAACCTGACACCTCTTGTCTCATCCAGATTGTAAGTAGATTTCCTTAACGCTGGCTAAATTGTTGCGTTACGCGACTTGGATTTAGGACCGCCCTTAGTGCCATAGGACTATCCTAGGTTGAGGAACATCGTGTGCTTAATTTTATATGGTTTGCTCATAATATGCTTGAGTTATGTGGTTTAGGATTGATTGATGAACAATTATGAGAAAATTAAGGTTGCTCAGGTTTGGCATAGGTTATGAAAATGACTCACTTAGGCTAAACTTGCCTTGATTGTTGTTGTGGATTGGTTATTATGGCTACCTATGCTTGATTTCCTTATTTGGATGCCATGGATGATAGTATGAGTGTTATATGATATGATCTTTGCATATGGATGTTCATAGGACATAGTCAATGCTTGAGTTCACATCGAACCGCCAAATCTAGAATGACAATGGTTCTTGGACATGCGTGGAAGTGCGTCAGGCTAGGTCATTCTCTTGGTTTGGCGATATTGAGGCATATCGTTCAATGTGGGTATGACCTAGGCCGGTGCTCAAGCGTCACGAGTAAAGCCATGATTCTTTTTTCGTGCTCAACTTGCTTTATTGTTGCATAAACAATAGGTCATGAGTTACACATCACTTGGCCCGCCCTTGTGGCGTTCATACTTAGACTAATGAGAAAGATAAAACCAATTGCTTGAATGCTTGATTTGTGTGGTCATACAAGGAGTGCCGTCACCAATGGATTTTGAGACAATACCCTCAAGTCAACAGGATGCCTCATTAGTGAGAATGAGATGATGTCCCCATGTCAACGAGATGCCCCCATGTCAATGAGATGCCGTTCACGGGATGTGTTATTTATAGGAATGATGTCCGATGGATTTCGGATGCTATGCTTGAGGGAGAGAGACAATGTGACATCCTGAAATTTTAGCCTTATAAGGGACGAATGAATGTGAATTTCGTCAATGCATTGTTGGTTGATCTCACTCGGAATTGATCACTCCTGAGATACTGACCTTGAGGGGAAAGGCTAATGAGGACGAAACCCGTACGACTAAAGAACTCGACCTGGGAAAACGACTTGACCGTGAGACTTGCGTGAGGATGATCCTGTAGATAGGCAGGTCGATTCTAAGGGCGACTAGAAGTCGATTCGCGGACAGAACATAATGGAACGACGGGTGATTCCGTTTATCGTTATCGAACCCGCGAACGACCCTATGTCGATCCTTAGTGATCGTGTACTTTGAAATAAGAATATATTCTTCGTAATTTCATGCAGTCAAGGACGTCCATGCGTTGAGATGTCTTGAACGTGGTTTGGCACGAGTCGGTTACGCGTGAATCCTCTGAGCCGCCCGTCAGTCTGAGTTGTAACTGAATGTCATTTAGCGAAATTGACATGGCAAGAGAACTTAGGATTGGACTTCGAATTATCGAGAATGTCCGGGACGGACTTTAGATAAAGCCGCTTCAACAGTCGACAGAGCCAGTGAAGCTGAGCAATTGAAAAAGGGATTCGGACCGAGGAAGCGAGCCCGTGAGGACATGGGCCAGGCCAAGTCAGTGTGGGCCTTAGGCCCAAGTTGGGACAGCCACCAAATGGGCCTAAGTCAAGCAAATGAGCCCATTGGGCCAAACCAACTATTCATCTTCTAAGCCCATAGGCCAAGCCTTAACCATTTCAAAGCCCAATAAATTCCCAAGCCCATTTCTTAGGCCCATCCACCAATTTCAGCCCAAGGATAGATTGGTAATTTGTGCAACGTGGAAATGACCAAATTGCACCCAAAAGCAAAGGGATAAGGGCAAAAGAAGAGAGAGAAGATGATGTCATGGCATGGGGACTTGAAGTAGCCATTTAATGGCCTTAATGAGGAGTGCTTTCAGCCCTCCCATCACTCTCTCTCTCCCCCATTCGGCCTCCAAACGGACGAGCTCCTCTCTCCCTCGTTTTCCTCTTCCTTAAGTTTTTGCTCCAGTTGACCCTTCAGTGAAGAATCGAGTCAAAAGTGGTCTTCCCGGATGAATCAGAGAAAGATCCACCTATCACCGTTACCGGAAGAGACAGACCGTTCCAACGAGCCTAATTTCGTCCCGAAAGGAGCCGCCGGTCGCCGGTCCGTCTGGCCCGCCCGCACGGACTGTTTCGACTTTGCAGCCCGTTTTCTTCTATTCCAGCCATTCCTCCGCCCATCCTAACCTCCAGCAAGATTCCCAAGACCCCCGGGAGCCGCTGGTTGTCTACCAACCCTCTCGCCGGAGCTCCGGCCAAGCCGTTCAACTTGTTTTCTTCTCCAGCAGGGCTATTTTTCAGAAATTTCAGTGGGAGTTCGAGCTGTGGTTGCTGTGTTGAGCTTGGGACTACCTTGTATCATTGTGGTAGAGGTTCCGGTGCGTAGCCACCATCGCTGCCGCCGTGTCGGTATCTCCGGCCCACTTAACGGGTGAGTTTAGCTCCTAATCCTTCGATTAGTGCCTAAACTTGCTTAGGGTTGGTTTAGTTAGATTTAATTCTAGTTTATGTGATTTAATTAAGTTGTATTAGTCCTAAGATAGGTGGTTAGATTAATGGCTAAGATTAGTTTAGCTTAATCTTACTTTATTTGCTTAATGTGGTTTATGTGGTTAATTAAGTATGCTTTGCTTTAATTAATTGATGGTTGCTTTAATTAATGCTTTTAATACTTTCTGAATTTAATTGATCATTTATTAAATTTTGAAAATTTACTGTTCACTCGACACTATTCATGATTTACTATTCACGAGGCATTGTTCATGAGTTAATGTTCACGAGCACTGTTCACAAAGCACTGTTCATCCAGAATGCGAAAAGTTGTCTAAATTCATGTGTGTTGATTTTATGAAGTGAATGGATGTGTAAATGCATGGGCATCCGCATGAATTGAGTGTGATTTGTAATTTTGGGTATTTATCCCAAAATTTATTAATTTCAGTAATTAATTGAAAAATAACCGGGCGTCGGTTGACAGCGCCAAAAATATTTTAGTGAACCATTAAATAGTGGGATTTTATAAGAGAAAAATATTGTATTTTGGCTAAGACCGACCGTGTACCCACACATGAGTATCTTTATCGGGAATGATAAGAATGGTGATTTGATTAAATGAATATTTTTAGCATACTATGAAGGTATGGCTGGCAGCTTCTGGCGAGCAATAATAGTATATTATCTCAGTAAATGAGGCAGCTTCTGGTGAGCTATAGTATACTATATTGAATATTGCGGCAGCTTCTGGTGAGCTATGGTATACTATATTAAATATTGCGGCAGCTTCTGGTGAGCTATAGTATACTATATTGAATATTGCGGCAGCTTCTGGTGAGCTATGGTATACTATATTAAATATTGCGGTAGCTTCTGGTGAGCTATACTATCTATATATCGGCTCAAGTAAGCAGTCCTGGACTATGGTCGGACTCATAGATAGTATTGATTGAGATGACCGGGGAATGGTCATAATGACGTGGAATCGACTAAGTCGATTGATCGATGACTCGATCTGAATTGATGTGTGAAATTGTTATATGCATTAATTATATGCATGAGTGAATCACATTGTTTATGGTATGCACACATGAATCGATAATGTGCAGGGTGTGGCAATGGCCAGGTGAGATCGCTTATGATGCGACTCGTGTGTGATTGATGAACTACATCATCTAATGGTCATGTGCTTTGTGTGTATCATGCTGAGTGATATTGTGCAGGGCATGGCATACCAGGTGAGGTTGTATGCGAATCAACTATTGTTTGTTGGTTGCTGGCTGTTGGTTGTTGCTTGTTAGTGGGGTGGTTCTGGATAGATACCCTGGGTTGAGTTGGTGTACTAACCGGGGCTTAGGGGTGTAACTCGCTGAGATTTATATCTCACTGGTTATTGAATAACCATTTTCAGGTCCCTTGTGTGAAGAACCCGGAGCTTGAAGCGGAAGGGTCAGGAGCATAGGTGGCTCAGTAGTTCTTTATGACATAGACCTTCTGTATAAGCTTGAAGTATTTATAAAAGTGTATTTGATTTGAAATTGGTTGTCCTGCTTTTCTATCCCATATATGTTGTTGTCAGGGGATTAGTGAATTCGCTTCCGCATGTGCAATAAAATGAAAAGGGTCGGTGACAAGTCTTGGGAACGTCGCAAAATTCTATCGACCACCGAGGGATGTGCGCATGCCCGAGGTTCGGGGCGTGACAGACAATGTCTCGGAGGTTTCCGGAAGAGCCGTAGGGTTTCGGTTATGTGTGATTAATAACTGGACTCGAGATAGCATGGTAATATAGGATGCCATATGATTCTCAAGGCACTAAACGTGTGCGAAGTTTTTGAGTGCTATACGCATATTTTGAAAGTGATGTTATGGCTTACACATGTATGGCATGGTCTTATATAAGGTGCATGAGACGCGCGTGTGATTTAAATGTCATTTTAGTGACTTAGAAGGCATGTGCATGCTATGATTGATCTTGTTTATGAATTAAGAGGCATGAGGATGTCCTATAGGTCGATGTTTGAGTCTTAAAGGCATTGATAATGTTGTGGATGCTTATATCCATCATGTGTGAATATTCTAGCTATTATTTGCACTAATTGTGACTCGTGTGTGTTTGTATGCCTTTGATTTGGACTCGAGGGATTTAGGTTTAGGTTAGATCCCCTTCCCATTTATAGATAAAGGCAAAGCTTAGACTTTGCTAATAATCTACCATCGACATGTTTAGGTCGGAAATTGTAAGACTCTGATGCAAGGCATCCACCTATGGGAGGTTGAGGATTTTTACTTGTTGAGTTTTCAATTTACTGTTGTTGTTTAACCTTTTTCAGGTCGATAGATACAGACCCCTTACCGCACCACTTCATGAGCTTAGGAGTACTTATTCGCATGGAGACTGCAGTGATAGATAAGTTTAGGGAGGACACTATCTTTCGACAAGTCACCACCACAATTTGGGTTGATGAGGAGTACTGCGACCTTGTCCCACATTACTATCAGGGGTGGTATGCGTGGTTTGACAGAGACCTGTTCGGACTGGGTGAGGACACAAGCTCGCTAGATAGCCTAGTGGATGACGCCTAGGTAGCAAGTCTGAGCAAGGAAGCCGCTTTTGCTTAAATCTCATTAGAGGAGATAGGCTCCCATTTTGCTGCTTTTAACCCCTCCTTTTGTTTGTCTTTTTGAGTATGTAGGGATTGACTAGATCAGAATGGCCCGAGAAGTGAGGGTCTATAAATTTGTAAACGTTCTGATTAAATAATTTAAAGCTGGGAATGATGCTGGAAGTATATGTTCGTGAGTGTAGTTCTTTTTAACTATCCACTGTTAATTATTGATTGATTGTGTCTTAGAGATTGCACGTTTCTATATGTGTTTAATAAAAAATAATAATGAATGGGACAATGACGCATCCTGGGATGTTGTGAATTGATCCTAAGGTCAAGGAAGTTGCGTTCCTGACTCGAGGTTAGGGCCTGGGGCGTGACTTCCAATATGTGATTTCAAAACTGTCTTGCATTTTGTTGGAAAAAAAGCCGGTAGAAGAAATAGCTAATCTTTTCGATGCGCAATAAACAAATTATCTTGGAATGTACGTTGAATCACGGGTAAATGATGGATGATACGACTTCACGATGGTCCAAATACAATCACGTGGAAAGTATTCGCGTTCCACAGCGTTAATGTTGACTGTCTTCTCTAAGTAGGAACGGAAGCCTTTTTGTTCTTTGATGGGGAGTGGAGGTGAAGAGAGAGAACCTTTTTAGAATGTTCTTTCTTCCACCAATAACACTGGCTATTTTTCCAGAATTTATTTATATAACTTCTCTCAAAAGATAACTTCCTTCACACCATTTCAAAAGGTGTCTCTCTATCATATCATATTAAGATGAATCGATGCATCTTAACCGCACTTCATCATGGATGAACCAATGAAATTTAACATTTTCGTGACTCGACCCCTCGATGCGCATGATGAGAAAGGTTGGGTTTAAAGGTACTCGACTATAAGAACTTCACGGCACATACTCCAAAAGATGTCATCACTTTATCTTTTGGGATCAATCACATGAGTTTGCTTGATTACGGTCTTGAGCTCTCCCAATCTTGTACCTCGCGTGATTGTGGGATTTCTTGTAACTCTACCTCAACGCCATGGCATGTCTTCATCGATAGTTTTAAGGTTGAAAGGAAACTAGACATAAAGGTGAGTTTAAGGGTATTTCGATCATGATAACCCTCTTGACCGTACTCTTCATCCAAAAGGATGGTGTCACTTCGTCCTTTTGGACTACTGTGACATCGAGTATGCTAAATCATGATCATGAACCTTTTTCTAATATTCATACCCCTCGCAACGAGTTTGTTTATTATCTATGAGTTGTTTAAGACAACCTATAACGATCCCAACTCCATCTCTAGGGTCACGAGTGAATGGGGTTATTTTCGCGACATCCCAAGTGCTTCACCGCCCCATTTCTTTTTATATTTTCATTAAGCACATGCGGAAGCGTACATATAACACCCAGACAACAGTAAGCAACCAGGAAAACAACCACTTGTAAACACACCATTACATCAATTATATTTACAAGCCATTTTGTCATGGGCCGTTATATTTACAATCATTACATGCTCTATGCTCAAAAGGTCAGAGTAAATCTTAGCTTTCCTATCAAGACTGTAACTCCTCCATACCTACAATTCTAAAAAATAACGGGGTGCTCAAAAGGTCAGAGTAAATCTTAGCTCCTCTATTGAGACTGTAACTCCTCCATAACTACAATTTTGAAAAATAACAAGGTGAGTCATGGACTCAGTAAGTAAAATTCCTAACTCTCTACTAGGAAAGCATTTCATCATCAAAGCCCAACAAGTACAACACTCGCAAACAATGTCGATAGCAAATTAGTCGCAAGTCTATTGCCACCTCTCGACTATCTGTATGTAATCCACTTTCAACTCACCAAACAAGCTTATCGACAACACATATTAACATGTTCAATAAGTTCAATAACCGTATGAATAGTTCTTCTCATGCTTTCAGGGGCTTCCAGCCACAGGTTGGTCATCCAGCCTTAGGCCAGGCATTCTACACTTTTAGGGGCTTCCCATACTTTCAGGAGCTTCCTAGCTCAACTAGGGCATACGACAGTCAAGCTAGGCATCCTATACTTTTAGGGGCTTCCTAACTCAACCAAGGCATCCCGTTCAATGAACAAGGTATTGCCGCCAACGCTATGTGGTGATGAGTGCTTTTTCCTCTTTAAGTGAACACACAAGTGCATCACACAAAGCCGGTTTTTCATCTTTTATCTTAGTTGACGTATGCAAGGCCCGAGGGCATGCTCATTCAAGTGAGTTTGCCATGCCCCTCAACATCATATTATAAAATATTTTGGGAATGATTCTTGGTTCGTGGCTTGAGTCGCACGCTTAGGCCATCGCGGCTTGACGTAGATTC
The DNA here is from genome assembly GCA_014182395.1 of Eucalyptus sp. ANBG9806169. Lineage (NCBI taxonomy): Eukaryota > Viridiplantae > Streptophyta > Magnoliopsida > Myrtales > Myrtaceae > Eucalyptus > Eucalyptus sp. ANBG9806169. The sequence continues at coordinate 46,055,122 of CM024577.1, forward strand.
CATGTCGAGCAAACCTTGACCTTGTCCCAGGGTGTGAATACACTCAAGCATGCAAACATGAGCAAACACACAAAAGCACATTACAACATACACATGGCTTACTCGGGCGAGCACACCTCTAAACTCGACAACGTAGGTTATCGCCCTAACGAAGAGTTAGAGATTCTACTTACCTTCGATAAACCTTGATAAACTATAAGTGACTTTACCAATAGAGGGTCATCTGATGAAGCAGTGAGCGAGCAAGGCTGAGGAGAGAGAGAGAGAGCGACGGTGAGAGGGCGACGGTGAGAGGGCATGAGAGAAAAGAGAGTATAAGTGAGGGAGGAAGAGGAGATGGTGTGGAAATTGGGGGGACAATGCCTCTATTTATAGGCAAACCCCTTGTAATTTCCCTTCTATGTGGACCAATCACATTTCTTTAGGTGGACAACCTAGGATGAAGAGGTGGCTAGCTAAAGGGATGGGTGGCAACTCTAGCTCCTAGGGGCGACACTTGCTCATCTTTCCATTGGTCCACCTAAGGGGTTGAGTCATCATGTAATAATTACATGTAATTATTATGGGGACAACTAAGTCATTGACTAAGCCTCTCCCATTTAATGTTCGGATCTTGAGTAATCATTCGGCTAGATATCTTCATATTACAAACTTGCTCTCCAAGTTTCTTCTCTTTAACAAACTAAGGTCCAAAAGCATTTAATGCATTCTTATTTTCAAGCTAAGAAGTCTCTAGATTAGCTTGCTCCTCAAGTTGGGCATGCAACCCCCTTCCCTTCCAAGTTGGGCGTGTGACCCTTTTATCCCGGGGTGAAAGATAGTTTCGAGCAATTTTTGAAATCGGCATTGTTACCATATCAAACGGGCTGGAAAAATTATAAAATCTTGATATGTTGTAGAGAAGATCTCAAAAGAATTTTCGTGAAGGAAACATAGCCAAATTCGTGCTGTACAAAGGACAACCATTTAATGAACACAACCCAAAAATTCGTCCGTCGAGCAGATTCAACGGTCAGAGAGAGAGACTCATTTTGAAATTCAAATCTTCACAAAACTCTTTGAAATTTTAATATGTTGTAGATATGGATGTCATTAAAACGTTTTTGAAGGAAGCATATCCAAATTCGAAAGGAAAATTTTTATAAAAATTCGAGAAAGCAACCTAATTACCGTTTTCACTATATTGGACAGGTTCTATATGGTAATTGATTGGGCCTTTGTCCCAATCATTTCACCTAAGAAAAATATGAAATTGAAATATATTGTAGTCCAAGATGTTTTAAACAACTTTCATGAAGGAAATTTCTCCAAATTTGAAACACAAAGAGTTCTATAAAATTGGAAAGCAAGAAAGGTTCAACAGTTTCAAAAAACTGGGAAGTCAAAACCTATGAAACTCAAGGTGGCAAGTCTATGGAGGAGATGTGGTGCCCCTAATGATCTTCCAAGACCATCATTCATTAATTACTTGGCCGATGATTCATCAAGCATTTAAAGTTGGAAATAACTTGTCTTCGAAGTCTGAAAGTAGAGGAAATGATGACCCTAATCTATTAGGGATACATGGAGATGTGATTCACCTTATTCATTAATGGCTTGTCATGATGACTATACACCTAAGCTTGTGACTCACCATGTTATCATTACTTGGCCTAACTTAATCTCAAAGGAAAATCTTATGGCAATGATGATCAAATCCTCAAATGGCCACCTAAGCTAATGATTCATCCCTTCATTTAATGCCCAAGATATGGTCATCATAAGTCTTGGATTTTTGGCACATGTTTCATGCCTTTTCTTGCTCATTAAGCCAAGCATTCTAGAACCTTCCATGGGTTGGTTCACTTAAGCCACAAATTACTAACTTATTCATCAAGGCAAATCTTTTGGCATTATTACATAATCTTAATATGGACACTTAAGATGATGACAAGGCTTCTTGCATTTAATGCTTGAATTTATGTAATCATTAAATTTGGATATTTCTCACATGGCCTATTTTCAAGAACTTGCTCTTTAAGCTAAGTTCTCTAGAACCTTCCCTTGATTGGTCCATTTGTGCTATGACTCATCAACTTAATCCCTAAGGCAAATCTTTGGAAATCATCACCGAATCTTCCCAAGGCCACCTAAGGTGATGAATCACTCCATTTCATTAAATGACTAAGGCATTCTAGAATATTCTATTTTGTCCATTTCCAAATAGTATGGCGAACATGGAAAAATAGGCCATTGGAAGTGCAATCGGGATCGGACAAGGGCTTGAAGTTGAGGATGTTACAACTCTTCCCCCCTAAAAAATTTCATCCCCGAAATTTCAATATGCACCTGATTCTCGGAATAGGTACGAGTACTTGCATTTCATGGTCTCCTCACTTTCCCATGTTGTTTCCTTTGTTCTATGGTGTTGCCATAGGACCTATACTAGGGGATTGACTTTATTACACAAGACTTGCTCCTCCTGACCCATGATCCGCACCAGCTCCTTAATATACGACACTTTGTTGTCTACTTTGATATCTTCAAAGTTTCGCATGTGTGCTGAATTGGGCTCATGCTTTCTTAACATCAATAGGTGGAACACATCTTGTACTTGAGCAAGTCTAAACAATAAGGCTAGTTGGTATGCTAAATTCCCTACCCTTTTAAGAATTTCAAAGGTCCTACGTACCTCGGGCTTAGCTTTTCCTTCGCCTTTCCATTGCGCACTCTGATTATTATTCCTCAAAATGGTACATAGTCAACATGGTTGGATCTATTGTTTCCTCTCGTGGTCACTTGATCCTGAGTACTCATATGACAAACCTAGAGAACAACTATAAGAATTCTAAGGGAACTTTTCTGTACCACAATAAGAAGTCAGTGGTCACGAACTACTGTTAGAAAATCAATCAAGTAATCACATGCATGAGGTGTTTTCCTAGCTAACTATCCCATATCCCAGCGCACCTTATCACTCAAGGTAATAACCCCGCTCTTATACAAAAAATGTAATGACCCCAACTCCATCTCTAGGGTCACGAGCGATGGGAGTTATTTTCGTGATGTCCTAAGCACTTCGCCATCCCGTTTCTTTTTATCTTTTCATTAAGCACATGCAGAAGCGTACATATAACACCCAGACAACAGCAAGCAGCCAGGAAAACAACCACTTGTAAACACACAATTACATCAGTTATATTTACAAGCCCTTTTATCATGGGCCGTTACATTTACAATCATTACATGCTCTATGCTTAAAAGGCTAGAGTAAATCTTAGCTCCTCTATTGAGACTATAACTCCTCCATACCTATAATTATGAAAAATAACAAGGTGAGTCATGGACGCAATAAGTAAAATCCTTAATTCTCTACTAGGAAAGCATCTCATCATCAAAGCCCAACAAGTACAGCAGTCGCAAATAGTGTCGATAGTAGATTAGTCGCAAGTCTAGTGCTACCTCTCGACTATCTGTATGTGATCCACTTTCAACTTACCAAATAAGCTATTTCACCAAACAAGCTTATCGACAGCACATAGTAACATGTCAAATAAGTTCAATAACCGTATAAATAGTTATTCTCATAATTTCAGGGGCTTCCAGTTGCAGGCTAGTCATCCGGCCTCAGGCTAGGCATCCCATACTTTTAAGGGCTTCCCGTACTTTCAGGGGCTTCCTAACTCAACTAGGATATTTAGCCATCACGCCAAGCATCCCATGCTTTTAGGGGCTTCTAGCCACAGGTTGGGCATCCAGCCTTAGGCCAGGCATCCCATACTCTTAAGGGCTTCCTAAACTTTCAGGGGCTTCCTGGCTCAACCAGGGCATCCGGCCGTTAAGCCAGGCATCCCATACTTTCAAGGGCTTCTTGGCTCAACTAGGGCATCTTGTTCAATGAACGAGGCATCGTTGCTAATGCAATGTGGTGACGAGTGGTTTTTCCTCTTTAAGTGCACACACAAGTGCATCACATAAAGCCGGTTTTTCATCTTTTATCTTAGCCGATGTATGCAAGGCCTAAGGGCGTGCTCATTCAAGTGAGTGTGCCATGACCTTCAACATCATATTATAAAATATGTCGAGAAGGATTCTTGGTTCGTCACTTGAGTCACATGCTTAGGCCATCGCGGCTTAACGTTGATTCCATGCTGAGCGAACCTTGAACTCATTCTGGGGCGTGAACACACTCAAGCGTGTGAATATGAGCAAACACACAAAAGAACATTATAACGTACACACAGCTTACACAGGTGAGCACACCAAAACTCGACGACGTAGGCTATCACCCTAAGGGAGAATTAGAGATTCTACTTACCTTCAATAAACCTTGATAAACTATAGGTGATTTTACCAGTAGAGAGTCGTCTGATGATGCGGTGAGTGAACAAGGCCGAGGAGAGAGAGAGAGGGCGACGGTGAGAGGGCATGAGAGAAAAGAGAGTGTAAGTGAGGGAGGAAGAGGAGATGGTGTGGAAAATGAGGGGACAATGCCTCTATTTAGAGGCAAACCCCTCGTAATTTCCCTTCCAAGTGGACCGATCACATTTCTTTAGGTGGACAACCTAGGATGAAGAGGTGGCTAGCTAAAGGGATGGGTGGCAAGTCTAGCTCCTAGGGGCGACGCTTGCTCATCTTTCCATTGGTCCACCTAAGGGGTTAAGTCATCATGTAATAATTACATGTAATTATTATGGGAACACCTAAGCCAATGACTAAGCCTATCCCATTTAATGTATGGATCTTGAGTAATCATTAGGCTAGATATCTTCATATTACAAACTTGCTCTCCAAGTTTCTTCCTTTTAATAAACTAAGGTCCAAAAGCATTTAATGCATTCTTATCTTTAAGCCAAGAAGTCTCTAGATTGGCTTGCTCCTCAAGTTGGGCGTGCAGCCTCCTTCACTTCCAAGTTGGGTGTGTGACCCTCTTATCCCGGGGTGAAAGACAATTTCAAGCAATTTTCGAAATTGGCATCGTTACCTTATCAAACGGGCTCGAAAAATATACAATCTTGATATGTTGTAGAGAAGATCTCAAAAACATTTTTTTTGTGAAGGAAAGTTAGCCAAATTCGTGTTGTGCAAAGGGTAGCAATTCAATGAACACAACCCAAAAATTCGTCCGTCGAGCAAATTGAACGGACAAAAAGAGACTCATTTTGAAATTCAAATTTTCACAGAACTCTTTGAAATTTTAATATGTTGTAGATGTGGATGTTATTTAAAATTTTTGTGAAGGAAGCATGTCTAAATTCAAAACGGAAGATTTTATAAAAAATCGAGAAAGCAACCTAATTACCGTTTTCACTATATTAGGCAAGTTATATACAGCAATTGATTGGGCCTTCGTCCTAATCATTTCACCTAAGAAAATATATGAAATTGAAATATATTGTAGGTCAAGATGTTTTGAACAACTTTCATGAAGGAAGTTTCTCCAAATTCAAAACACAAAGAGCTTTATAAAATTGGAAAGCAAGAAAGGTCCAACAATTTTGAAAAACTGAGATGTCAAAACCTATGAAACTCAAGGTGGCAAGTCTTTGGAGGAGAGGTGGTGTGATATCCGGATTTCACCGGACCTAGAGTACGTAACGGTTTGTGACGGGTTGACGAGTTTGTCGTCGGACTATGTCGTTGGTACCACTTATGACCCCGTTTCATCATCATCCACGCTGTGCCGATATGTCATGTTACCACCTTAGGCTGTGACGGGCCCCAACCCGTTGGCGTTGCCACGCCATTTCCCTGTCTTGGCTATCCTTTGCTTTGATACCACTCTGTTGTGGTGGTATCCTTTTACGGCGGCGGCTTTGTTTGAGTGACCCTCGGCCCTTAAGATTCGCTGTGACTTTCATTGGTCCCCGTGCTAAACTATTGCGGAAGCAAATACATACCCCATTCAAACTTAAAATGATGCACATGATATATTGACCAGGCACTTTATTTATTTATGTTTGTCGGACGACGTTAGTCGGTACACATAGGTAAAAAATTCCTATATTTGGCTAAACCAAAATGGGATCGACTATCCAATTGTCTATCCACACCATCGTCCTGGCGTCATGTCCTGGCTTCCAAAAATGTTGTCGTTCTCCCGAGTCCTCTACTACTCCACCCCGCTCGACCCGTTGTCATCATCCCCCGACAGCGGCAATGGTCTTACCGTGCACCTGTTGACCCGGGCGTACAGGACAACAAACCCCATCAACACTGGGCCTGTGGTAAGTCCGGTGTCTAAGGTAAGGATCACCCGAATCCAGATAAATGTGATCCCCGGCAGGTCGGGGTCGGGGTGCTTCGTCTGCTCCCATCCGAGGTCAATGGGGATACCATAGAACATACCAGAGAACGCGGGCTGTAGTGGCATCTCTACGTCTCTGAAATATGATGGCCCCACGAGGGGTGAGTACAACTACTTAGTAGTCAAAGTTCTACTAAACTATATTATGTACGTCTACCGTTACCCGATTCCACTCAATCCAAAACAAAACACATAGCTGGAGCAAGGAGTATGCATCAATTCAGAAGAATATCATAACAAAACGGCATATCAAAACACAATGAGAATTTAGAAACTCAATATATCTCAATTTACTACCACCATCTTCCAAAGGGACCAGTGTTTGCATCTTTCTAGGCTCTTGCACCCTACCTGGCATCATGAAGACCTTTGGTTCCATATTTTAGTCATCGGGCATCCAAAGCGTGTTATGTCACACTTCCAGGCATCTCACACCCCGCCTAGCATCACAAGGAACCTCCGGGGCTCACTAGGTATGATGTCCCAAGGCATCCAGTATGTGTTACGTCACACTCCCTGGCATCCTGCCTTCCAGGGAACCTCCGAGGCCCACCAGTCCCTAGGAATCCAAAGGCATCGCCATCACGATCCTCTCGGCAACCCAACACCTGAGGCATCTTCATCAATGTGGACCGGCGGCATTCATTACTCAAGTACCATGGTGTAGTCATCTAACAATTTAATGCCAAAACATTTTCGTACCGCCAATATAGAGAATTGCTTTAGTTTTCAAAATCCCAATTCATGGTATAAGGCAATGTGCAATGAAAACTTTAGAGATATACCAAATTAGTGGCAATAAACCTCACATAAAATCCCAAGTTCAAATACCAGAATAATTCTAAATAAATCTTTATCGTTCCACCCTGATCATAGTCTGATCATAGTCTGAAATTCATAGATTTGGACTTAGAACGCACTCATGCCTTGAAAAACTTGATAATTTCATCAAAACAGTGCATATATGTTGAAATATTGAAAACAGCACATCAGCGGGTCGATAATTTCAGTCTCGACCTCAAAATTTTGAAGTTAAAGTTTTGAAATACCAAAATTAGTATGTTCATGAGTTCCAAAACCAAACATAATTGTACAAACACAAAATTCTTTCTGAAATAGCTCGTAGTTGATCCAACGACTTCCAAGTTCACAAATCAATGCGAGTAACCTAGAATAATGTTAGTTTATGGGACGCATTTCACCAAGCAACGACGGAGTTCATGTTATGGGTTAGTAGATATCGACTTGCCTTAAGTCCAGTGGTGTCGGCGACGAGTGAACCGTGAGCTGCGAGCTGTGGGCGTGGTTGGCAGTTGGACGATGCAACGGTAGACGGAGACGTGGCTGGTGGCTAGCTACGGGATGGTGAGGAGGCCGGTGATGCGGTGGTGCAGGTGTTGTGGTGCGGGTGGTTGCCAGTGAGCGGCGGACAACAGGTTTTTGGAGCAGAATTTCTATGGAATGTTGCTGAATTAAGAGAATGGTGTTGAAGAAATGAGGGAAGCTCCTTCTGCCGCTATCTTCACCACTTATTGATTTCATGAGTCAACAATCTAGAGTCTTGGTGGTAGCCAAAGGAGAGGATAGCCAAAGAGTCAAATGCTGGGCATGATGGACTACAAGGGTGAGACAATACCTGGCTGTGCCAGTAGACACCGAACCTATGAGTAGGTGGTACCCTTAGGGGACAAATTTAACAATTGGAACGCTTGTGATTGATTGAGCTGATGAGAAGTTTCAATTGTTGTGTGCATTAATTATATGCAAGTGGGATATGAACTGTGTTGATATGTAGGAAGGAACTAAGGCAAGGTCAGTTCCTTGTTCTCATTGAGTGATTCTGTGGCTAGAGCAACCTGAGGCATATTTACTTCCTAATAAGGGTTTAGAGGGTGGACTTGCTGAGACACTGTCTCACTGGTTATTGTATAACCATTTTCAAGTTCTTAGATGGTGTTGGTGGAGGACCGAAGCCCCGGAGTCGGTGAAGGTGAAGTCTGATGGATCCGCATCTGTGTCCTACCAGTATATTGTAGGATAGCTTCTTTTGAGAGTCGATCATTTTATAGACCTTTACCTAGACTCTTCTTGCATATAAACCCCGTTGTTTATAAAAGTGTGCTTTGGTGAAATGTTTCCCTGCTTTCCTATCTCATATTGTTTGTTGTAAGGGGTTATTGTTTCGCTTTCGCATGTGCATTAAAATTGAAAAGGTTGACGACTAGTCCTGGGAAGTCGCAATTGTATCGACCGCAATGGGATGTGTGCGTTCTCGAGAGTAGGGGTGTGACATCCCCGTTTAGTGGTATTAGAGCGGGTCAGTATTTGGAGTGATAAGATGTGATGAGTCATGGGATAGTTAGTAGGAAAAGCCACTTTTAATTTGCTGATGCATGTGAGTGATAATTGATTGGTAGCTTGTTTGTGGGGTCACTCAAATTCTAATCTGGTGTTGGAATTGGGAAGCAGGTTTCTATAAAGAATCTGCGAGATGAGTGACCAAGAGCAGATGACTCCTAGTAAGAGGACTATCGGACCTACAACTCGGGGTAGGATGCCAACTAGGGTTGGTGCCCGAGGTGGTCGGGGTAGAGCACAGGTTGAGCCCATGTGGCATCCTAGAATTTCATGAAAATCCCTAAATGTGCTATGAGCCATGGATAGGCGATGGAAGCACCGTCATTGTATTTTGTAGCCTTTTTGACCCATGATTTGCAATGAGATTTATGGCCAAGCTTTAATGGATAATTTTTTTTATAGGAAAGAAAGTTCTATCATTGGCCATATGTGTTATAAATTGGAATTTATGGATTTATGACTACAAGTTTTATGGCCATATTATTTTTGTAAGTTAGGAATTTATTTAAGTGAAAGATATTAGTAGATTAAATTAGAGAAGAGTGGGCCAATACTCTTAGGCTAAGACCAGCCCACGATCACCCACCATTCGGCCATATGGGCCTGGCCCGCGAAGCCCAAGGGAGAGGAGGAGCTGCCGTCGACCAAGCTAGCCCAAGCCCAGCCGGATTCAAGCCCATCTTGCATGGCAATTGCCAAGTGGCGCCGGCATGCAAGATCATGAGGGGGAAGAAATTAGAGAGTGGGGGGGCGGATTAGGCGAGGAAAGGGAGAGAAAGAGAGGGAGTCATCTGAGAGAGACGAGAGAAAGAGAGAAAAAGGAAGAAAGGAAGAGAGAAAGGAGAGGCTGTGCGTGCGAGACGAAGGAGGAGGGCCGCCCGCCGATCGTCCGCCTAGCTCTTCGCCTTGCCCGCCGTTTGTCGCTGTTTTGTGCTTAAATTCGAGGCAAGTAGAGTCCATTTCTCTATTCTTTTGCTAGCTGAAACGTATGCATGCTAGCTGGTGAGTGTTGGATGTGGTGGAGGTGAGGAGATTTCGAAGTAATGGGGAGGAATGTGATTGTTGTGCATGCTGTATTTGGAAAAGTCAGCCCGTTCCTCCGTGAGATTTTGAGTTGCATGTGATTTTTAGTGGGAATCCTACTTCGACTTCTTAACAAAAGTGGTAGAGGACATCTTGATGTATCACATATAAATTTAGAGGAAAAGAACAAGTATAGGTAGGTGAAATCATTGTTCTTTGAAGAAGACTAGATCTGGAAATTTTAGTACTGACCCTTGATGAATGCATGGACGGTAAGGCAATCTTTTTGCTGAAATTTCACTTCGATTTCTTAACAAAAGTTGTAAAGGACATCCTGAGGTTTAACATATCAAAAATTTAGAGAAAACAAACAAGAATAGGTAAGTGAAATCGTGGTGCTTTGGAGATGGTTAGATCTGGAAATTTCGGTACTAGGAACAGGGGTTTTAACCGTCTATATTTAATTATCCAGGACGAATTTGACTTCAATGTTTTCATGAAGTGTCTACCTTATGGTCTTGACTATCACATAGTTGAATTTCATAATTTTTTAAGGTCATTTGGGTATTTAATCGGAAATGTTTCTAAAACTGTGCAATCTGATGTGTTCGGACTTTGTAAGTTGCGATGCGTGGACTATATCGTTTTATATGAGATTCTTTTGGAAAAGTGTTTTGCATGAAATATCTCTCTTTATGTCTTGCCTATAACATATTCAAATTTCGTAATTTTTGAAGTTCATTTACCTATTTAACCGAAAATGTTTCAAAAACTGTACAATTGTGAACATGAATTATGATAAATTAGTATACCGTCGGAGGTGTGAGCTGACGATGCCCCGGGAGTGTCGGGATGCCCGGAGGTGAGTGCCGGATGCCCGGAGGTGTGTGCCGGATGTCCTTGGGAGTTTCGAGATGCCCGGATATGTGTGCCGGAGGTTCCTCGTGATGCCAGGTTGGGTGCGAGCGATAAAATGTGGGATGCAATTACTGGTCCCGAGAAAGAAAATGTGGTGATCCAATTGAAAGATAAAAGCTGAAATTGAATCATGCATAGTATGGTGACATGTATGCATGGCTGTATGACGTTATATGTATAAGTGCATGGTGGTATGTGCACATAGTATGGTGACATGTATGCATGGCTGTATGATGTTATATGTATAAATGCATGGTGGTATGTGCACATAGTATGGTGACATGTATGCATGGCTGTATGATGTTATATGTACAAGTGCATGGCGGTATATGCACATAACATGGTGACTTATATACATGGTTGTTTTGATGTAATGTGCATGGCTGAAAGGTAAGGTATGTTTAACATGTATAAACTATATGTGCTCTACCATGATGTCATGATTGTTCTTATTGATGCATTAAGTAGTTTAATGGATCTTTTACTACTGAGTGGTTGTGCTCACCCCTTTGGGGACTAACATTTCATATTAGAAAGATGCCTCTCCCACCGGTCACGCGCGGTACCTTTTACAGCCTTCCATTTGACGTGGAGGTCGAGTGTATGGAGCATATATGTGTCACCATTCCTGGTTTGGTGTTCATTCGAGTTCGCGTGCTGGTGATGTATGACATGGACCTGGCTGAGGGCCCGGTCGTCAAGGAGTTTTTTTCTGTCCACGTTCGTCGTGACGGAATGATGCTGGGGATGTTGCTGCCGCCGCCGTGCAATGCACCAGGGTGGGTGTGATGGCCCGCGTGAGGAGTGGGAGCGGACACTTTTTGGGGATAGCCGACACTTGTAGATGGAGGGTTATACGTGATTGATATAGGGGGTCGAGATCTCTCTTTTGAGCTATAGCCAAGTTTAGCTAAAAGTCTTGGCTTTTTGGTTGTATCGACCTGAGATGTCCATCATAAAAATGTAAATATAAGTGGCTCGGCTTTATGTTTTCCTTCGATGTGTAGTTGGTGTGCATTGTATCATCGTTACGGGAGTAGAGGGATGGTGAGACTCGTCTTTATCTTCGCTATGAGCTGCGCCAAATTCTTTTCAAAAAAAAAAAAATGCCTAAGAACTACAGTTCTTCTTTAACCCCGAAACAAAGATAAGTAACTGGTATTCAATAGGTAGAGCGATAGGTATTTGTGGCGACCTTAGTTGTTTGGGGGTGCCATAGGCCAGCACTATTAGAGTAGAACCACCCCTTGTTGGTGCTGTCGGAGCAGCCCTTGGTGATCTGAGAATGGACGGGATCATGCAGGTGCTAGGGATGATAGGAAACCGGATGGAGCAGCAGGCTCAGAATCAAGCTACCTTTACAGCCGCCGCCACTGCAGCCGCCACTACTGTGGCCAATGCCGCCGTGATGCTGCAGTCGCCGCCGCCGAGGTTCACGGGAACAGGAGATTCCGAGATTACAACCCTTTGGGTACAAGACTTAGAGAAAGCATTTACACTGCTGAGGTGCATCGAAGAAGAAAAGGTCACCCTTGCAATATATCAACTGCAAGGGATTGCAAGTACTTGGTGGAGGGCCACCGGTGAAGAGGTATTTCCAGAAGGTGTAGATCAGGTGTGGGACACCTTCATTAGAGCGTTCAACGACAAGTATTTCTCCAGCTGCGCCAAGGATCAGAAGATAGTGGAGTTTTATCGCCTTTGTCAAGGTCAAATGATAGTGGACCAGTACGAGGCGAAATTCACTGAGTTGTCACAGTACGCTCCACGATTGATTGAGGATCCCGAGGAAAAAGTGAGGAAGTTTAGGGATGGCCTTCGACTGGAGGTAAAAAATCTGCTAGTACCGTTTGATATAAAGAACTATAATGAGCTATACGGATGAGCCCAGCTGATTGAGAGGAATCTGAACAAATAAGCCGCCGCATCTGGGTCGCGGTTTGGTTCCAATAGAGATAGTAATCGGTTCAGGAGGAAGATGTCATGTTCCACCCAACAGGAAGGGTGGGATAGGAAAGTCATCGAATCAGTTCAGAGCATGTCGTTTCTATGGAGGACAGCATTGAATAGCCCCATGTCCAGCTAGGACGGGTGCTTGTTTTGTATGTGGCCAATAGGGTCACATAGCCAGGAATTGTCACAGAAGATAGAAGGAACTGTAGTTAACGTCGCCGCTACCGATGGGTCAGATCTGAGGAATCACTCCACCAAGTGCACCATAGGGTGGTTTGAATCGACCCCTAGCTCAAGGAATGACGTATACTATCACAAGAGGACAGGCGGAGGATGCGCCTAATGTGATTATAGGTACGGTCTCGTTGAACGACCACGCTGCTTATGCTTTTTTTGATCCTGGAGCGACTCATTCATTTATAGTTGAGCAGTATATTAAGTTGGTAAGATTGATTCCTGAGTTGCTGGAGTTAGTGGTCAGTATATCGACACCATTAAAGGATAAAGTGTTAGTTACAGTGGGTTGTCTTGGTTGCACGTCAGCGATTGGTGAGTGAGAGGGGAAGATAGACTTGATAGTCCTAGCCATGTATGACTTTGACCTGATTATTGGGATGGATTGGCTCACTAGGCAACGAGCTAAGCTAGACTGTTATCGCAAGGAAATTCAGTTTAACCTGATAGAGGGTGAGAGCTTCGAGTTTATTGGAAGTCGAGAAGGACCCTCGATTACCTTAATCTCGTCACTCGAGGCAACCCGTTTGTTAGACAAGGGTTGCTAAGGTTACATGACAACTGTTGTGGATACAACAGTTGAGGAGCTGAAGATAGAAGATATTGCAGTGGTTCAAGAATTTCCAGATGTATTCCTGAAAGAATTGCCAGGTCTACCGCCATAAAGAGAGATTGAATTCGTGATTGAGTTAGCCCCCGGGACAGAGCCAATCTCTAAGGCTCCTTACCGGATGGCTTTGTTAGAATTGAAAGAACTGAAGGTGCAGATGCAAGAATTGTTGGATAAGGGATTCTTACGTCTTAGTGCATCACCTTAGGGAGCACCGATTCTGTTTGTAAAGAAGAAGGATGGTTCGTTGCGTCTGTGCATCGACTATCGACAACTCAATCAGGTGACGATCAAGAACAAGTATCCATTATTGAGGATCGATGACTTGTTTGATCAGTTGCAAGGAGCGTCGATATTTTCTAAGATCGACCTAAGGACAGGATATCATCAGCTGAGGATCAGAAAGGAGGACATACCGAAGTCAGTGTTTCGTACTCGGTACGGTCATTATGAATTCATTATCATGTCATTATGAATTCGCTGCTTTCATGGATCTGATGAACTACGTGTTCAAGGAATACTTAGATCAGTTTGTGATCGTGTTCATCGACGATATCTTGGTGTGCTCGAAAAGTCCTGAGGAGCATGAAAGTCATTTGAGGATGGTACTTCAGACTCTAAGGACTCATGAGTTGTACGTTAAGTTCAGCAAGTGCGAGGTTTGGTTGACTCTTGTTGCTTTTCTAGGTCACGTGATTTTAGGAGAAGGAATCTCTGTGGACCCCACCAAGATTGAAGCAGTGATCAACTGGTCAAGATCGACTACAATGATAGAGATAAGAAGTTTTCTAGGTTTAGCAAGGTATTACAGACGGTTTGTGGAAGGATTTTCAGCATTAGCTTCACCTTTGACTCGATTGCTAAAGAAGGAAGAGAAGTTTGTATGGACAGATAAGTGCGAGTGTAGTTTCTAAGAGTTTAAGCAAAAGCTGACTACCACACATGTATTAACCATACCATTTGGTCCTGGAGGATACGAGATCTATAGTGATGCGTCATTTAGAGGACTAGGTTGCGTGTTGATGCAGCATGGCAGAGTTGTTGCATACGCATCCTGTCAGCTGAGACCTCATGAGCTAAACTACCTGACGCATGACTTCGAACTTGCAGCGATTATTTTCGCTCTGAAGATTTGGAGACATTATTTGTGTGGAGAAAGGTTCCAAATCTTCACTGACCATCAAAGTCTCAAGTATCTATTCTCTTAGAAGGAGTTGAATATGAGACAGCGTCGCTGGATGGAACTCTTGAAAGGCTATGATTGTGATATTCTGTATCACCCTGGAAAGGCGAATAAGGTCGTTGATGCATTGAGTCGGAAGTTTTCAGTGGTGCAGATGTTGATAAAAGAGTGGACTTTGCTTGGGAAGGCTCGAGATTCGGTTTTCAAGTTTGAGGTAGGCCACCTTTTGAATCTTATGGCCACCATCATAATTGAGCTGGATGTTCAGATTAGAATCAAGTCACTTCAGCCGACATATCCAGATGTTTAGAAAATCTTGCAAGAGGATATAGAAAAGAGAAAAGTTGACTTTCAGATTTATGAGGATGGTGCACTAAGGTTCCGAGGACGATTATGTGTACTTGACGATGTAGCGCTTAAGGAGGAGATTTTGTCAGAAGTTCATCGTAGCAGTTACAGCATTCATCCTGATAGTACAAAAATGTATCGGAATCTGTGTCAACATTATTGGTGGTTTGGTATGAAGGCGGACATCGCCAAACATGTCGACAAGTGTCTGACGTGTCAGCAAGTGAAAGCACAGCATTGTAAGCCGGGAGGATTTCTGCAACCTCTCAAGATTCCCGAGTAGAAATGGGAACACGTCACAATGGACTTTGTGATGGGCTTACCAAGGAGTCAGAGAGGAAATAATTCCATTTGGGTAGTGGTCGACAGACTAACGAAGTTGGCTCACTTCATTGTAGTACGAAATGACCTTGATTTGGATAGATACGTAGAGTTGTACGTGCGTTAGATTGTTCGTCTGCATGGAGTGCCGGTGACGATTACATCAAACTGAGACCCAAGGCTCACGGCTACCTGTTGGAAAAGTTTGCAAAGCGCTTCAGGAACAAAGCTGTAGTACAGTACGGCCTATCATCCTCAGACGGATGGCCAGTCTGAGAGGACGATTCAAATCCTTAAAGACATGCTGCGAGCTTGCATGTTGGATTTCAAGGGAAGCTGGGAGGAACAACTTCACCTTGTCGAGTTTGCATACAACAACAGCTTTCAGCAGAGCATTCAGATGACTCATTTTGAAGCACTGTATGGCAGAGCGTGCAGAATGCTAGTGTGTTAGGATGAAGTCGGGGAAAGAAAAATCACAAGCCCAGAGTTAGTTCAACAGTCAGTAGATGCAGTTGTCGTCATTAGAGACAGACTAAAGACCGCTCAGAGTCGCCAGAAAAGCTTACGTCGATAAGCGTCGAAGGCCATTGGAATTCCGAGTTGGTGATCACATGTTTCTGAAGGTGTCACCAATGAGGGGTACTTCACGCTTCGGTAAGAAAGGAAAGCTGAGTCCAAGGTACGTAGGTTCATTTGAGATTCTAGAAAGAATCGGGATCCTAGCGTATCGTCTTGCATTATCGCCGAGATTGGCGCAACTGCAAAGCATCTTTCACGTGTCGATGTTGAGGAATTGGACGTGGACGATAGAGTGTCGTACTTTGAAAGCCCAGTTCAGATCATGGATCACAAGGAGTAGGTTTTGCGCACCAAGACCATCCCGTTGGTCAAAGTGGTCTAGCAACACCACGACACTGAAGGAGCAACTTGGGAAAGTGAAGATTCGATGAGACGATTGTACCCCCACCTTTTTGTTTAAAGATTTGTATGGTTTAAATTTCGAGAACAAAATTTTCATAAGAGGGGAAGAATTGTGACATCCTGAATTTTCGATCCTATTTTCAATTGAATAAATCAAGCCTTTCATCGACGTGCGCCTATAGTGCCATTCTCTGAGCTGATCACTGAAGAGATAACTAGACTATCTGAGGAAGTCATTAAGGGATTTTAACGTAATAGACTTGAGAATTCGATCAGGAATCGACTGCTCGACCGTGCTAATTTGCAAGGGTCATTACGACACAATTAAAAATCGATTAGAGACCCAAGATAGGTCAATTCGACTGAGGTGTGTGATTAAGTGTGGGTGATTCCACCTGATTGCAAAATTCTCATCGATCGACACTAGATCGATTTTCTATCGTTTTGGATACCTTGTGTCCGTGATTGAAACCTCAAGATTTTCACGACAACCAAGAGTCGCAAATGTGTCGAAGATGTACATTGTGGCTTGAAAATAATCGAGCACGGGTTAATTGCACTAAAAATGCCTAAAAACTACCTGGTAGGCTAGGTTATGCTAAAATCGTGTCAGAATGAAATTAACTGCGAATTTGAACTTGATTTCAGAAATTGAAAGTTCTGTCATGTCACGGCTTATTTTAGGAATGCCTACTCAGCCATTGAAGAATTTTCAGCGATTTCAGGATTTTTACTGAAAATCGATTTGGACATTTCGGAAAACGAACGGAAATTTTGATTGGCCGAATTGAAGGGATTTTTGACTTGCAAACCGAGCTACTTGGTGAAAGGGACTTGCAGAAATTATATGGGCTTTTTCTATATCAAAATTGGACATCAAATTTGGGAATTTGTTGAAGAAATTGAAGACCAAAATGTGAAATTCGGAGCTTATAGGGGGCAGCATTTTTGGGCTTCAAGAATTGGATTAATTGGTGGATTTTATACAAGAAAGTAATGGGGGACCTTGGGATAAGTTTGAGGGCTAATAGGGGACCAAGCATTTAATTGCATGGATATGCTTTGTTGACTTCTTTCTTTTTCCCCCCAAAGCGTTGCTGTCTTCGTCGCACATTCAGCAGCCTCCCGCGGTCACTGCTTTTCTTTCATTTCCTCGGTGTAGCCCCCACCACATCATCTCTCTCTCTTCCTTTGCGTCTTGGTCTTTTTCTCTTGCTTCGCTTTCATTTCTTCTTTGGAATCTGCAGCTTCTCCTTTTAATTCATTCCACCGAAACAGCCCTTATTCCACCAATCTTTGTAGCACCATCATTCCACGTCCTCTCTCTCTCTCTCTCAAAGACACCATCCATTGATACCCTTCTGCCACCGAAGTTCCTCTTCCAATCTTTGTCCCCTTCGGTCAACAATTGAACGTTTCCTTCTCCATCATTGACTGCGAGCAGCAACCGAAGCAAGCTGCAGCTGCGTCTTCGTCCGCGAGAAGCCCATCCTCGCATGAAGCAGCGCAGCCTCTTGAGCCCAGCACCTCCGCAAGCGCAGCCCCTCGAGCCCATCAGCCGAGGAAATCCGAGCAGAAACCGTGGGCTTCCTCGGGCCAATTTTCGGGCTCAACCTGTGCCCCATTGGCATCGCCGCTTTGAAATTTTTCGATCCTCATCGCGTCCTCGTCATTTTGGTCCGAGTGGATCGCAAATCAAGTGAGTTAAATCACTAAACCTCGATTAGTAGGTTAATTATACTTAGAGGGTAATTAGATTAAATTAATTAAGGTTTAGGTGGTTAGTTATATTAGATTAGTTACTTAAATATCCTATTTTGCATGTTAGGTTGTTAAATTAAGTTAATTAAGGCGTAGATAGGTTGTATTAATTATCTAGATTGGTTCGGGAATTTTCTGGGCCCGTCTTGGTATTTAATTTTGCAATTTCAGCCTAGGTTAGCTATTTTGGGTATTCAATTAATTTATTTAATTAATTTTAGTAATTATTTAATTATTAAATATTTTCCGGAAATTAGGCCGGGATAGCCGGTGACCGGAATTTTGTGCTAATTGCAATGGTGTGTTTAGATTTCACAATTGGATGTTAATTTGTGCAAATTGAGTGTCGATTGAATTTTTGGTAATTTATTCCAAAAATTGTGAATTTCAATATTTATTCAGAAAATCTCGGGTGTCAGGTTTTAACACCAAAAAGGGTTTTTATATACTATATAAAATAGTGGGATTTTAAATTGGAGAATATCAATTTTTCGGATACGATCTGACCGTGTACCCATATACGACTATTTTCACCGGGTGTTTTAATATGAAGAAAATAGGCAAGGATCACCATTTTAATGGAGACCTTTGAGTGCAATGCACGGTATCTTGGGCCAAGATTAATTGATCGTGTGGGTTAATGAGAACTCGTCTCGAGCTTTTAAGCCGGACATTACCCTTTATGAGATATCCATTCTTTGGATTGCGGATCACAATAGATTCTGGACCTATGCCCCTTTGGGGAAGCCGTCTATTAAGATATGGACGTCACTGTGCTCAATGGTGGTGAGACGATGCCTGGCTATGCCAGAAGGACACCGAACTTATGAGTATATGACTCGGGTCGCGGTAGATTCTAGACCTACGCCCCTTCAAGGAAGCCGTCTATTAAGATATAGACGTGGTTGTGCTCGATGGCGGTGAGATGATACCTGGTTGCGCTAGTAGACACTGAACCTATGAGTAGGTGGTACCCTTAAGGGACAAATTTAACAATTAGAACGCTTGTGATTGATTGAGCTGATAAGAAGTTGCAATTGTTGTGTGCATTAATTATATACAAGTGGGATATGAATAGTGCTGACATGTAGGAAGGAACTGAGGCAAGGTAAGTTCCCTGTTTTCATTGAGTGATTTTGTGGCTAGAGCGCCCTAAGGCGTATTTACCTCCTAATAAGGGTTTATAGGGTGGACTTGCTGAGACATTGTCTCACTGGTTATTGTATAACCATTTTTAGGTCCTTAGATGATGTTGATGGAGGACCGAAGCCCCGGAGTCGGTGAAGGTGAAGTCTAATGGATTGGCGTTTGTGTCCTACCAGTATATTGTAGGATAGCTTCTTTTGAGAGTCGGTCATTTTGTAGACCTTTACCTAGACTCTTCTTGCATATAAACCCCGTTATTTATAAAAATATGCTTTTGTGAAATGTTCCCCTGCTTTCCTATCCCATGTTGTTTGTTGTCAGGGGTTATTGTTTTGCTTCCGCGTGTGCAGTAAAGTTGAAAGGGTTGGCGACTAGTACTGGGAAGTCGCAATTGTATTGACCGCAGTGGGATGTGCGCGTTCTCAAGAGTTAGGGCGTGACATAGTTTGCTAGAGAGAGAATTAATGAGGATCCTTCTTGCGGCCAAGCACACAAACGAAGAGTTGAGTCGCTTTTTCCTTCGGCCCGAGCTTGGAGAGATCGAGAAAGAGATGTAGAGAGAGAGATGTGAGAGAAAGTAAAACTGAAAAATGAGGCCCCAAGTTTGGAGGGAAAAATGTCTTATATACTTCCCTTTCAAGATTAAATCTTGACCGTTGGATTGATCCAATAGCTAAAAATTGATCAAATTGCCTAATTAATTCCATTATGGGCTAATCAAGGTTAAGATGTGTCACTTGATCATCCGGATGGTGTCAATATGTCGAAATAAGAAGTTTAAACCAAATTTATGATTAAGGCCTAATTAGGGGCAATTTTGTAATTTCACAAAACTCGGGTCATTTCCATGAAATATGGAAAATTGAAGGACATGGTAATAAAATACATATGACGGGATGCCAATGGGCGGTGGTCGACCATCGAGAGCTAGCTGGCGAAAGGCCAAATCGGCCTCCTCTGTCGGTGGCCAGTTGCACTGGTCGGACCGGTTCATACGGGTCTGACCGGTTTAGTTTGGTCCTTGGAGTTCTAAATTCTATGCAATTTATGACTAAAATGAAAGGAAATCTTATCCAATTTGAGGAAAAATGGTCCAATTTTAAAGAAATTAGGCCAATTAACCATATAAACACAATTTGGTAATTTTCTATTGGCTTAATTACCGAATTAACATGAAATTTATTGAACCTATGCCATGGGTACATGTGATTGGACTTTCTAGGCTAAATTGGACAATTTCATGTAATTTCTTGCTCAAACTTGCAAATTAATTGAAATTGAATTCAATTAATATTACAAAGCATCTATTGGATCAATTGCCCATACCAAGGGTGGCTTATTACATCCGAATTGACTTTGAATTAGTAGCATGACTCTTATGCTAAAATTGAATTGAGGTTTAATGGTGAATTTGAACTTCAATTCTCGAAATTAAACCTTAGTCTCAAATGGGTCAATTTGAATTTCGCTAATTGGAGCTCATTAGCCTAGTTTTCTTATGTTCAAGGAGGCTAAAGTCCTTAAATTGAAGGGTTCCCGAATGAATTTCCCAAAATGGACCCCGAATTTGGACTTATCTCACAAAATTGAGTGGAATGGAAGTGTTTGTTATCACAATCTGACCTCAGGCATAGGGGAAAGGTCGACTTTAGCGGTACTTGACCATGAGAGTTTCCTCACAGTTTGTGTCCTAAAAGACATTATCACCTCGTCTTTCGGGATGAACCCTTGTGAGTTCGCTCATTCACGATCGTGAACTCTCCCAAGCTCATACCTCGCATGACAGCGGAATGTGTCATAATTCATACCCATACGGGTGACACATTTCGAAAGAGTAGGTTGGGTGTGAATATTGAATTTCTGGGTATCTTTAACATAGTAGCCCTCCCAATATTATTCGCTCCCCATGGATGGCATCACTTCATCCATTATAAACTTTCCATAGTGGGTATGCTAAACTACCGTCAGTTTCATTGAGACCCATATCCCTCACGATAGGCTTATTTATTAGCTAGTTACTTAGAACAACCTAAAAAGATAGGAGTCGTCACTAGTCTCATTTTTGGGGGTTTAGCTAGAAAACTAAATCGAATGTTGAGAGTGGTCCCTCGATTTTCTCACATCTAGAGATTCTTGATTTGAGGACTTAGGTTATGCTAATATTTCTATTAGTGCCTTTTCGGTACCCAACGATTTGTCACATTATCTAAGGTGACCATGCATGTCTTTTTACATTTTAAGGTCAATTACACTAACTAAATGATCATGCGTAGATGGTTGCTTTCATGCAATTCTATTTTCTATGAAAAGGAAGAGAAAGCACACAATTGAAATTTAAAGACAATGCAATAAGTAAACACTCAAGTCAACAGTTTAGGGAAAGCGATAAATCCAACAGGCAACCTAAGTAATGAACGAAAATGAAACGGAAGAAATAAACTCGCAACTCATTGGGTGTTTATGCAACATGAAATGACTCGAAACATATATCGGGGATAAATGAATACAACACAGGGTCGGATTGGACATCGACCTTTTCATCGTCTTCATGTCTTGAAGGGCCTCCATCTCCAAGGACCTATTCTAATCCTAATCTAAAACTATGACTAGGTACATACAATAGGAAATAAACAATCGCTCGTAGCACAAACAATCACAAACACAAGATGATAAAGAACAATCGAGTAATTGAAACTATATGCAAAATTGAACAAATCGGGCCTCGGGATTGGCCTTTGCAATCCATGTGTCGATCCCTCCAGACATCTATCCCAATTCATTTTTATGGCTTACTGTGGCACCCCCGAACCCGATAGGGTCGCCACAGATTACTACGCGAAAAGAAACTAAGGCTAGAACAACTTATACGGTGATGTAAGAAAGAAATGCAACTCAGGCCGCAGCTTAGGCGTAAAATATATATATATATATATATATATATATATATATATATATTTTAAAAGGGCTTTAGGGATTTGCGCAGCTCATAGCGAAAATAAGAGACGAGTCTCACCATCACTCCGCTTCCGTCACAACATCCACAATGCACACCAACTATTTTTGATTAAACGAAAGCACAAGGCCGAACCACTTTTATTTACATATAAATTTACGAAGGGTAAAACGGGTTGGTACAAAAAGGTAGGCCAAGACTCATCTATGCTCGGCCTTCAACCTCAAAAAGAGACACACGACCCTCAAAATAAAACGTGTAACGATCTCCCCTCGGACTACTCGTGTCGGCCATCCAAAAAGTTGCTAACCCCAACTCCACGTACACGGGCCATCACACCCATCCCGGTGTGTCAGGCGGTGGGGGTGGCAGCATCCCCATCATGACTCCGTCGCGGCGGATGTGAACGGAGACATACTCCTGGATAATTGGGCCTTCAGATAGACCCACGTCATAAGATACGATCGCGCGCACACGGATGAAAGTCAGTCCCGGCAGGGTGGGACAATCGATCTCAGTCAGTTCGACCTCCACGTCTGACGGAAGGCCATAAAACACTCCCCGCGTGACGGCAGGGAGATGCATCGTACTAATCTGAAATGTTGGTCCCCGAAGGGGTGAGTACAACCACTCAGCAGATAAAGGAATCCAATCACCACTCAATGCATTTAAACAATACAAACAATTACATTATACACGTCATTCAAGCATTCCAACGTACTTACCTCGAAGCCATGTACATGCCATCATATCCTCATGCAATCATATCATCATATCTTCCATACATGATTTAATTTCCACTTTAAATTCTCAATTGATCATTACATCACCCTTCCTCGGGATCATCCATCCCATACTTTACACTCGCGCCCTATCCAGGCATCACGAGAAGAACCTCCGGAATTATGCCAATCATGGCCACCGGGCATCCGGCATCCCCAACGCTCCGGGCATCTTGCATCCCAACTGGCATCATGAGGCATCCCCCTCGGGCAAAGACCTCCGAGGCTTCCGGCACCCATCTCATCCCGGGCATCCTGATACTCCCAGGGTCATCCGGTCATGTATCTCTATACATTTCCGGGCATCTGGCACCCATCTCATCCCGGGCATCCTGATACTTCCAGGGCATTATCATCCGCCACATACAGTTTCCTCATTTACCATTTCTCATGTTAGCCAATTTAGGTCTCAATATTCCATGCACATGATGCAATGACAAAAACAAGCTCACCTTTGTTCTTGTACATGCATCATCAAGCATTTGCATACATGCAGTAAATGCAATCACCCATAGTAATTTAGTTCTTATGAAATTATATGCCACCAATAACAATGCACTTACCAAATGCATTTAGATTTTAGTTAAATTCCAATTTATTCTACTTTGCAATTAATTAAATTAATTAATCACATAAATCCCAAAACAAAGCATGTAATAATTTAATGCCATAAAATAGAAATTTCTGCAGAAAACACATAGCCAAACAATTTCCACACAATAAACAATATTTCCACAATTTCCGTATAAAATTTCGGATAAGGGCAGAACGCACAGTTTTCTAAGTAAATCAATTAAAATACCCATACGACCTCAGAAAATTATGAAATTTTACCAGGTTATATTTAAGACATTAAAATAGATTTTTCATGAAGGAATCTAGACCAAATTATTTTTAGATAAACTTTTATAGGCCAACGAAGCTTCTGGTCAGGTTAACGAAACGCCCAGGGTCCTATGTCCGAAATATGGATATTTGACCTTCCTACACTTCTTCGTTTTCTCTGAAATTTGGATATGTTTTACTTCTAAGAATCCCCTACAACTTTCATGAAGGAACTTAGGCTAAAATACCAAAGGAAGACCTCCAAATGTTTCCACGAAGTCTGGGGTATCCCACATCGCAACACCAGATTCATCATCTTCAAGATCAGGTTGGTTTCCTAAGCTATAATTGTTAATTTTACTTCAAATTTGAGTATGTTCATCCTTAAGATGTGCTCTAAGAGTTTCATGAAGAAGTCGAAGAGAGATTCATAGTAAAAATCAACATGCAACCACAAATCCACCACAAGGTCAGAAAAACAGTTCCGGATCTAGGGTCTCCGAAAGATGAGGCTTTGACCCCTTAAATATTCATCATTTCTCACGAAAGTTTATTATGTTATAATTCAAGGTGTTAGCTACAACTTTCATGAAGAGATCCAAGCCAAAATCGAACTCCAAACATGCATGCAAGCTCCCACAAGTTTCTGACTCCAGTGATCCGTGCGAAAACAGCATGCACCTCTAAGAACAAACCATCCTCACTCCATTTTCGTGCATTCAAAACAACAAAAACCCAACCAACACACACAACACACATGCAAAGAGAGATGATGGACCCTAGACTTGCCTCTAAACCAAGAAGGAACGGTGGCAAGCGGCGGACGGACGGCGTGCGGCGTGCGGCGGACGGACGGCTTCTCCTCCTCCTCCTTCGCGCAAGCCCTCCTCTCTCGTGCGCGCGCGCGCGACAAGCCCTCCCCCCATCCGGCCACTCTTCCCTTTTTGATTTCCCAAAGGCAATCATTGCCTTGCCTCACCAAGAGCCAATGCATGGCAAGGCTTCCTTGCCACTTGGCAAGAACCAATTTAAATGGGCTTTTGGGCTTGGGCTTGGGCTCAAGCTTGGGCCTTCTTGGAAGAAGTGGGCCGGCCACTTCCTCCCCTCCTCTTGGGCCGACGCAAGCCCACTTGTGGGCCTTAATGGGCCGGCCACTTGGCCCATTAAGGTCCACCCTTGGGCCTAAGGCCTAATTCAACTTCTTTTTCCCAATTTAATTAAAACTAACAATTAATTACACCTAATTAAAATTCTATAACATTTAACCTATGAGAAAATAATCTATAACAAGCATGGCAAAACATAAATTTATCCTTATTAATTACCTTAAGTTTAAATTAAAAACACAAGGCACAAAGCACAAAGCCTTAAGAAAGAACTAAGGCTAAAACACAAACCAATAGGTAAATTCATTACCTATTTGAAAGCTCTAGGGCACCTTAGGACTTGCTCTTGATTCCTAGGATGCCACAACTCTCCCCTCCTTAGAGAATTTCGTCATCGAAATTAAACGTCACTTACGACCTCAAAAAGGTAGGGGTACTTCTCCTTCATATGATCTTCACTTTCCCATGTGGCTTCCTCCTTATCGTGGTGTCGCCATAATACTTTCACCAGGGGAATCTTCTTGTTCCTAAGAATTTGTTCTTTCCAATCCAGTATTTGCATAGGTTCCTCGATATATCTCACTTTCTCATCGACTTTGATGGCTTCATGATTGAGTATGTGACCGGGGTCTGGCTGATACTTTCTTAACATCGACACATGAAACACATAATGCAAATTTCCGAAATTAGGAGGTAGTGCCAATCGATAAGCTGCATCTCCTATTCTCTCGAGTATTTCAAAAGGTCCAACGAATCTAGGATTCGACTTTCCTTTCATTCCAAAACAAGATACTCCTTTTAACGGAGATACCTTAAGAAATACTGATCCCCTATTCTAAATTCCAAGGGCCTTCTACGCATGTCCGCATAGCCCTTTTGTCTACTCTGAGCTGTCTTAAGTCTTTTCCTGATAATCTCAATAGCCTCAGTGGTATCTTGTACCAATTCAGGTCCTGTCAACTTCCTCTCACCTACCTCGTCCCAACAGATAGGGGTTCTGCATCTCCTCCCATATAATGCTTCATATGGGGTCATGCCTATACTTTTCTGAAAACTGTTGTTATAGGCAAATTCTACCAAATGTAGGTTCTCATCCCATTTTCCTTTAAAGTCGATGATACAGGCTCTCAGCATATCCTCTAGGGTTTGTATCACTCTTTCTGTTTGTCCATCCGTCTGAGGGTGATAAGCAGTACTGAATTGAAGTTTCGTCCCCAAAGCATTTTGCAGACTTCGCCAAAAATTCGAAGTAAATCTAGAGTCTCGATCCGAAGTAATCGTTACAGGTATACCATGCAAGCGTACTATCTGACTTACATAGATCTCGGCAAGTCTGTTCATTGAATAGTTCATACGGACTGCTAAGAAATGGGCAGACTTAGTTAAACGGTCCACTATTACCCTAATTGAATCGTGACCACTTGATGTCCTTGGCAATCCTTGCACAAAATCCATTGTCACATGTTCCCACTTCCACTCTGGTATGTCTAGTGGTCTCAAAAGTCCTGCTGGCTTACGATGTTCTGCCTTTACTTGCTGGCACGTTAAACATTGAGAAACATACTTAGCTGTATCCATTTTCATACCATTATACCAAAACTGTTGACGCAAATTTCTGTACATTTTTGTACTTCCTGGGTGAACACTATACTTGCTCTTATGTGCCTCCGACAAAATCTCCTTCTTTACTTCTTCGTTGTCGGGCACACAAAGTCGTCCTTGGCATCTTATTGTCCCATCTTCAGAGATTTGAAACTCTAGTCTCTTTCCTAGGGACATCGCCTCCTTCACTTTCAAAATCTCTGGATCAGACTTTTGCAGGGTCTTGATTCTCTGGATGATTTCCGGCTCAATCCTTAAGGCTTTAAGCATACCAGTAAGATTATCCACCTTCAACTTAAATTCCAAGTCTGCTACAAACTTTAATAAACTCCATTCCGCTATCCTTACACTGGCCATCTCCATGGCTAACTTACGGCTAAGAGCATCTGCTACTCTATTTGCCTTCCCTGGATGGTATCGTATTTCGCAATCATAATCTTTTAATAATTCCATCCACCTTCTTTGTCTCATGTTCAACTCTTTTTGCGAGAATAGATATTTCAGGCTCTTATGGTTTGTATAAATTTCAAACTTTTCCCCATATAGGTAATGCCTCCATATCTTCAAGGCAAACACTATAGCTGCCAATTCCATATCATGCGTGGGGTAGTTTAGTTCATGGGGTTTCTGTTGTCTAGATGCATAGGCTATGACCTTGCCATGTTGCATCAAAACACATCCCAATCCTTTGTGAGATACATCACTATATACTGTAAAACCATCCGGTCCAGAGGGTATGGTTAAGATTGGAGCCGTGGTTAACTTCCTTTTGAGTTCTCGAAAGCTCCTTTCACAATCCCCACTCCATTCAAATTTCGCATTCTTCCGAGTTAACTTAGTTAATGGACCTGCCAATCTGGAAAATCCTTCAATAAATCTTCGGTAATAACCGGCCAATCCTAAGAAACTTCGTATCTCGGTGGGTGTGGTCGGTCTCGGCCAATTTATTACCATTTCCACTTTTGCCGGATCCACTGCAATTCCTTCTCCTGACACCACATGTCCTAAAAATGTCATCCGGTCTAACCAAAATTCACACTTGCTGAATTTGGCATATAACTGATAGTCCCTCAGAGTCTGCAAAACTAACCTCAAGTGTTGCTCATGTTCCCTTGGTCCTTTTGAATACACCAAGATATTGTCGATAAAAGCAATCACAAATTGATCCAAATAGGACTTAAATACCCTATTCATTAGGTCCATGAATGCTGCAGGTGCATTCGTCAATCCAAAAGGCATAACAAGGAACTCGTAATGTCCATAACGAGTCCTAAATGCAGTCTTAGGGATGTCCTCTTTCTTGATCCTTAACTGATGGCATCCTGACCTTAAGTCAATTTTAGAGAAAACCGAACTTCCCTGAAGTTGGTCAAATAGATCATCGATTCTAGGCAGAGGATACTTGTTTTAAACAGTCACTTGATTCAGTTGCCTATAGTCAATGCATAAGCGCATCGACCCATCTTTCTTTTTCACAAACAGAACCGGTGCACCCCAAGGTGAAGCACTAGGCCTAATGAATCCTTTGTTAAGCAACTCCTGTAGTTGCACTTTCAACTCTTTTAATTCCACTAGGGCCATTCTATATGGGGCTTTTGATATTGGTCCGGTTCCAGGCATAAGTTAAATTTCAAACTCAACTTCTCTTTCCAAGGTTAATCTAGGCAATTCCTCAAGAAATACATCTGGAAACTCATTTACTACACTAATTTCATCGAGTTTCAGTTCTTCCTTGGAATAATCTTTAACCATTGCTAGGTACCCTTGACATCCTTTGCCAAGTAACACATTTGCCTCTACTGCAGAAATAAGTGCTACTGATAGGTGGGTCTGACCACCTAAAAACTCACAACTGGTCTGGTCGGGTAAAGCGAATTGAATTACTCTTCTATAACAATCCATTCTAACCCGATACTTACAAAGCCAATCCATTCCTAGGATAACATCGAAGTCATACATGGCCATCGCGACTAAGTCTATTTCCGTGTCCTTCCCTCCTACGGTTATCTTACATTTCTCACACACCAACGTAGACAACACCGCATCCTCTAAAGGCGTAGAAACACAAAGAGGAATTTCAAGAAAAGTCGTTTCAATTTCACTCAACAGTCTATATCTGTCAGACACAAAAGAATGCGTAGCACCCGTATCAAACAATGCATAAGCCTTCTTGCCCTTTATGTAAATTGTACCTGAGATGACATTGTTGGAAGCTTTCGCTTCCTCTTGAGTGACTGCATACACCCTTCCTTGAGCTGGTGGCCTCTGAGAATTTCTTTGTGAATTTGATTTGACAGCACTCCGATATCCCTGTCGCACTAAGCCAGCACTCACCTGTGACCTTTCTTGTGGGCAATTTCTTCTAAGATGGCCCACTTGTCCACAACCAAAGCACTTCAGTTGCCCATTACAAGGTCCTGGGTCGTGCCTTCCATTGCACCTTTGACAAACACTAGGCTGATAGGGCGCTTTCCCTATATTCAGACCACTCCTTGCTCCCCCTGAATTTCCAAAATTACTCTTCTTCCTCGCATTCCAAGTCTGACCTTGACCAAAATAGGGTCTCTTACCCCTTCTCAGATCATCAGAATTCCACGGTTTCTTAAACTTAGACCGCTCTCTTAACAGTTCCTGCTCCACCAACTGTGCCCTTTCATAGATCTCATTGTAATCTCTTATATTCAAAGGCACCAGTTGCTTTCTAATGTCAGTTCTCAACCCTTTCAGAAATCTCTTAGCTTTTTCCTCCTGATCCTTAATCAGTTTAGGAGCATATCTAGATAGTTCAGAAAATCTAGCCTCATACTGGTCCACTGTCCGCTCCTTTTGTTCTAGTTGAACAAATTCTGTGATTTTCTTATCCTTGGCACAGTCAGAAAAATGCTTTCTATTGAAAGCCCTGTCAAACTCATCCCAGTTTATATCAATACCTGGTGGGAAGATCGTATCCCGTGAAGCTCTCCACCAAAACTTCGCATTTCCCTCTAGCTGGTACTCTGCTAAAGTTATTTTCTCAGCATCAGTGCAGTCCAACAACCGGAAAATTCTCTCCATTCCATCAATCCAATGCTCCGCCTCCTCAGGACTTCCCATGCCACTGAACTTGGGTGGCTTCAGCTTTAAAAATTGCTCCACTAGTCCCTGAGTACGGCGCTCTGCTCTGGGTTGTTGTTGCGCCTGCCTTTCCATCAGATTTCCAATGTTGGCCAATGCTTGCAGGATGTCTTCCATTCGAGGTTCAGCCCTTGCTGAAGAGGCTTCAGCCCTCTGTGGACGATGACTTCCAAACCGTACTATGGTTTTCCTGCAGTTCCAAGCATTTGCCTCAGGAAAAATCTGAGACTCACTGCCTCCATTCATAGCACCCACTACCACTACCAAAGTAACATATACATGTTACTAGCAACCTAAAAGAAAACTACTAAGGATCTACGGGTGAATACTCAACACCCGTTATTCAATTTTTCCTTTTATATCCTATGGTGTGCATTGTCAAAACTTCCCTCATTTGCTAAATGAGGTCTCCTTATCACTCCAAGCATAAACCTTTAGCTCTGATACCAACCGCTGTGGTACCCCCAAACCCGATAGGGTCGCCACAGATTACTATGCGAAAAGAAACTAAGGCTAGAACAACTTATACGGTGATGTAAGAAAGAAATGCAACTCAGGCCACAGCTTAGGCGTAAAAAAATATATATATATATATATATATATATATATATATATATATATATATATATATTATAAGGGCTTTAGGGATTTGCGCAGCTCATAGCGAAAATAAGAGACGAGTCTCACCATCACTCCGCTTCCCTCACAACATCCACAATGCACACTAACTATTTTTGATTAAACGAAAGCACAAGGCTGAACCACTTTTATTTACATATAAATTTACGAAGGGTAACACGGGTCGGTACAAAAAGGTAGGCCAAGACTCATCTATGCTCGGCCTTCAACCTCAAAAAGAGACACACGACCCTCAAAATAAAATGTGTAACGATCTCCCCTCGGACTACTCGTGTCGGCCATCCAAAAAGTTGCTAACCCCAACTCCACGTACACGGGCCATCACACCCATCCCGGTGCGTCAGGCAGTGGGGGTGGCAGCATCCCCATCATGACTCCGTCACGGCGAATGTGAACGGAGACATACTCCTGGATGACTGGGCCTCCAGATAGACCCACGTCATAAGATACGATCGCGCGCACACGGATGAAAGTCAGTCCCGGCAGGGTGGGACAATCGATCTCAGTCAGTTCGACCTCCACGTCTGACGGAAGGCCATAAAACACTCCCCGCGTGACAGCAGGGAGAGGCATCGTACTAATATGAAATGTTGGTCCTCGAAGGGGTGAGTACAACCACTCAGCAGATAAAGGAATCCAATCACCACTCAATGCATTTAAACAATACAAACAATTACATTATACACGTCATTCAAGCATTCCAACGTACTTACCTCGAAGCCATGTACATGCCATCATATCCTCATGCAATCATATCATCATGCCATAGGTAATCATCATCATCATGTCACATATGCATGTCATCATCATATCTTATGTACATGCCATCATGTCATCATACCATCATGCCATAGGTAATGATCATCATCATGTCACTTATGCATGTCATCATCATATCTTATGTACATGCCATCATGTCATCATACCATCATGCCATAGGTAATCATCATCATCATGTCACTTATGCATGTCATCATCATATCTTATGTACATGCCATCATGTCATCATACCATCATGCCATAGGTAATCATCATCATCATGTCACTTATGCATGTCATCATCATATCTTATGTACATGCCATCATGTCATCATACCATCATATCTCCCATGCATGATTTAATTTCCACTTTAAATTCTCAATTGATCATTACATCACCCTTCCTCGGGATCATCCATCCCATACTTTACACTCGCGCCCTATCCAGGCATCACGAGAAGAACCTCCGGAATTATGCCAATCATGGCCACCGGGCATCCGGCATCCCCAACGCTCCGGGCATCTCGCATCCCAACTGGCATCACGAGGCATCCCCCTCGGGCAAAGACCTCCGAGGCTTCCGGCACCCATCTCATCCCGGGCATCCTGATACTCCCAGGGCCATCCGGTCATGTATCTCTATACATTTCCGGGCATCCGGCACCCATCTCATCCCGGGCATCCTAATAGGGCATTATCATCCGCCACATACAGTTTCCTCATTTACCATTTCTCATGTTAGCCAATTTAGGTCTCAATATTCCATGCACATGATGCAATGACAAAAACAAGCTCACCTTTGTTCTTGTACATGCATCATCAAGCATTTGCATTCATGCAGTAAATGCAATCACCCATAGTACTTTAGTTCTTATGAAATTATATGCCACCAATAACAATGCACTTACCAAATGCATTTAGATTTTAGTTAAATTCCAATTTATTCTACTTTGCAATTAAGTAAATTAATTAATCACATAAATCCCAAAACAAAGCATGTAATAATTTAATGCCATAAAATAGAAATTTCTGCAGAAAACACATAGCCAAACAGTTTCCACACAATAAACAATATTTCCACAATTTCCGTATAAAATTTCGGATAAGGGCAGAACGCACAGTTTTCTAAGTAAATCAATTAAAATACCCATACGACCTCAGAAAATTATGAAATTTTACCAGGTTATAGTTAAGACATTAAACTAGATTTTTCATCAAAGAATATAGACCAAATTATTTTTAGATAAACTTTTATAGGTCCACGAAGCTTCTGGTCAGGTTACAGAAACGCCCAGGGTCCTATGTCCGAAATATGGAAATTAGACCTACCTACACTTCTTCGTTTTCTCTGAAATTTGGATATGTTTTACTTCTAAGAATCCCCTACAACTTTCATGAAGAAACTTAGGCCAAACTACCAAAGGAAGACCTCCAAATGTTTCCACGAAATCTCGGGTATCCCACATCGCAACACCAGATTCATCATCTTCAAGATCAGGTTGGTTTCCTAAGCTATACTTGTTCATTTTACTTCAAATTTGAGTATGTTCATCCTTAAGATGTGCTCTACAAGTTTCATGAAGAAGTCGAAGAGAGATTCATAGTAAAAATCAACATGCAACCACAAATCCACCACAAGGTCAGAAAAACAGTTCCGGATCTAGGGTCTCCAAAAGATGAGGCTTTGACCCCTTAAATATTCATCATTTCTCACGAAAGTTTATTATGTTATAATTCAAGGTGTTAGCTACAACTTTCATGAAGAGATCCAAGCCAAAATCGAACTCCAAACATGCATGTAAGCTCCCACAAGTTTCTGACTCCAGTGATCCGTGCGAAAACAGCATGCACCTCCAAGAACAAACCATCCGCACTCCATTTTCGTGCATTCAAAACAACAAAAACCCAACCAACACACACAACACACATGCAAAGAGAGATTATGGACCCTAGACTTGCCTCTAAACCAAGAAGGAACGGCGGCAAGCGGCGGACGGACGGCGTGCGGCGTGCGGCGGACGGACGGCGTGCGGCGTGCGGCGGACGGACGGCTTCTCCTCCTCCTCCTTCGCGCAAGCCCTCCTCTCTCTCTCTCTCTCTCTCTCTCGCGACAAGCCCTCCCCCCATCCGGCCACTCTTCCCTTTTTGATTTCCCAAAGACAATCATTGCCTTGCCTCACCAAGAGCCAATGCATGGCAAGGCTTCCTTGCCACTTGGCAAGAACAAATTTAAATGGGCTTTTGGGCTTGGGCTTGGGCTTCAAGCTTGGGCCTTCTTGGAAGAAGTGGGCCGGCCACTTCCTCCCCTCCTCTTGGGCCGACGCAAGCCCACTTGTGGGCCTTAATGGGCCGGCCACTTGGCCCATTAGGGTCCACCCTTGGGCCAAAGGCCCAATTCAACTTCTTTTTCCCAATTTAATTAAAACTAACAATTAATTACACCTAATTAAAATTCTATAACATTTAACCTATGAGAAAATAATCTATAACAAGCATGGCAAAACATAAATTTATCCTTATTAATTACCTTAAGTTTAAATTAAAAACACAAGGCACAAAGCACAAAGCCTTAAGAAAGAACTAAGGCTAAAACACAAACCAATAGGTAAATTCATTACCTATTTGAAAGCTCTAGGGCACCTTAGGACTTGCCATTCATTCCTAGGATGCCACATTGTTGGTTGTGTTTGAGGCTGCGTCCTTCGTGTGGAAGGACGGCCGTGTCATCCCTATTCTTTGTAGTTTTGGGGTGTGACATCTTTTGGTATCAGAGCCTAAGTTTTGATCTTTTTGGATGTTGTTATGGGACGTTGTGAGGTTGTGTGATAGATTTTATTTTTGCGTTAGTCTTTTAGATTCTAAGGTGTAGTTTTATTCTTGGATTCAGGTGATCATGCGTTCCGACTCCGAGACTCTTGCCTTGCTTCGTAGGAGCAGCAAAGGCAAACGAGTCGCTACCCCTGATGCTCGAGACATGCCTCAAGCTTCTCGAGGTGCGTCGTTGAGAAGGAGACTCGAGGACCGCTTTGATAGGAGTCCTGACTTGCGCGAAGTCAGAGAAGATGATCAAGAGCCAACCCGTTCAACTGAATTTGAGCAAGCAATGATCCATTGGTATCGCCAAGCAAAAGAATTAACTGGAGATGGAGCGACTGGCTTAGGCACTTTTGCTCAATTTAGAAAGGCGAAACCACTCACTTTTGATGGGAAAGCTTATCCTCTCACGGCTGAGCGTTGGATTAAAAAGATTGATGGGATCTTTGAAGCTGAAGAGGTTCCCGAGGAACGGAAGGTTAAATTTGCCACCCAATACCTGGAAGGTGAAGCAGATTTTTGGTGGGATGGAATGAAGCCAAGTCTTGGAGGTAGGGATGTTATTATATCCTGGGAGGACTTTAAAAAGGCGTTCAATGCTCAATTCTTCCCAAAGTCATTCCAGGCAAAGATGAAGGGTGATTTTGTACATATATCTCAGGGTGACTCCACAGTTTTAGAGTATTCAGTCCGCTTTAACCAGTTGAGTAGATTTGCGGAGCACTTGGTAGCAAATGAGGAAGAAAAGGCCGACCATTTCCTAGGAGGACTCCGACCTGAAATTAATTCTGCACTTGCACCTTTGAAGTTAACAACTTATAAGGATGTGCTAGAGCAAGCAATCAAGGTGGAACAAAGCATTCTGAAGCACGGCACACAAGGAGCGCCTCAACCCAAAAGGTTTAAGCCCACAAATGTACAAGGTAGCCATACTAGTGGTAGTGAAAGGCGAAGAGGTTTTAGTCGGCCAGGACAGTTCAGAAATCTGAGTAATCAGGGCCCCTACAATACATGTGGAAGTTTTCATCGCGGTGAGTGTCATCAGAAAACTGGAGTATGCTTCTTATGTGGGAAAGCGGGACACATGCGGCGAGATTGTCCTACACAAAGGAATCCCCTATTTACAATAGATCTTGTTATCTATGTGGGCGACAAGGACACCTATCACACCATTGTTCCATGCGGAGGAATACCCCTTTGGTTGGTAGGCCCCAAGAGAACCAACAAAGACAAGGTACAAATGGGAAAGTTTTCGCGATGTCGAAGGAGGATGCGGTAGCATCTAACGCAGTTGTTGCAGGTAATATTTTTATTGCCTCATAATGTGCTTATGCGTTATTTGATCCTGGTGCTACGCACCCTTCATTTCAACTGAATTTGCAAAGAAGCTTGATGTGTTGCCTGACCCTTTTGAATGTGAATTGCGTGTTGATACTCCTACTGGCGATTTCTTAGTTGCTCATCATGTGTTCAAGAGATGTGTGATTTAGATTAATAATGTTGAAATGCCTGTGGATCTAGTGGAGTTAAATATTCGAGATTTCGATGTTATTATAGGGATGGATTGGTTATCTACCTATCGTGCTACTGTTGATTGTTTTTCAAAGAAAGTGATATTTAGACTTCTGAATCAACCCGAATTCTCTTTTTTGGGAAGTTGTCAAAACACTTTTCCAAGGTTGATCTCGGCTTTGCAAGCGAGGAAACTTTTGAGAAATGGTTGTTGTGGTTATTTAGCTTGTGTAAAAGACATAAGTAAGGCTGTAGTGAAGTTGGAAGATGTTCCTGTTGTTAGAGAGTTTCCAAGTGTGTTTCCTGAGGATCTACCAGGCTTGCCTCTTGATAGAGAAATCGAGTTTTGTATTGAATTGATGCCCGGTACGGCACCAATCTCAAAGGCACCATATCGGATGGCACCCGCTGAATTGAAAGAATTGAAAACACAGCTGCAAGAGCTTTTGGATAAGGGTTTCATTAGACCCAGTGTTTCGCCTTGGGGAGCTCCTGTTCTATTTGTAAAAAAGAAGGATGGTAGTATGCGGCTTTGCATAGATTACCAAGAGCTGAACAAGGTAACGGTCAAAAACAAATATCCTTTGCCCCGGATTGATGATTTATTTGATCAACTTCAAGGAGCTCAGGTATTTTCCAAGATCGACCTTCGTTCTGGGTATCATCAGGTGAAGATAAAGATAGATGATGTGCCTAAAACCGCTTTTAGAACAAGGTATGGCCATTATGAATTTCTCGTCATGCCTTTTGGATTAACAAATGCGCCTGCTGCCTTCATGGACTTGATGAACAGAGTGTTCAGGGAATATCTAGACAAATTTATTGTGGTGTTCATTGATGACAATTAGTGTATTCGAAGAGTTTAGAAGAACACGAACAACACTTGAGGTTTGTCTTGCAGACTTTGCATGAAAAGAAGTTGTATGCCAAATTTAGTAAGTGTGATTTCTAGCTTGATCATATAGAATTCTTGGGTCATGTGATCTCGAAGGATGGCATATTAGTGGATCCAAAGAAAGTCGAAGCAATTGTTAAGTGGAACCATCCAACTAATGTTACAGAAGTGAGAAGTTTTCTTGGGCTAGCCGGCTACTATAGACGATTTGTAGAGGGATTCTCAAAGATTGCTGGTCCACTTACCCTTCTAACTCAGAAGAAAGTTAAATTTGAATGGTCAGACCAATGTGAACGCAGTTTTCAAGAGTTGAAGAGACGGCTAGTTTCGGCTCCTATTCTAGCTCTACCTTTTGGAAGTGGCGGCTTTAATCTACTGTGATGCATCCAAAGAAGGTTTGGGTTGTGTTCTTATGCAAAATAGCAAAGTTATTGCCTACACTTCTAGACAATTGAAATTACATGAGAAGAACTACCCCACTCATGATTTGGAGTTAGCGGCGGTTGTATTTGCCTTGAAGAAATGGCGGCACTATTTGTATGGTGAAAAATGTGAAGTCTTTACTGATCACAAGAGTCTAAAGTATATCTTTACTAAAAAAGAACTGAACATGAGGCAAAGAAGATGGCTAGAACTTTTGAAGGATTATGACTTGTCCATTAATTACCATCCGGGTAAGGCTAATGTGGTAGCGGATGCTTTGAGTCGTAAATCCTTTGGAAATATGGCAACTTTACTCACTTCTCAGACACCCATTCTTGAAGATATGAGGAAGTTAGACTTGGAGGTATTGGTACATCAGCTTGGTGCTTAGTTAGCTAACCTTCAAGTACAACCTATGTTGATTGACAGAATTAAGGCTAAATAGAATGAAGATCCACAGTTACAAAAATTTAGAGAAGGTGTAGAAGATGGAAGACAAGTGGATTTTAGTTTACATGTAGATGGATCCTTGAGGTTTCGTGGGCGACTGTGTGTTCCTGAGGACTCAAAGCTGAAAAAGGAGATCCTGCAAGAAGCTCACAACACTAGATTTTCAATTCATCCGGGAAGCACTAAAATGTATAGGGACTTGAGAGAACTTTTGGTGGATCAACATGAAAAATGATATTACAAAATTTGTCGATCAATGTTTAGTTTGCCAGCAAGTGAAAATTGAGCATCAGAAACCAGGTGGACAGTTACAACCTCTAAAGATACCTAAATGGAAGTGGGAGCATATTGCTATGGACTTTGTAGTTGGTCTACCGAGGACGCCAAGTGGTAAGAATGCTATATGGGTGATTGTTGATCGATTGACTAAGTCTGCTCACTTTTTGTCATATCGATTTGGCCTTTCAATGGAAGATATGGCAAAGCGATATGTTAATGAAATAGTGAAGCTTCATGGAGTTCCAATAAGCATTGTTTCGATAGGGATCCTAGGTTCATATCTAACTTTTGGAAGAGTTTGCAAGGAGCATTGGGCACTAAACTCAACTTGAGCACAGCTTTTCATCCACAAACAGATGGACAGTCAAAGAGAACGATCCAGACATTAGAGGATATGTTGAGATCATGC
The DNA here is from genome assembly GCA_014182395.1 of Eucalyptus sp. ANBG9806169. Taxonomy (NCBI): domain Eukaryota; kingdom Viridiplantae; phylum Streptophyta; class Magnoliopsida; order Myrtales; family Myrtaceae; genus Eucalyptus; species Eucalyptus sp. ANBG9806169. The sequence goes on from CM024577.1 coordinate 46,092,749, forward strand.
ATCATTGACTTCGGCGGTTCTTGGGATGAACATCTACATTTGGCAGAATTTTCTTGTAACAACAGTTATCACTCCAGCATTAAGATGGCACCCTTTGAAGCTTTATATGGCCGAAAATGCAGAAGTCCTATTTGTTGGGACGACATTGGTGAGAAAAGACTAATTGGCCCCGAGTTCATTCAACAGTCAGAAGAGAAAGTTAGGCTGGTTCGAGAACGTCTCAAAACGGCTCAAAGTCGTCGAAAAGTTATGCGAGATCCGAAAAGACGCAAGTTAGAATTTAGTGTGGGGGATCACGTATTCTTAAAAGTTTCTCCTACGAAGGGTGTAATGAGATTCGACACACGTGGGAAGTTAAGTCCAAGATACGTGGGACCATTCTTGATCTTAGAGAAAATTGGTGAAGTTGCTTATAAATTGGCTTTGCCACCGGCGTTATCAGGTGTCCATAATGTGTTTCATGTTTCTTTGTTGCGGAAATATGTGCCAAATCCTGAACATGTGCTAGACTTTACTCCATTGAGATTACGGGAGAATTTGACATATGAAGAGCAGCCTATTCGCATTGTCGATAAGAAGGATCAGGTGTTGCGGCGACGAACTATTCCTTATGTGAAAATACAATGGCGAAATCACACCGAGAGAGAGGCTACTTGGGAACTCAAGGAGGAGGCAAGATACAAATACCCTCACTTATTTCATGATTGAAGTACATGCAAATTTCGAGGACGAAATTTTTTAAGGAGGGGAGAATGTACAATATGGGTTTGACCCAGTCAAAAAGAAAAAGAACAAGGTAGAAGCTACAGCAAAGAGAGAGGAATCGAGAGTTTCGGGAGAGAGGGAAAAGAGAAGAGAGAGAGAGAGAGAGAGGAAGAAAATAAAGAAAGAAAAAGATAACAGAAAAAGGGGAAAAGATAAAAAGGGAAGAAAGCCCACGTTCGGCAGCAGAAAGAAAAGAAGAAGAAAAGAAGAAGAAGAAGAAGAAGAAGGAGAAGAGAAAGGGGAAGAAAGGAAAGGGGTTTTGGCACGTGCACGCCACGGATGCCTCGCCAAGCCGACTCTACTCCATAACGCAGCACCCGATAAGAGATTAGGCCCCTCGTTCGTCCAATTGAAGTTATTTTTGGGTTTAGGGCTCAAATTCAAAATTGTTGGAAAATCAAGTGGCGAAGTCCGATTTTGGAGTCGTTGAGCCATGTACTTTTGTAGGAATGACAGTTTAGGGTGTTGTGAAGCCGTGGGATTTTACGGATCATGATTTGAGCTTGTGGTTTGTCCGAAACATAATTCAAAATTTCCCGCGCGCAGTGAACAGTACGCGTCTAGCAGCTTCGGGCTTGTATTTTGTCACCTTTCAGCTTGATTTTGGGACGGTGAAGTTGGGATTCTTGTAATATGTGTCAAGGGCTCTCTATGGACTATAAATTCGTTTGGATCAGAGTTCGGAGGAGGAAGTTAGGGCGTGATCAGGTTTTGCGTTTAAACTCCGTGTTGCGATTTGTTAGCACGTAGAAGTCCTTTTGTTATAGTTAAGGCGTAATTTAGTCGTTTCGTAGTTAAGATAAGAGTTTTATTAGATTTTAACATTATTCCTCGATTATTTGATAGGGCCTTGAGTTCGACGATACGAGTATCGTTCGTCGTTCGGTTGTAGACGACGAGGTGAGTGGTACTATATCTTCTTTGGTTTTGAAAAATTCATGTCTTGAAGTATATATGTATATATTGAATTGAGGAGAGCATTTTTATTGCATAAAAGTCAGATCGAGCCATTACTACTCTTTGGTTGGTTATGAATGTTTGAAAAGCATGTTTTACAAAGTAAGTGGAGAAATATAAATATGAAATTGCTTTGCGACCGATTGATGGAAAAGTTTATGATGATTTGAGAAATTGATATGAAATGGATGATAGGCTATGCTGCAAATATTATTTGTTTGATTTAAGATATTGATTTCTGGATTGGATTTCTGGTATTGGAGAATAATCATTTATGCTCAATATGACTGTGAACCCAATGAGGGGTTTTTGAGGTATGCATACCAGGTTTAGGATATCCTTCTGGGCCCAGCCATCGGCTTTATAGGTGGAGATCTTGCCAAGGGGAAAAGCTTGGTCGCCTTGTCACAAGGCGTTGTGTCGTGACCATGGTTAGTTATTGAGCAAAAGATTGGTCGATGGATGGACCATCGACGTGTGTTTGATATGAGATGAATCAATGGATAGACCATTGATGTGTTTTTGATGGAGATTATTCAATGGACTTGACCATTGATACTTGACTTTTGATGGTGATTTAAATGAGTTTTCCATATTAGTATAAAGCTTTGATGATATTAAATAACTCTTTATGATTCAATATGTATTTTATATATTGAATTGGCGTTATGAAGTTTGGTATTGTTTTGTATACATGCATAGTGGTTGTTCGATCTGCTTAGAAGATATGTACTACTCATTGAGCTGTTGTTGCTCATTCCACTCCTCCTTTAATCTTTTCAGGTTCCTCGGTTAGCGGCGAATAGAGCGAGTGCGCCGTTGGTGGGAAACTTTTGGGGAGTTCTATTTTTGGGTATGGCCAAAGGAAGTGGTGCACTTTCCTTGCTAGTGGTTGGATTGCCTGAGTTCTATTTGTATATTTCTTTTTGGTGGATTATAGAATCTCTGATGTTGCAACCAATCTGTTGGTCTATCTGATATGTATATATGGTTTGATATATATAAGTTGATATCAGGTTGTTGGTTGTGTTTGAGGCTGCGTCATTCGTGTGGAAGGACGGCCGTGTCATCCCTATTCTTTGTAGTTTTGGGGTGTGACATATCTTATCTCAAATGTTGAGTTAAGGTCAAGATTGTTAATATTATGTCTGAATTTGAAAACGAAACTCGTACCAATTGGAGTGTAGTCCGGTTTGTTAAATTGAATCTGTTAGAAAAGAAAAGAAATATCAACAAATCCACTTTTGGATTAGCAATTTTTTTCTTGAAGGCCCACAAATTGCCATAATATATATGAGGGTATGTGTGGACGTCTCTCATACAAGTTTGGCTGCAAGTGCGTACGTCTCTCATTTAAGTCGCAAAAGGAAGAGTTTTAGAGATTGGTCAACAAGACTTCCAAAAAAAAAGTTGAGCTTATCCCTTTCTTGGGGTTTTACAGTTTAACAGGGACTTCTTTACCTTATAGTGAAGACCGAAAGAAGAAAACTCGGACGGACAGTGGTTTGTTCGTGGGACTTTTTCAAGCGGCACGCGATGGTTTGTGCAAAGAGAATCCTGTATCCAATCAAGAAGTTCTCTTCGTGGAAACGTCAGTGTTGAGAATTGTGAGGCAATTCTCCGTAATCTAGTTTAGAGAATAATTATGTAATGCTGAACACTGTAGATTTTGAATATCATTTAAGTGTGGAAAATATTCAAGTATGTGAGTGATTGAAACTCTATATCTCCGAGTTGATTAATGGATTATCTACAACTAGCTCTTCTTGTGAAATAGGTATCGATACTCCAATCAAACCGTGTAAGTCTCTTATGTCATTTATTATTTCTCATTTCTTTCTTTAGTGATTTCACATAGATCTAACTATAATATTCAGTTAGCTTTCTCTCTCTCTCTAAAAAGCAAATAACATATGAATACTGTGATAAAAAGAAAAAAAATGCAGTATAAAAGAAAAGGATTTCCAAAAGACTCCTGACTGGAGTAGACACATGAAGACAATGTATTAGTACCAAGGTTCTGGGCCTCGTCGTAAGTTGTGTGACCGAGTTGGGCTCATTTCTAAATGGGACAAGGCCACCTTCCTTATGCATCAGTTGTCAAATCAAGCAGCTCGAAATCAAATTGATCCGAACTGATTTTTAATTAGTTAAACACTGTCTCTGAACCAGCATGATGTTTTTCCCCTGCATTGTACTGGGAGAAAAAAATACGTCCAAAAAAATGCATTATAAAAAGTATAGGAAACATTTTAAAGTTTTCTATCCAATGTAGTCATCCATTCCATATGCTCAATTGCGAATATAAGCCGAAACCTATACCTTCATAAATGATAAAAAATAAAAATCAGTCTGTCTGAACAATTTTCCCATAGCATTCCTTCACTATACTATAGTGCTGCCATATTGCAGAAAGGCTGCACTTTATAAGCTGAAGCCAAGTGAATCAACTGATTTTCAGACCTCCTACTGTTAGCACACCTAATTATCAAATTCGGTATGATAAAAGCTGTAACAGAAATTTCGACAAGTAATATTTCAAGAGGATAAAAGGGGGAAAAAATAAAAAGTCAAAATCGAATCAAGACAGGTCAAGGAAAGTCTTAAAACAGGATGTTGTGGAAATCAGGCGACTAAACAGTATAATAAACAGAAAAAAAGATAAGTTGGACACCATATTTACGTGGTCTATAGGGAGAGCAGCAAAGAATTCTATTATAGATCAAGTGATGTAACGAAAATTACAATCACACTCGAGTCACTCCAAACACTCTCGGTGTTTCCCAACCCCTAATTACACCAAATATCTCACACGTCGTTTAGCCCCACAGTTCCTCACAAAATAATCTCTTAATCTTACAAAAGAATTCACGAATCTTACCGACAAGATTTAATTGGCTTCAAACACTTGGGATGTAGTTCATAAGTAGATGCTCCTCTTTGATTCTCTTCATAAAAAAATCTACTTCTTATATATAGGCAAGAATTAGATCCAAAATAGGAAACCTCCTTTTAGGAAACCTACTCCAAGGAAACCATTCAACTAGGAAGCCTATTCAAAATAAAAAAATTTCTCCATGCTCAAAGTCAAAACATATCTCAACACAGGAAGCGCCCAAGTTAAACTTGACTCCCAGACTTCCAACTGCAGTGAATACATCCACTCCAAGCCAACTTTGACAGCAGCTTCTAGGAGAAAGAACCTCTAAGTTCTTTATCAATCCAAAAGTTTCGCAGGCAAACATCAAAATGGCTTTTCTGATGAAGCAAAGCTGTAAAACGTGTCAGCATGACACATAGGAGAGACAATTCACACTAGACCACTTGCCCACATGATCGTAAGTAGGAAGTGCATTGAGGATCACTAACCAAGTCAGTGCCAATCCATTTCAAAGCTCTTGCTTCTTACATTCTTCCAAGCATCCGCAGTATATTAAGGGCCCATTTAAGGAAGCCGTAGCATCAACCTGAAAATTTGCATTCAAATGACAGAAGGCCACATTAATTCAGATTCATAAATTACAGCTTCTGCTATAACATGAAGATCCAAACCGGAATCACAAACAACTTCTCCCAATAAAAATCCAAAAAACCTCCATGCAAGTGCCGATTACGATACCAAATTAAAATACTATTGTCCAATTGATTGGGCACCATATCAAACTAGTTGGCTAGATTTACATATTTCAGAAACCTCTTAAGTAACGGATAGTTTCAGCTCTGCAAAGTTTCTGTTGAGTGTAATTAGGGCAATGTGAGATAAAATATGCTAACATCCTTTACCTTTTGAAGGATGCATTGTCTGCATTTGGAGAAGTCCAAGAAACATCGAACTCCTGGTCCTTAGATGATTTTCTTTCCTTCAAAGTGCCTACAGAAACTCTTTAAAATATTTCAGCATTTTCATCACAGCCAATGAAATCAATCTAGCAGCTAACATCAGCCAACTACATAAGAATAATACCATTAAAGTTCACAGATCCTTGTTTGGCAAATTCAATTTTTTTTCTTTTCCTTCCGAACTCTTTCGATCCAACTAATAGGCATCTAATTTCATCAACAGCATAACATGACTATTAGTAGTAGCACCGGAGTGTTGGGTCTTTTTGTAACCGAATTGAGCCACCTTCCTTATGCATCAGTTATCACGTGGAGCTCTCGAAATCAAATTGGTCAAATTTCATTTTGTACGTATGCGATCTCTCTCTTAGACTGATGTTTTTCCCTTGCACATAGTGGGAGAAGTAATATGACATGAAACGTTAACATGTTAATAGGCTACCAAATGTAGTCATCCATTCCATATCCTCCCATATGCTCAATACTTTGAGCCTTTCATCATGTAATGGGATAAAACTCAGTAATAAATGATAATAAAAAGGACTCATTCTGTTTGAACTTCAGGTGCAATTAAATATTGTTTCCATTTCTGCTTAATAAAAGAAAGAAGGAGAAATACTGAATCTGTAGAATATTGAATCAGCTCCTCTGCTTTTAGTTTTCTTCTCTTTTCTTCCCCTAACATTCATTTCATTTAAGTGCTACTATATTGCTGAAACGGTGCACATTATTAGCTGATGCCAAATGAGTATACTGATTTTTGGACCTCCTACTCTTAGTACTCTTAGTATCCAATTCGATATAATGCAAGCTGTAACAGAATTTTGACAAATAACATTTCGAGGGAAAAAAAAGAGAAAAAAATAGACCCGGGTAATTCATCTGATCAGGATAAGTCAAGAAAAGTCTAACAACAGGAAGTGCATCAAGCTAAACCGATCAGAGTGCAACTAGGAAGATAAGCAATCTGAGCACATGAAAACTGCTCCAATTAATGGCAAGGGACATGACAAATTACTAGGCATTAGTTTTTGAAAATAGATTGCCAATTGGATTCCAAAATGGCATCCCATGAGAGATAATCCTTTGTCACCAGCTAAAGCTTCAATATACCAAATTGAGCACAATCTCAAAGGCACATCATTAGACACTTAGCGACCTTGCTCTTCACTCCAGAAACATTTTCAAATTTAGTTTCAACAACAACCTCCATCATGGTTAGGTACGAAACCACATCATTCAAGTAGGAAGAGTAGGACCGACAAAAAAAAAAAACAACCTCCATCATTCTAATAGTAAAATCAACTGCAATAAGTTCTCAATCTCACAAAACTTTGATTCTGAGACTCTTAACCGCAGTGGATACATCCATTCCAAGCCAACTCTGATAGTAGTTTCCCAAAGGAAGAACCTTATAAGTTGTTTGTTAACCCAAGAAAAATTAGCATGCAAACATCAAATGGCTTCAACTTCAGCACGAAGATCCACACCTGAATCAAATTCTCTTCCAACAAAGACTCCAAAAGACCTCCATGCAGGTGCAAACTATAATACAAAATTGAAATGCAATCGTCCAAATTACTGGGCACTATGTCAAAGTAATTGGCTATATTTTTCGGTATTTCAGAACCTCAAGTTATTGAATAGTTACAAGCATAGATCAATGGATTTTAAAAGCGGGTACAACCATCTCAGAAAAGAAGCAGACAACCCAGCCAACCATCTAGCTCCATCCTCATGCCAAATCCCACGAACCATATGGTCTAGAATATGGAACCTAAACCCCCTTCCCAGAATCAAACTATTCCTATGGCAAATCGGTCAAAATGCCCTACCCACAAAGGAAAACTGATTCAAGCGGAGAATTTTACCTGATCTGTTGTGCCCAGTGTGTAAGACAAACCCGGAAACTCCTGAGCACCTCTTTCTCCTCTGTCCATGGACAACCAAAATCTGGTCAGATCATAACTTACAAGTGCAAATCCAAGTAAGAGGACTTACAAGCATAGATCAAGCTACGAGAGTGATGCACCAGCACCACCGCCTCTTGAACTCGTCGCTGAAGTGCTATGGTACCTATGGAAAGCACGAAACAAGGCAATCTTTAAAGCTAAAACACCAGACCCACTGGAGAGAGAAGATGAAGCACTCGCCTTGCATGAAAATTTCAAAGCTTGGAGTGCAAAACAAGGGAAAAAATCAGATCTGAAACGGACTTCACCTACAAGCTGGAAGCTGCCAGAGAAGGGAGCCTTTAAGCTTCATGTGGACGCCGCATTCGTCGCTGGTTCTATGGCAGGTGTAGCGGCGGGCGTGTGGCGTGATGCTGTAGGGAAACTTCTCGGTGGCTTCGCACAACAAATCAGTGCTCTCTTGCCACTTCAAGCGGAAGCCCTAGCTGTTCAAGAAGGGGCGATTTTCTTGCAAGAATGAAGGAGAGTGCATGGAGACAAGATAGTCAAAGTAAGTGGAATCTGACAATTGTTTAGTTGTTCAGTTCATCACGTGCGTAGAACCCCTCCCTGGGATATAGGTCTTGGGATGTAGATGTACCGATAAGAGAATGCATGCCTCCTTTTCATTTATCCCACTGTTCTAAGACTCAAAATAAAGCAACGGACTGGATCGCTGAAGCCCAACTCCGCAGGTCTCTTCCTCAGTGCTGGATTTCGAACCCCCTCAATCCCTCTTGGATATTATATGTACCGATGCCCAACTGGGCTGCTCCTTTTCTTTACCTACTTAAATGAAATGGAAGTATGCATTTTAGACCAAAAAAAGAAAAAGTTAACGCATAGTTTCAGCACCGCAAAGCTTTTGTTGAACGTAATCAGGGCAATGTGGGATAAAAATATGTGAATACACGTTCCAAGGATGCAGTGCCAGTGTTTGGAGAAGTCCAATAAACATCGAGTTCCTGGTCCTTTGATGATTTTGTTTCTTTTGAAGTGTTTAGAAACCCTTTCAAAATCACAGCCAGTGGAATAATAACCAAATCCTGCCAGTTAGTCAAATGAAATCAATCCAAAAAGTAACAACTAATATTGGTGAACTACTAATAAGACCCCAAAGTTATAGATCTTTATTTTTTAAACTCAAATTTCTTTTTGTACTTTTCAATCCAACTAACGGGCATCTAACATGTTCAGCCACAGAAGCTTTGATCAAGTCAGTATAGTTTATCCAACTGAAGTTGCTTGCTTTTGTGGGATAATCTATTATTCTTTTCCTTGTCATTGTAGGCTATTCATATATCAGAATGAATGCAAGACAATTTTCAATGGCATATAGGATAACGGGAAGTTTCCGTGTGAAATTATGAAAAGTCTTCTCATGTATTTCTTTTAGCAAGTAAATTAACCAATAAGAGCTTAAGCATAATACGAGGTATTATTCACAATACGGTCGATTATGTGAAAAGGCATTCTCACTCATCTGTGTTATGGCCATAATTTGCTTGACTTAAAATTCAGGTAAACGACTTATGGTAATTACTAACTGTACAAACAATCATAAGTACTCTTTGAGCTAAATTTTTGGCCTTGGACCTTTAAGTATGTCCCCGATTCTAAACAGATGACCACACCACAGAAGCAAAATTCAAATTGCAATTTTCTCGATACATCCAAATAATTCACAATGGTTTTGGTTTTGGCATGCATGTTAGATTATTCACAACCACACCACTAGGAGAAGAATCTATTCTCGTGTTTAGCATTTCTTAACTAATACGATTACCTTAATCAACTAATGCAAACAATTCTATGAGATAAAAAATGTGCAACAAAATGATTGGAAAATTTTGTCCCAAGTCAATAACATATGCATTCTAACAGATGTCCTATTGACATGTTCCTTTTGCACTGTAAACTCATTTTTACCTATACCTTAGAAACATGTAGTCATCAACCGCATGATGAGTACAGATCAAACTAAAACCTCATATCAGAAGGACCTCCTATAGGGTCCTTCACATAGCATTTCTCGACCTATATGATTAAGTTGGGCATGCTATCAAATGCCCATATACAATAGTTTTTATTCAATGAATCTAGCATTCTAGAACGAATCAAACGTGAAGAATCTTTATCTTTCTCGATAGGATGAAAAATCTTACCCGAAGACTAATGACTAATGTTGCACATCAAGAACATGTCCCCTCAATTCCCTTTAATTCAAGTAAGAAAATAATAACACCGTCAACCAGGAAATACTAATGAAAAGTTAATAAATATTAAAAGAAATTGCAAACAAGAAATACAAATGTAAATTGGGCGATGGACCTCAAAAGAAGAAAGGTAGCTTACCCGATTTATGTACCTTTTTTAGGAAATGTGGATCATCTCAACTATTCAGACTCATCCCAGTCGTCTTCTCTAGATGAATCATCCCAGACATTTTCTCCAAATTTCGATAAAGCCGCGTCCTAGATCATTCCAGTATTGTTTTGAATGACAATCAGAAATTTCCGATTCCACTAGTTGCTCCAAGTTCTAAAGCCCTCTAAGCTTAGTCATTTTCTTGCAATTTTGCACAACTTGATTGGTCAAATTGGTACTTGATGAAAAATCAGATAAGATCTCAATCGCGGAATATCCTGAGATAGCATTATGTTCTAGAGATGTCGACTCCTAAAGCCTTGAAATCTTGCAAAGATCATACCATTTGACTGGAGCAATTTCTTGAATTGTGAAAATTTGATGAGATATTCAAATCTTCCAAGCACTCTAATCCATTGAGACTCTGAATTTCAACCGATTTTTCGCAATTGTTAGATGTAATATTTTCAGATTCCCAGAATTTGAGAGATCCAACCTTTTAATTGAAGCGCGCTTAGAGATACATAGCTCTTCCAAGAACTCCAACTTGTCAAGGCCTTGAAGTGGACTAAGTTTTCACAATTTTCAACATCCAATGTCTTCAAACCCTCAGATTTCATAAGTTCTAGCCTTCTAATTACAGAGCACCCAAAGATGTACGGCCTTCCAAGAACCCCAACTTATTAGTGCCTTGAATATCAACTAACTTTTCGCAATCACTATAATATAATGTCTTCATACGCTCGCATTTTGAAAGGTCCAGCCTTTCAAGTGAAGCGCACCTAGAGACATTCAACTCTTCCAAGAACTCCAACTTATCGAGGCCTTGAATTTCAACTAGGTTTTTGCATTCTTGAGCATTTAATAACTTCATATCCTTAGACGCCGGAAGGTCCAACCTTTCAATTGAAGCACACCGGGAGATATCCAACTCTTCCAAGAACTCAAACTTATCGAGGTCTAGAATATTGACTAAGTTTTTGCAATTTTTAGCATTCAATGTCTTTAAATTCCTGGATTCTTGAAGGTCCAGCCTTTCAATTGAAGCCCACCAAGAGATATCTAGCTTTTCTAAGAACTTCAACCTATCAAGGCCTTGAATTTCAACTAATTTTTCACAATCTTTAGCTTCTAATATCTTAAGATGCTCGGTCTTTGAAAGGTTCAGCCTTTCAATTAAAACACACCTAGAGATATTCAACTCTTCCAAGAACTCCAACCTTTCGAGACCTTGAATTTCAGATAAGTTTTTACAATATTTAGCATTTAATATCTTCAAACACTTTGATTTTGTGAGGTCCAATCTTTCAATTAAAGCACACCAAGAGATACTCAGTTCCTCCAAAAACTCCAACCTATCAAGGCCTTGAATTTCAACTAATTTTTCGCAACCGTCAGTGTGTAATACATTTAGACCCACAATATTTAGAAGGTCTATTCTTTCAATTGAAGTGCACTTTGTGATTATCAAGCTTTCCAAATATTTTGATTTGTTAAGACCTCGAATTTCAAGTACATTAGGACAATCCTTGATAGATAATGTCCTCAGATGGTTTAACTGCGAAAAGTCCATTGTTTTCATGTTGCAGCCACACATTTTCAGGATTTCCAACATGAAGGGAAGGTTTAGGGTTCTTGGTAATTCTGATTCATCAAGATCTGTTAGTTGGGAGCATTTTGAAAGCTCTAATAGTGTTGATGGAAGCTCCGAGATGCACTCAAGAAATCTGCAACCAAGAAGTTGTAGTTCTTTGAGATGGATTAGGTGGGAAAGAGAAGGCAATATTCGACTTTGACAGGTGACAGTTAAATATGTTAAGTTGGAAGGAAGCTCAGGTAGCCACTGGAGCTTCTGGCAGCCATCAAAATCAAGACGTCGTAGGGAAGAAAGATCACAGATGCTTTTTGGCATTCTTCCTCCCAGTTCTGTGCACGTTGAAGCATCTAATACTCGGAGCTTTTTCAGCCTTCCAACACCATTAGGTAATGCTTTTATTCCAGTGTTACTAATATTCAGAATTTTTAGATTCTGCAAAGCCTCTATGTTGTCTGGTACTTCAGAAATGCCTCGACAATCTTTTAGGAGGAGTTGCTTTAGGGCTCGTAATTTACCCACTTCTACTGGCAGGTCCTTGAGCCTCCTACATCCCGTCAAGTCCAAGCTTACTAGACCCATCATGTCTCCAATCGAACAGTCAATTTGCTCGACGTTCTCACAACCTCGGAGGATTAGAACCTCTAAGTCCTTAAAAGCCGAGAGGAAGAAAGTTCCTTTTAAAGAACGACAAAGGGTAAGGTCGAGAAATTTTAGCTTTTCTGCCATCTGATAAAAAAAGAAGAAGATAATTGCCAGGGAGTTAGCTCAGAGTGATTATGATTTAAAATAAATAATTAAAAAAATACATGTCTTTCCATCTTACCATGATAGAATTCCATCCTTGCCATTGATTTGAAATCTCACTTCTCGACAAATCGAGTACGGCTAATTTCTTTATATGAAAATTCTTTGCTTCAAAAGTTAAAGGACAATACCGCCATCGAAGCCATCTTAACTCCGTAATTGAGTTCTCAAAATCTCCACAAAAACGTGCCCCGCTTGCATGAAGGATCCTCAGACTCGTTAAATTCTTGAGCTGTTCATCTGTGTGGATATCGCCCCCTCGACCAGCTGTTCCGCGGAAAAATTCTGAGCTGATGGCATTAATATTTTGTGTTCCCTATAGGTAAGAAAAAATGTTCAATGCTATTTACATCCAACTAAAGTAATCTACCATAATTTGTTCATATTGCCATTAACATGCATCGATGCCTTTAAGAGCCTAATGAAGTGAAGACATGAATTTTTTAGCCAATAAACAGCATTTATTAAGGCTAACAAAGTGATGTCAATTTCAATTTTGAAATTTGGCCATAAGTACTTGGATCATAGAAAAAATTATGTTCTCTTTCCCTTAGTTCTATTTTATTATGTGGAGTAATTCATAGTTTCTTAGACATATTATAAACTTACCTTTACCCTTTGATCTAGTGGCTCACATAGGGTACAACTTTACAGCTTGTAAATCCTCCTTTCTTGTAATTTATCTTCGTTGTTATACTAGTTATGGTGCCCGTGCAATGCACCGCATTTAATTAAATTACAATGTCCAAATTCAAATGATGATTTGATCAATTTTAATAGAAATATATTATACTCTGTAATTTTCATATTACGTATCCAAATGAACTATAATCACATAGAGAGACAGTTACTGCAATAAATGTGACAATTGGGAAATAAACATCTCCTAAAATAAAGAAAATTTAACATCATGAAGTGCTTCTTTTCTGGTCTGTTTTTTCATGTATAAATTTCGTGTATATTACTCCGATCATGCTACTAATTAATAAAAGAAGTATCATATACTCGTTTTCTCCCCATTAAAATACTAACTAGTTATAAGTAACTAAACTTATGATAGTATATTAATATCCAATGTGATATTATTTTATTAATAATAACTTGAAATGTTGTTGGTGATATTTTTCTAATTATAAGTAACTAGGATGATAACATTAATTATATTTTTTGCTCTCGATTAACATATTTTTTAGCCTAAATTATAATTTAATTATAGATTACAAACAACTGAATTATTAAAGTATTGCAAATGCAAACATATTCCTCATCTAATACTGTGATTTAATTAAATACAATTAATTATTAAAGATGGAAAGCCATTTCTGAATTATAAAAATTCAAGCTATTCTTGGCTACATGGAATAGCTATTAATTCCTTGGCCCCTGGGAATAGCTATTTCTGACTTTGAGAGAATAACTATTTCTAATCTATTTTTGAAACAAACGAGCAAATAATTGCTTCATACAATAAGTTAGAAATTTAAAAGCTACTCTGAGAACCAAATGTGCAACAAGCTTTCACCAAGAAAAATACTGATGCATAAGAAGTTAAGAAGTAACATAGAAAATTCATGAATTTTCAAATCCATGTCAGTTTCGCCGAACCAAAAAATTTCTTCTTGTACTGCACAATGTTGGACAAGATATCATGGATAACTCATAGGAGAATGACATAATTTGTGGACAAGGAATTAGATCTCGACACCTAAAAGGAATCCAAGAGAAGAATAATTATAAAAAGGGAAGCAACCTCCATGAGAAGTATCTCATATAAGTTATTTCCCCAATAAACATCCATCTCAAAATACCAAGAAAAATCTTATCTGTCATCGAAATTCTTTGTTTTCAAGTGTGTAATTTTTTTCACCTTCAACAGTGGATCTGCAAGACTTTTGAGCATACTCATGGCGAAATCCCAAAACAAGCCCCAACCTTTTGTACTTGAGAAAAAAGTAATACGATCTTTCAAAAGTCCCAAAAAGAACGCCTACCCTTTTACATCTACAACAAAAATAACACAACCGTTCAAACGGACCAAAAAAAATCCAATCTTTTACCCATAGAACAAAACTAACACGCATTACAAGTTTCATCCATTGTTATCATTAAATCGCCACGGATACCCTACATGGCTTGTTGTGGTCACATCAACCAATACAACAAAGATGCTGTTTTTATTGACAATCTTTGTCAACAAATTTGGTGCAAAATCTTTCCCAATTTTTAGCAATTTTTTGAAGAGAAAAAGGTCATTTGTGATCATGATTAATGTGGTTCATTTTGCATGTCAGCACAATGAACCGTGTAGCATGATGCGTGACGATTTAAGATGAGAATAGGCAGAATTTGTAATGGGTGTCATTTTTGTCCCACAAGTGAAAGATTGGACTTTTCTCTGAGAAGTTTGAAAGGTTGTGTTATTTTCATCCACAAGCAAAACATTTAGCAAAACATTTTATGACTTAATACGCTAGACATATTAAATAGACATTGGCTTTGAATTTGTTACTATATGAATTGGCTCTTGCGTATATAAATAGGTAGATCATGAAAATGCAAATAAGTGCTAGTCCTTTGAGCAACAAATTGAGTCAAACCAAGTGGTTGATTAAAAATAATGAACTCAAAATTAAGATTAATTTCGAGCATATAATACGATCACATATGTAATTGTACACAAAATGGAAGTTTGGAATATTTATCTATTGGACTTTTACGTGGAAGAAATAAAGCATTTCTCTTTTCAATGGGCAAGCATTATAAATGTTATGTAAATCTCTACATATACTCCGTATCCTATTAATAATATGTCCGGTAAGTTTTAAATTAGTCCTTTTATCTGAATTTTAGTTTAAGAAATGTGTAACCTGATATTACACAATATAAGCATCCTTCCAATATTGAAAATTTATGAGAAATGTGGGAACGGTTGGTTACTCTACACCTAGAGATTAGAATTCTATTAGTCATATATCCTAAGTAGATATGGTTTACGGTAGCATTAGTCAAGTTTTTTTTTAATTGCATTTGTCGGATGTACTATATCAATTGTAGAAATTTAGGATCTTTTAATATAAATTACCCCTATCAAGTATCTAATAAATTTCGAAGTACATCATTCTTGGAGATAACTTCCTAAGGTACATTTGTCTGAGAAAAATATCAGATAAGCTACAACACTTATTGAGAGAGCAACATCCTACCTTATCATGTCAATGAATCGTCATGAAAGCAATAATATTAGAAGGTTCTCCGGTCACTAGAGCAAGCATAAAGTAGAGGAGCAATGTCACTCTAAAAGTAGATTATCAACTAAGGGAGCGAAAAATGAGAAAGTGTTACCTTCTTTCCCTCTAGCACTTTAAGGGCTTCCTTAGAATCCCATAACCTGCTACGGTATTGAGGCTGCTCCACGTTTTCGTTGCGAACAATTTCCCTACCAAGATCTCTCAATTGGTCATGCATGTTGAGCTCATCATTATCTCCAATTTTTATTAATGACATAAGCGTCAGTACTTCAATTCCCTCGGATGGGAAAAAGCCACAGGCATCCCACATGTAGGATGCAATTCTTCTATCGGTCCCATTAAAAAAACAGGCGATATCCAGAAATATTTCTTGTTGTCTATAGTCTAATGCATCAAAACTTATCTTTAACCTTTGTTGCACTCCCTTAGCAGGGACTTTTTTTAACTTGTCAATCATATTTCTCCATAGTTCTTGCCCTTTTCCAACCAATGATGAGCCTACAACCTCAAGACATAGAGGAAGTCCTTTAGTGGTGGATAAAACATCATGAGTAAGGTCCTCAAATTCCCTTGGAGGAGTGTTCCTTCGAAAAGCATGTCTACTAAATAGAATCAATGAATGATCCTTGTCTAGTTCCTTATGTTCATAGTTATAGTCCACCCTAGCATCGACAAGAACACGTTTATCTCTAGAGGTAATAAGGATCCTACTTCCTGAAGAAAACCAATTATGATGTCCTGCCAAAGCTTCCCAATGACAATCATCATCCACATCATCAAGAAGAATAAGGACTTTCTTTCGTGTAAATTTGGATGAGATAAACTTAATCCCCTCATCCTTATTGTGAACTTGGCCTTCCCGATTCAATATATCACGGATTAATTGATTTTGCAAGTGCACAAGGCTTGTATGCTCACAAGATTCCCTAATGTTTGCTAGGAAGCTACGATACTCAAATTGATTGGAGAGCTTATTGTAGATCAATTTAGCAAGAGTAGTCTTACCAATACCGCCCATTCCATGGATTCCAATAAATAAGGTAGCATGAGATTTATCTTTTACAAATTTCATAATATTCTCCACGTGACTATCAATTCCGACCAAATTTTCAGGAGTTACCAACTCAAAACGTTTCTTCAGCTCCCACAACACTCTTTGAACAATCGATTTCACCAGTTCTCCTTCAGATCTGTAGAATGCAACAAGAGTTCAAATAAGTGGCAACAATAACTTTATATTGTCAAGCTAATTAGAACACAATAACAAATATATTTGGGGATAATTCAAAAGACTCTAAGAATTTTTTTTATCATACCTCCATATATTCTTATATGCTAGGACTAAAGTGGGAAATGATGGTGATTGCTTCACATGATGTACCCCATTCCATTATAACTCAAATATAATTTATTGAGGCAGAAGAAACTTGAGGGAATGGTATTGCTAATGAATCCTGAATAATTTGTATTAATTATTGATCTAATGAAATTTTAAACTTGTTGTTTGTTACAAATATTAGAGATGACATGGACATGACTTCGAAAACTTTCTAGAGCGTTTGAATAAGCAAAAATCCAATAAGCCAACCGGTATGAGTTTTTAGCCATCAATCAATAAATTGGCCATAACTTTTCATGCTAGAGGAATTCGGGTTCCATAATATCAATCCGAAAATTTGTTCAGAGTGCAATATTGTAAACTACTTGAATAAAATTACTATATTGTGAACTACCTGAATAAACTTAAGGGGATTTCTCCTTATTTGTGGAATTTTACATGCTTGCATGTTTCTAGTCGTGTTGTTAATTTAGTTTAATTTTGGACATGGGTTATTATCAGTTTCACTGCGTCAAGTGATAATGACAGGCTGTACTTTATTTTCCTTTTGAGTATCTACGTAGGAATTTAATTGATCTAATATTGATTTTATTTGGAAGTAGAAGAATAGTTTTTACCTAAAATAAGAACATTGCTTCAGTTTATGCAGGTGTTTTGAGATAGAAATTGTGCGTTGAGATAGGAAAATGCATTGAAACTTTAAGCAAACATACTATAAAGATAATCGGTTTTCCTTTTTTTCATTTGACATGATCATATATACCCAATGATATATGCAAAAATATTTTAATTTCTACTAATTGACAACAATAATGATTTATTAATTGTAACCTGGGAAGATAAATAATCGGGGCACTGACAATTAGCATGCACGGTATATTAAGTTACGAGCTTTAAATAGGACCGCCAATAAGTTGTCCATTAATCTCAAATAAATATATAACTAGAAAGTTTGTGCCGAATAAAAACACAGCTTATATAGTAAACGTGAAAAAAAAAAGGCAAAAAGAAAGAAGAGAATGCTTTGGCGAAAAAATTAATTACCCTTCGGCTTTCCATCCTTTCAAGACACTGACTTCTTTAAGCGCTTGCCTCCATTTCTCCAATATCGGTCCATCGTAATGCGGCTCACACTTCTGAAATGCGGCTCCAAAACCCCCAAGTTGATGTTGCACATGAATTGGATCCACTTTATAAAATATAGGCAACACAATATACCCAGGGTTTCCATTCTTGCACTCCATTATTTGAACCAACTCATCAAGGCAACATTTGCTCGAACCATAATTCATAGAGAGAATAGGGATCAGGATCTTACTGTTCTTGATGGCAGGCAAAAGATCCGGGCCAATCTCCTTGCCTTGGCGGAGCTCGTTATCATTTTTGAAAGCATAAATTCCGGCATTGATGAGCCCATTGTAGAGATGACTGGTGAGGTCATTTTGAGTATCTAGGCCTCTGAAACTCAAGAACACGTCGTAATAGTTTCCAATCAACATAGTTGATGAACTTGATGCACTATCACTAGCTTCTATCGGTGCAGTCGACAAACTAGATGCACCGGAACTAGTTTCTATCGGCACAGTTGATGAACTAGATGAGGCAGTATCTTCTGCATTTCTACGCGCACTAGTTCTCTTCTTGTTGAGAAAATTAAATGCGAGCATAGAGAGAAGGATCGGTGCCACGATCACGGCGAAAGAATGGCCAAAAATGGGATGATGCATCTCTTCTTTCCTCCGACTCTGCCCTTGCTTTTTACCTTTCAGATCTGACGGAGTAGAAAACCAAAATGCCTCTTAGGAAATACGACAGGCCTTTATGTTGCCCAGGAAGAGGGTTTATATAGCCTTTTCCTATATTTTATTATTTCTTGTACAAACAAAAAGAGCAGCCGATTGCATTACTCTGGACCTATAATTAGTTTTCTCCATAGATGTAGAAAAAACCAAAACGACTACCCAAAACAAACACTTGCAAACTGTGCACGCGCGATTGCGTGTACGCAAAAAACTAAAATTTGAAATATTAAACAAACCACCATATCAGTACATATGTGAATTATCGATAATTGGAAAGAAATTATTGATAAAATTACACAAGTTACAAAAGAATACACATATTTTAAGATTTGAAATATTTCAGTAAGGTTGTCGCTGTTGGAAAAAAAAATTCGAATTTTAGTATTAAAATATGTGAGAGATTCTATGTAATTATTAATTGACGCGTTTGATCTGGATTCAACATTTGTAAATAAGTAATTAATAATATTTTAGGAAGAAAAAAATTGAGATCTTTTAGAGGTTAAATATTCCTTTTACTTTATATATTAATAGAGATTATTTCAGCTCAGAAAACAGACAACAATCATTGGTTGGTGTAAATTGACACCCATCAATGGCCGTGCCCCGAAGTATTGAGTATAGCGGGTCCTTTTCCAAGGGGCCGCAAGATTTTAAAACAAAATGTGGTGAGTGGTGATTAGAAGAGGTCAAGGCATCAATAATTCAAACTTCTCAGGCTGCAGATAGTTTGGTGTATGTAATTGAACCCAGTTGGCAACCACAATGGCACCAATAATTCAAACTTGTCAGGCTGCAGATAATTTGATAATACAGTGACTGAGAACAGTAACCATGTGCTTCTAGTCGTTTCCTTGATGAACATGAGAATCCGAGGCGAAACGCGGAATTTCCATGCCGAAGCAATAAAAGCAGATGAGCACATACAAGGGTCAGGACAGTTATGACGGCAACGTTTCATTCAACGCCTTCCAAGAAGTTGAAATCCAGAAAGGCTAAAAAAAAATCTCTGTTGTTCAGTCCTTGCATATATGTTGATCCCTTCATTGGTTGGTGTAAATTGCCAGCCATCAATGGCCGTGCCCCTAAGTATTGAGTACAGTGGGTCCCTTTCCAAGGGGCCACAAGATTTTAAAACAAAATGTGGTGAGTGGTGATTAGAAGAGGTCAAGGCACCAATAATTCAAACTTGTGAGACTGCAGATAATTTGGCGTATGTAATTGAATCCAGTTGGCAGCCACAATGGCACCAATAATTCAAACTCGTCAGGCTGCAGATAATTTGATAATACAGTGACTGGGAACAGTAACCACGTGCTTCTAGTCGTTTCCTCGATGAACATGAGAATCCGAGGCGAAACGCGGAATTCCCATACCGAAGCAATAAAAGCAGGTGAGCACATACAAGCGTCAGGACAGTGATGACGGCAACGTTTCATTCAACGCCTTCCAAGAAGTTGAAATCCAAAAGGGCTAAAAAAAATCTCTGCTGTTCAGTCTTTGCATATATGTTGATCCCTTTTCTTTTCTCTTTCTCTCTCTCCGACAAAGCCAGCAGAGAGCAGCAGAGAGAGAAGGCGCTAAACACCAAGACAAGAACGCGATCAAATCAAGCCCATCTCTGGCCTAATCACACACCAACAATAATATGTGGGGATACATTCCGCGAATCATTCTATTTTCGAAAATAATTTTTATATAAATATAATTTTTTATTCTATTCTCTAAAATGATTTTAAAATTTTTAAAGATACTTAATAATTACTCAAAATTTTAATTCTCGAAATAAAAATACGTTTAATAAAATCTTAATTTTTTTATTTTAATTTTTAATACTGTTATTACATTTCTCTTATTTTTCTCTGTTTTTTTCTTTTTCTTTTTCTTTTTTATTTTCTCCTCTTCTTCTTCCTCCTTTGTGGCTAGCGACCAACTTGGCGAGATCCAGTGAGCTCATCGGAGCCTCGCTTGGCCATCGTAAGCCTCAGCCTCGCAGATCTAAGCGAGATTGAGCCTTACCAGTGGTTAGGCAAGCCTCTCCTAGCCATTGGCAAGTCTCGACCTCGCCCAAGCGGTGCAAGATTGGCCTCGCCCTGGCCTGGCGAAGCCCAGCCTTGTGCCATCTGGTGAGGTTGACCTCACCTAGATCTGACGAGGTTGACATTGCCGTGGCTTGACATCGCAATGAGAAGAAGAAGAAGAAGAAGAAGAAGAAGAAGAGAAGGAAAGGGAAGAAGATGAAAGAGAAGAAAGGAGAAGAGGAAAGAAAAAAAAATTAGACTTGATTTTGGAATTATTTTCGGGAATAAGAAGCAATTTTTTTCTATTTCTAGATTTTACTCCAAATCTATTTCCAAGAACAAAAAAAAGAAATGGATTTTTGTTCTTAGGAAGAAAAAATTTATCAAATAGATTTCTGTTATTTTTTTTATTCCAGAGAACAGAAAAATAGAATCATGCATTGTTTTGAGTGTTACGAAGAAGAAGAAGAAGAAGAAGAAGAAGAAGAGAAGGAAAGGGAAGAAGATGAAAGAGAAGAGGAAAGAAAAAAAAATAGACTTGATTTTGGAATTATTTTTGGGAAGAAGAAGAAGAAGAAGAAGAAGAAGAAGAAGAAGAAGAAGAGAAGGAAAGGGAAGAAGATGAAAGAGAAGAAAGGAGAAGAGGAAAGAAAAAAAATTAGACTTGATTTTGGAATTATTTTCGGGAATAAGAAGCAATTTTTGTTATTTTTTATATTCCAGGAAACGAGAAAAATAGAATCATGCATTGTTTTGAGTGTTAAGAAGAGAAAAATAGAATCATGCATTGTTTTGAGTGTTAAGAAGAAGAAGAAGAAGAAGAAGAAGAAGAAGAAGAAGAAGAGAAGGAAAGGGAAGAAGATGAAAGAGAAGAAAGGAGAAGAGGAAAGAAAAAAATTAGACTTGATTTTGGAATTATTTTCGGGAATAAGAAGCAATTTTTGTCTATTTCTAGATTCTACTCCAAATCTATTTCCAAGAACAAAAAAAAGAAATGGATTTTTGTTCTTAGGAAGAAAAAATTTATCAAATAGATTTATGTTATTTTTTTATTCCAGAGAACAGAAAAATAGAATCATGCATTGTTTTGAGTGTTACCAAACATGCCTTTAGTCTAGTGGTTGTGCCGTTGACATTTTTATATAAAAACTAAATGTCGATATTCTCCATAATCAAGTTGAAAATTCAGGACATATTTTATTTATTTATTTATAGAAAATGGAAAGTTCAAGATTCTCTAGAAGATGGACTAAAGAGATCCGAAAAATTTACTATTTTCCAAAAATGAGTTTTTTGAAAAGACAATAAGAACAGCCTTGATTTTCATGCTTGTGTAGTATCTATTTAATAAATCTATTTATTCACTTGCTAAATGTTATGATATGGTCCTTAATATATCAATTTTACATTAATTGTAAATAAGCTAGACTTATTCGTCCAACTTCAAATGAGGAAAAGCACGTGCTTACTAAGTAAAAGTGCAAATCTTTTTGAACAAATCGAAAAATATTAAATTCACATATTTCTAGCAATTATAATAAAATGCGCAGTTAAGTAGAATGTATGACGTGAAATGGTGGAAGCATGTTATTTTATGAACTCTCATTGAAACTCCACAGAAAATATTAAAGTTGTGGTTTTGAATCATTTCTCAAATTGAATTATAAGTGTGTTTGCACAAAATAATCTGGAAGAGTACCTCTCGACATGTAGAGCTTCTCTACCATCAATGGTAGTTTTATGTCTAAACCCTAATGGTTATCTCTCAATCCCACTGTCCTTCTCTACTTCTCCGCCAAACCCATAATTTCCTCGCATATCCGAGTCCGCTTCCTTCTCAATTGCTGTGTCTTTGGTTCGATTGGATTTCCCTACCACTACTCAGACGCTCTTCGTTCGGTTTCCAGCGATGACTTCTTACAACAATTGGTCTTCGGACAGTAGTCCTCTCTTGGTTTACACGCATCCACTGTCGTGAATCCTATTTCGGATCAACAAGCAGCGCAATTGATCATCCCCTGTCCTTTCCTTCACCAATTTGCTCTGCATGTAACAATTCCATGTGGCCTCATCTTCCGTTCTTGTCTTTTCCCCTTTAAGCTTCATTCGTTCCTTTTGGGTTTCTTTCCATGGATACTCCCGAACTTGAGGAGGAATGGTGCCTTGCTGCCCTCTGTAATCGGATGGGCCGTCTCTGGCCGGAACAAGATATCGACGTCTGCGATGAACAGCCTCCGCTGGAACACATCGACACCTGCAAGAAAACTTTAGTTGGTACAATTCTCTCTAATCCCTCAATCAACTTTACAGCATTTCAGAGCACTTTAAAGTGCGCTTGGCGCACTGAGCAAGTAGAGATTACACAACGAGAAACTAATAGATATGTGGCGACCTTCCATTCCGAGAGTGACAAGCAGCGAGTGCTAGAAGGTGGTCCGTGGCTGTTTTCCAATCATCTAGTAATATTCAAACCTTGGATAGCCAATACCCCCTTACCTTGCTACGATTTCTCGACGTGCGCATTTTGGGTCCAAGTTATTGGACTTCCTCTGGAATGGTGTACTTACTAGATGATTTGCAAAGTTGTGAAACGTATAAGTAGAGTGCTGGAGGTTAAGATCAATACAAACGAGGGTGCATTACTCAGAACCGGGCGTGTTAGAATAGATATCGACTTGAGCTAACCACTAAAGATAGGCCAACTGATTCGTATAGATGGAAAGACCATATGGATTGATTTTCGGTATGAACGGCTCTCTCATTTTTGCTACTCCTGTGGTTGGTTGGGTCACTATGCTATGCACTGTCCGGCCATCCCATTCACTGAAGCAAAAATGGAAAGGAAGGAAAAGATGGCCTTCGGCCAATGGCTTAGGGCCGAGGTTAAAGAATATAGTCCGTATTGGCTCACCTTTTATGGGGCAAAGGTCGATTCTGCAGCGACTCTAGAGATTATTCCTGAAACTCCTCCATTCCAGCAGAATACATTCCCTGCTTTACCACAAGCAGCGATGCCTTCAGAAGTAATTCCACCCATATCAAATTTGCAGCATTATAGCTCCACTCTTCAGCAGAATGTTCCCGCACCTATATTAGCGGCAAAGGAAGTCAGAACAAGTGCACCATCGACAAGACCTAAACAGATGCTGTTGGATAAATTCTCTTCAAGTATTTTGAAGTTGACAAAACATTTTCCTCAGTCTAGTCTGAAGACTTACGACTCTCTGGGCAAAGTCTCGAAGATCAAAGTCCGAAGCTAGCAAGACTCATGTTTCAAAGTCTACTCTCATGGACAGTCTCCGAGACCAACTTTTATTTCGATCTTATATGGTCTTTACTCTAACGGCTAGAGAATTTCTTTCTCTTTGGATTCAAAGCACGAGAAGATCTTACTTTCGTATTCGAATATGTATAGATTCTCTAAAGATTTCGCAACTTATATTTGGAATGATCTACTTATGGAAACCAAGATCCTGATTGTATGGGCGAGTAGGATTGATGGGCTATCAACACTTACCTTAAAGAGCTCGAGATCTCTCTAATTGATTCTGTCCAACGGGTTGATTGGAAGAACTTCTTTGGAAGGTGCCAACGGTATTGAAGGCATGAAGAAGTATATAAGAGAGATGCTACAGTTGTTGAAGGGTGCCGGATAGAAGAATTCCAAAGTATGAATCTCCTTTTCTATTTTGCGATCTTATTCTTCGAGCGTTATATGTAATCAAAAGAGAGATCATATTGTGGTGAGACCTTGAGGAAGTGTAGTAGAGCTTCTACTTTGTGGACTCAAGAGCGCGAGACTGTAATCACTCTTTTTGATTCTTAGTGAAATCCAGCCAGAAGGGCTGTCCGTGCGGGAGAGTGGATGTAGGCTTGGTCTAAGCCGAACCACTATAAATCTGGAGTCTTGATTCTCTATCCTTAATCCTTTTATCTTTTATTACTTTCATTTGCATCGTTTGTTGGTTTAATTCATTAATCTCTTATTCGGATTAATTTGTCAAAATTGCTTTAATCATCTATTCACCCCCTCTAGGTGCTAATTCTAGTTCTAACAATTGGTATCAGAGCTTGTGTACTTGTTCATAAGAAGTGTCTTTACTTCTGAGTAAAAGATCTATGGCTAGTATGTTGCCTACAGGGTTGGTTGAAGGTCAAAGCAATACCGGACCTCCATACTTTGATGGAAAAGACTACAACATATGGAAAAATAAGATGAAGGCATTCCTAAGATCGAAAGATCCTTTGGAATGGGAAGTGGTTGATAAAGGAATCATTCCTGCTGCTGCATCAGGATCAGAGAGAGGAAAAGAAACTGCTGATCCTACTCTACTGACTCAAGAAGAAATCTCCAAGAGACAAACTCTTGACGCCAAAGCTATTTACTCCTTATATTGTGCTTTGTCCCCTACTGAGTATAATAGAATATCTTCTTGTGATACAGCAAAAGAAGTCTGGGATAGGCTTCACATTACCTATGAAGGAACTGATCGTGTGAAAGAAACGAGGATCAACATTCTTTTGGGACAATATGAAGTCTTTAAGATGAGATCGGGAGAATTAATAAGCGACATGTTTAGTCGCTTTTACTTGAAATTGTGAATGGTCTTGAATATTAGGGACATCCAATCTCAGGACATATGAAGGTCAACAAACTCCTTCGAGGACTCTCTAAAGATTGGAATTACATAAAAACCTCAATAAGAGAGACGTAGAGGATTGCTCAACTCTCTGTAGACGAACTGGTTGGGACTCTTCAATCTTATGAAGTGGAACAGACCAACGAAGAGGAAGATTCAAAAGGTAAGAAATCTATTGCCTTAAAGTCTAATGACTATTCTGATGCAACAGACTCTGAAGAAGATCTAGATGATGAAGAACTGGCACTCATGATAAAGAGATTCGGAAAGTTGAACAGAAAATGAAGGAAATTTAATTGGAAGAAACAAAGCTCTCAAAAGTTTCAAAACAAGTCAACAGAGGAAGATGATTCTAACAAAGAAGTGACTTGCTTTGAATGCAAGAAAAGGGACACATCGACCCAACCGTCCTCTCGTTAAAGAAGAGAAAATGAAAGGCGAGAAATACGGGAAAGCACTCAAAGCGAGAGACTTGGAGTGATACTGAATGTGAAGAAAGTGATGATGATTATGCCAATATCTGTTTAATGGCAAAATCGATTCGGACTCGAGACCTTGATTCGGACATACGACTCGAGATAGTGAACTCGAGGTTGGTAACCTGAAAATTCCTGTCAAGGTTTCTAAATATATTGATGAACTTTGTCTTAGTCTCGAAAACCTCTCTTAAGAGGATCTCCGAATTAAAAAGGGAAAATTCTACATTGAAGCAACAGGATAAACTTATGAAAGAAAAGTTTGAAAAGCTGGAAAAAAGATTTTGTTGTTGTGAAAGAAAACTCAGACATTATTTCAAATGAAAATAATCTTTTGAAAAATGATATTACTAACATATCAAAAAGATTTTCAAATGGTTCTGAAAAGTTGGATAAAATTCTTTCGATACAAAGACCATACTTTGATAAGTTAGGTCTTGGTATGACTTATGAAACTATTCCACTAATTGATTTCCCAAAGGTAAAAGAAAGAATTAAACAAAGACCAGCTAGAATTGTTTATAAGAATCATTTCCGAAAGTTTTTGTAAAACCTGTTGGCGAAATGCTTTGAGATGTTCCAAGTGTAAAAGCTTAGAACATTTTGAGAAAGAATGTCCTTTGGTTTGGAGACTGTTAAAAAGAGTCGGGCTAAGACTGTCTATTGTTCTAACACTTCTCGGACCCAAGATGATATGGGTACCAAAAAGAGCTTGAATTCGTGTTAATTGTAGGTTACTATCAAAAGGAAGATTAAATGGTATCTTGATAGTGGCTGCTCAAGACATATGAGGAGACTCAAGTTGCTTCATAAAACTTGTCCAGATAGACGGAGGAAAAGTTTCCTTTGGTGGTAACAACGAGAGGAAGAATTGCGGTCGAGGAACAAGTAAAGATTGGAAGTTTGTCAATCAAAAATGTTTCCTTAGTTGAAGAATTAAATTACAACCTGCTTAGCATAAGTCAGTTGTGTGATACTGGTTTCAAGATCAACTTCCAGGAACAAACTTTACTCAATCTTTTACTGGACGAAGACATGGAAATATCTATCTTCTGGATGTGAATCAAGAAAGATCACAGTGCTTAATATCAGTACAAGATGAAGCTAATCTATGGCACAAAAAGCTAGGCCATACCAATATGAAGCAAATCAACAAGATCTCTACCAAGAAACTTGTTCGAGGATTGCCTATTCTCAATTACTCAAAGTCTCGATCTATGTACACCATGCGTCTTTGGGTAAACATGTTAGAAACTCTTACAAATCAATAAATAAAGTTTCCACTAATCATGTACTGCAGCCTTCGCATATGGATTTGTTTGGACCTACCGAACGCAAAGCATTGGTGGAAAAAGGTTATGTCTAGTAATTGTGGATGATTACTCACGATTTACTTGGGTCTACTTTCTTTCAAGTAAGTCAGAGACTTTCTCTCTCTTTTCAAAGTTTGCTAAGAAAGTGCAGAATGAGAAAGGTCACACTATCTCAAGCATTCGTACAGACCATGGAGGTGAGTTTGAAAATCAAGACTTTACTAAATTTTGTGATGAATTTGGTTTTCAACACAAATTCTCCTCTCCATATACACCAGAACATAATGGAGTCGTGGAAAGGAAGAATAGGTCTTTACAAGAAATGGCAAGAACTCTTTTAATTGGAAATCAAATTTCTTCAAGGTTTTGGGCTGAAGCTGTCTCAACTGCTTGCTATATTATAAACCGAGTGTTTTTAAGGCCAGTTTTTGAGAAAACCCCTTATGAAATTTTTAAAGGAAAGAAACCAATAGTTTCTTATTTTCAAGTATTTGGTTGCAAATGTTTTATTCTAAATAATGTAAATGATCGTGTTGGTAAGTTTGAAGAAAAATCAGATGAAGGATTCTTTCTCGGTTACTCAACTACAAGCAAAGCTTTTAGAGTATTCAACAAGAAGACTCAGACTGTGGAAGAATCAATGAATGTCAAATTTCAAGACTCCACAAATTCAGCAAATTCAGACTGAAGATTCAGAATCTGTTCCAGACAGTGCTAGATCTACCTCCATTGACGCAGTTACTAATTCAAAATCAGTACAACAAGCTACTGATGAAGAATCTACTCAAGAAGAAGATCAACAATCTATCAGACTGACTAGTAACTGGAAGCACAAGTCTAGTCATCCTGAAGAACTCATTATTGGGAACATTAATGAGGGAATTCAAACAAGATCCAAAAGGCGAGAAGAGTCTAGTGCTGTTGCTCTTATTTCTGAAATAGAACCCAAAAATATTGAAGAAGCTTTAGCTGATGAAAGCTGGATTGAAGCAATGCAAGAAGAGCTCAAACAATTCAGTATTAACAACGTATGGGAATTAACTCCTAAACCAAAAGGTAACTCAGTTGTTGGAGCTAAATGGGTTTTCAGGAACAAAGTTGATGAAAAAGGCAAAGTAACGAGAAACAAAGCAAGACTCGTGGCTAAAGGATACACGCAAGAAGAAGGGATAGACTATGATGAGACCTATGCTCCAAAAGTAGCAAGGTTAGAAGCAATCGATTACTACTTGCTTTTGCTTGCTATAAGAATTTCAGGTTGTTTCAAATGGATGTCAAAAGCGCATTCCTGAATGGATTTATTCAAGAAGAAGTCTACGTGGAACAACCTCCTGGATTTGAAGACTCAAAGAAACCAGACTCAGTGTTCAGACTGAAGAAAGCTTTATATGGATTGAAACAAGCTCCTCAAGCTTGGTATGAAAGGCTAAGTAATTTCTTAATTCATAATGGCTTTTCTAAAGGAAAGGTAGACACTACTTTGTTTATTAAAAATGAAGGTAAAAGTTTTCTACTTGTTCAGATTTATGTTGATGACATTATATTCAGATCATCTAATGAGACTTTATGCAAGAAATTTTCTAAGTCTATGCAGGATGAATTCGAGATGAGCATGATGGGTGAACTATCCTTTTTCCTTGGTCTACAAGTGAAACAACTAAAGGAAGGAATATTCATTCATCAAGAGAAATATGCAAAAGAACTTGTTAAAAAGTTCGGTCTGGAAAATTGCAAAAAGACTCGACATACCAATGTCAAGTTCCTTGAAGATAGACAAAGATGAAGCAGGGAAGAAAATCTACCAAAAGTTATACGGGAGTATCATTGGTTCACTTATTTATCTTACGCATCCGGACTCCGACATATTATTTAGTGTTTGCATATGTGCTAGGTTTCAATCTGATCCTAAGGAATCTTATCTAAATGCTGCTAAACGTATTATTAAATATGTTGCTACTACTGCTAAGATTGGTCTATGGTATCCCAAATAAGGAAACTTTACACTTCTTGGCTATTCAGACGCAGATCTTGCAGGTTGTAGAGTTGAAAGAAAAAGCACTTCACGTACTTGTCAATTGCTTGGAAACAGGGCAGTATCTTGGTTTTCAAGAAAACAAAGTACTGTGGCTCTTTCAACAAAGTGAAGCGAATACGTAGCCCTTGGAAGTTGCTGTTATCAAATACCGTGGATAAAACAACAACTACAAGACTTTGGCATTGAAGACTCTTGCACAGAGATAAAATGTGACAATTCAAGCGCAATCAATCTTACAAAAAATCCTATCCTACATTCAAGAGCAAAACACATTGAGATTCGACATCATTTTATAAGAGATCATGTTCAGAACAAAGAAGTCTTGATACAATTCATAGACTCAAAGAATCAAGCGCGGACATCTTCACAAAGCCACTTGAGAAAAGCTTGTTTGAGTCTATTCACTCAAGACTCAATATTTTATCTCTTGAAGAATGTTGAAGCTCAGACTCAAAATCTAAAGTCTGACAGAGTATCATACTCAAAAGGTTGAAGACTGAAAATACCAATCGACACGATTGTAAGTTCATTTACTTAAACTGTCATTTCGAAAAGGTAAGATTGTCTGTTTATCTCTAATCGTGCTTATTAAGGCAGTTATATTTAAAAAGGAGTGGTTATCGATTTATTAAGGTAGTTATTTCCAAAAGGAAATTCTTAATATTTTCAAAAATTTGCGACGCTTGATTTACCCCGTATCGGACATCTTTTATATACTTCTTCTCATTCGTTTTCACTTTACCCAGAAAACCTAGATCAAAAGCTTTTCACTTCTCTGTATTTTTCTCTCCCAAATTTCTACGTCTCAAAGCTTTTAACTTTCTTGCGACACAAGTGTGAAAGCTTCTCCAAGAAAGCGACAATGTCTTACCAAAGGAAATCCTCAAGGATAGCAAACAGGGGACCACAGTGATCTGGTGAGGGGCCTACGCACTTCGATCTCATAGAAGAAAGTGACTTTCCAACTGAACAAACTCCTCAACGATCTCAACAGCGCACTTCCTCAACTAGACCTCATGGTCGTCGCCCTCAAGATGCAGAAGAAGTTCTTGAAGATATTGAACCTGTAAGAACATTCAAGCCTGCTTTTGTTTATAGGCTTTACTCTGCATTGAAGGAAGGAGGTTCTGCCATGACTTTCATTGATGAATTTCTGAAAGAAAAATGTTACTTAAATGAGACTCATTTTCTCACCGGCATGGAGAGATCAGGGATTGTTCTTGCTGGAACGGCTGCAAAAGCTTTTGCAAACTTTCCAGTGACCCTAGGTTTAGTAGTATAAATCAGCCAGAGGGAAAGGATGATGATGAGAAAATGTTCATACATTTTAAACCTTGGATGGGTGTGGCTGCAAACCTTCGAGGAAAGAAGGATGAACTGTTTCGATCAGATGGACACAGGAAGATGTATGAGAAACTGCTGAAGCGTGGGGTGATGAATCCACGGACAGTGGATTTTGATTTTCTGGACCTATTAAGTATCAATCTGAGAGAGAAGTTTGAGAAACTTCAACTTCATAAGTTCTGACGACTGTGATGTGGCTCATTCGAATTAAAGCATACTTTTATTCCAATCTCAGCTTCCTTGATGCGAATAGCTTTTCATTCAGTGTGAGAGATAGGGAATATGTTGTTGATAATGACACTCTGGCGGATGTAATTGGTGTGGAAAGAGGTGCTTTCCAATCAATTAATGTGTCTGTAAGTCACGTAACTCTAGAACTTGCAAGAGACCGAATTGCTGAAGGTCGTCTCTCCTACTCCATGATGAATGCAACAAACACTCTACTTCACAAGATAGTGATCAACTGTCTTAGACCGAAATCAACATCCAAGACAGATGTATCCATCTCAGAGGCTAAGTTGATGTATGCAATCAAGATTGGTCTTAATTTCTCTCTGTCGCACACTATCATGTTTCACATGTACAGGTCCATGGCAAAGGACAAGGGAAGACTCCCTTATGCTGCTCTCATCACTCGTCTTTTCAAACACCTGAACATTTAGCCTCCTCACATTCTCTGTGTGAAGACTATTGATAAAATGGTCATCGGACTGAGGATGATAACAAAGATGCGTACGAAAGAACTCAAAGAAGAAGTCTGGAGCAATTCAAGGAGAAAACTCCTATTAAGCTCAGACCAGAATCTTCTGCGGCCAAAAGAAAAGGAAAGGAACCGGTGACTAGTCCTATCAAGAAGAGAAGGACAATCATCTTGGAAGATGAAGATGATGAGGATGCTTTACCCATCTCTGCTCTTGTTTCTCAATTTTCTGCACCTGTTCCAGCTGTTCCAGAACAACATTTTGCATAAACAGAAGAAGAGAAAGAAGCAGAAAAAGAAGAAGAGAAAGAAGCAGAAAAAGAAGAAGAGAAAGAAGAAGAGAAAAAGGAAGAGAAAGAGGAAGAGGAAGAGGAAGAAGAAAAAGCAGAACAATGGGACGAACCGGCAAAAACAGATTCTCCAACAGAAAAAGAGGATCAACAACAACCTGTCACTGAGGAAACTCCTCAGAAAGAAGAGTATTTCTCTCCTCCGGAAGACATTGAAACAGGGGAGATACCCACGAGAGAACATACTCCTCTTCTACCGACTTTTATAGAAGAAGATACACAAACAGTGTTAGTCGATCACCTCCCGATGCCTGAAGATGTTTATGCCGCTCGTTTCCGAGGGAGAGGCATCATCTCCACATACCGAACTCTCTCGCGATATTCATACCGGCTTGACTCCACCATCGACCGAGTTGACGCAAGCACACGAGGCCCGACAATTCGGGAGATTTTGGAAGGTTGCTTGACATCATCTTGGAGCTCAAATGCCAAATCTATGCTATGGGGTATGAATTTCAGACTTTGCAGAATGAAAATCATGCAATGTTCATCACCATGCATGATCAGCTTAAAGAGGTTCAGTGTCAGATTCAGGATACTACAAAAGGCACTACTCTTACCCAACTACAGGAAGATTTGAGGAAGCTAGAAGGAACTGTCAAGTCTATGCAGGACTTTCAACTTGTTCGCATTCCTCGTGCTCCTTGATTTTTTTAATGCTGACAAAAAGGGGGAGAAGACTTTGCAGATTTCAAGCACATTTCAATTTCAGACTCTATCCTCAAACCAAACTAAACCAAATCTTATCTTCATTTTTATACATTTTTGAGTTGTTATGATTGTGATTTTGACTTTATCTTGAGTTTTTGAATGAGTGCTCATTATTGCATTACTTTAAGCTATTAAATTAGATAAAGATAGTACTGTCTGCTCATGACTAATGAGGTTTCTATGAATGTAGATCTGTGTACAGGGTAAGTCTGTGTACAGGACATCTGTGTACAGGATAACTTCTACTATTTTTATTCTAATCTTTTATGAGATATCAATGCTTGCTTAAAAGTTGTATTGCAGGGCAATAATATTCAAATCTGCAGGAAAGTTTTGTCACCATCAAAAATGGGGAGATTGTTGGATAAATTCTCTTCAAGTATTTTAAAGTTGACAAAACATTTTCCTCAGTCTAGTCTGAAGACTTATAGACTCTACTGGCAAAATCTGAAGATCAAAGTCTGAAGTTAGCAAGACTCATGTTTCAAAGTCTACTCTCATGGACAGTCTCCAGACCAACTTTTATTCTAATCTTATATGGTCTTTACTCTAACGGCTAGAGAATTTCTTTCTACTGGATTCAGCACGAGAAGATCTTACTTTCGTATTCGAATATGTATAGATTCTCTAAAGATTTCGCAACTTATATTTGGAAGGATCTACTTATGGAAACCAAGATCCCGATTGTATGGGCGCGGGATTGATGGGCTATCAACACTTACCTTAAAGAGCTTGAGATCTCTCTAATTGATTCGTCCAACGGGTTGATTGGAAGAACTTCTTTGGAAGGTGCCAACGGTATTGAAGGCATGAAGAAGTATATAAGAGAGATGCTCCAATTGTTGAAGGGTGCCGGATAGAAGAATTCCAAAGTCTCGAATCTCCTTTTCTATTTTGCGATCTTATTCTTCGAGCGTTATATGTAATCAAAAGAGAGATCATATTGTGGTGAGACCTTGAGGAAGTGTAGTAGAGCTTCTACACTTTGTGGACTCAAGAGCGCGAGACTGTAATCACTCTTTTGATTCTTAGTGAAATCCGGCCCGGAAGGGCTGTCCGTGCGGGAGAGTGGACGTAGGCTTGGTCTAAGCCGAACCACTATAAATCTGGAGTCTTGATTCTCTATCCTTAATCCTTTTATCTTTTATTATTTTCATTTGCATCGTTTGTTGGTTTAATTCATTAATCTCTTATTCGGATTAATTTGTCAAAATTGCTTTAATCACCTATTCACCCCCCTCTAGGTGCTAATTCTAGTTCTAACAGATGCACTCTCACTCCAGTGAACAACAACCACCATCTTGCATACCTCATCCAGCAAACTCAAATTCTGCAAGAGTAGAGACCAAGTGGAAAGGTAAACAGGTTGCTTTACCTACTGATGTCATTAAGGATCCCAGCAGAATGCAACAGGATTCATTCATACTCAACACACCTACTGTTATTCCCCTTCTATCGTACCATCCAGCTACTATTCCACCATAGAATACTTCCACTGCAGCCCTCACTATCTCTTTAGCCAAACAAATATGTCAATCTGCTCATTCTCAGGAGGCAGCTTCTCTAAAGAAACAAAAACATTCCAGAGTAACAACTAAAGCCGGGATTGCCAAAAAACTTAAAAGGTACAACCCGTACGAGACTCACACTATTGCAATTGAAGATTCGATGAAACAACCTTGTTAGACACTCATGTCCTGTCAGCTGATCTTGCTGGCAAGTGGGTCGAGGTGGCTTACCCCAAAAAGCCACCATAGGAAAAATGAGGATGCTTAGTTGGAACTGTCAGGGACTGGGCTCTCCCCTGACAGTTCAAGCTCTCAAGGCCATTGTGGTCAAAGAGAGCCCGACCTGGTATTTTTGATGGAAACGAAAAACAGAGAGGAGGTGGTTACTAAATTACGGCGAAGACTTAAGTACCTAAACTCTTACCTGATCAGTCCTTCCGGCATGGCTGGGGGCCTGGCCTTGTTTTGGCACTCTCATATTATTGTTTCAGTTGAATACGCTAATCCCAACATTATTGATACACTTTGTTCCAAGAGTAGCAATGGCATCATGATGAAGTTAACCTGTGTATATGTGCCTGTCAACTTCCACTCTCGCCAACTTATTTGGATAGCTTTGCGTCGGATATCTCGTCTTAACTCCCTACCTTGGTTGTGTGCTGGTGATTTTAATGACATCCTATACGATTGGGAAAAAGTGGGCAAAAGGTCAGCTGACTCACATCGAATGCACTACTTCAGAGAGATGATTCATGACTGTTCTTGAATGGATTTAGACAGTAAAGGTTGTGCTTTTACCTGAATGAACAATCGCCAGGGTGGAGACTTCGTTAAAGAACGGTTGGACAGGGCTCTTTGCAATACGGAGTGGCGCCTCACCTTCCCAGTAGCTGAGGTACTTGCTTTTCCTGCTGTTGGATCTGACCATAGCCCTCTGTTACTCTATACCGAACTCGAAAGACACGCCGAAGTAAACCTTTTGTCTTTGAAGCTTATTGGTTACAACACCCGGAATGTACCAACATTGTTGCATCCACATGGACATTAGCTATGCGTACTGGTAAAAACCTACCACATCAACTCAGAATAGTCAACTCAGCACTACAAAGGTGGAGTCGAGCTCAGTTTTCCAATGCACACTTGTGTATTTCAGATTTATAGCAACAACTCCAGACCCTGACCAACAACAACCACACTAACTATGACAGCCAATTAGCCACCAAATTGAAAGCAGATTTACAACTAGCATGGCAGTAAGAGGAACAATACTGGGCGATGAGATCACAACTACATTGGCTATAGTGGGGTGACAAAAACACCAAATTCTTTCACGCTACCACTATCCGGCGCAGACAGCGAAACATAATAAGCTTATTACAGGACAATCATCAGAACTGGGTGAGTGATGATCAAACTCTTCAAACAATGACTACGGCCTTCTTTTTTGATCTTTATAGGACAGCAGGTTACCGGGAATATGGCCCAATTCTAAACCAGTGTTCACGCATTGTTACAGACGAGATGAATACTTTATTATTGTGGAGCTCACCCTAGAGGAGGTTCATCAAGCCACATTTCAGTTGGGTAAAACTAAAGCCCCTGGTCCTGATGGATTTAATGGTATTTTCTACCAATCACACTGGGATATTATTCATAAGGAGCTGTTTCTTTCTGTCCAGACATTCTTCCATACATGAGTCATGCCCTCAGCCCTTAATAGAACAATTCTCACCCTTAACCCAAAAGTCTCTCACCCTGAACGCCTTGACCAATTTCGGCCTATTAGCCTCTGCAACTATGCATACAAAATCATATATAAGATTCTAGCCAATAGACTCAAACCCTTCCTTCCCTCACTCATATCCCCAGAACAAAGTGCCTTTGTGGGCGGCCGCCAAATACAAGACAACATATTCATCGTTCAGGAAGTGTTGCATCACCTCAAAACCAAAACCAGAAAGAGACACTTTCAAGAAATTTTAAAGATCGACATGCAAAAGGCATATGACAGAGTAGAGTGGGACTTCCTTCAAGACTACCTCCTTCGACTTGGCTTTCACTCCATTTGGGTAACGTGGGTGATGCAGTGTATCACGACTATCACTCTTAGTGTCAAATTTAATGGGGAACGGCTCAACTATTTCCAACCTACTCGTGGCCTATGACAGGGTGATCCCCTCTCGCCTATATCTTTATTCTACTGGCGAACTTACTCTCCACTCTCATACATCAAGCAGTTGATATGGGACAACTCAAAGGAATCCAATTAAACAGGTGGTGTCCCACTCTCTCCCATTTATTCTTTGCAGACGACGCTATGTTTTTCTTAGATGGGACAGTACTAGAGTGCCAGAACCTATCTAGCATTTTGAATCAATACTGTGTAGTTATTGGTCAGGCCATCAATAGGAATAAATCAGGCCTTTTTCTTAGTAAACACCGTCCTAGAAGTCTACAGGAAAATCTGGCACAACAATTCAGGGTTCTTGTGCTTCAAAAGACTGGAAATTACCTTGGAATCCCCTCAGATTGGGGTCGCTCTAAGCAAGATATGTTTGCGTGGATTTTAGGGAGAGTTAATTCGAAGTTAGAGGGCTGGAAAGAGAAACTTCTGTCGAAAGGAGGAAAAGAGATCTTAATTAAAAGTGTTGTTCAAGCCATCCCACAATATGCCATGTCTATATGTATGATTCCTATGTCTTTATGCCAATCTATTAAACAAAAGATTGCTCGATTTTGGTGGCAAAACGATAGTAAAAAGCGACGCATTCATTGGAAAAGTTGGGACTTACTGAAGGAGAGGAAGGATAACGAGGGTCTTGGTTTCAGGGACCTTATTGCATTTAATAGAGCATTACTGGCCAAACAAGCATGGCGACTGATTCAACATCCTTTATCTTTATGGAGTCAATTATGTAAAGGCCTCTATTTTCATTCACAAGACTTTCTGCGTGCTACTAAAGGTGCCTCTATTGGCAGAGTCTACTTATAGGGTGGAATTCACTTTCACCTAAGCTACGGTGGTCAATTGGTGACGGATCACAGATCAGCATTCGTGAGGATTGTTGGTTGCCTAGGGGGATTATAGGAGGGCCAATGGATAGAGAGGAACCCCGAATGGTGGCAGAACTCATATTACCAGAACAGAATCGATGGAATGAGGTGCTTCTACAGCAATTGTTTGATGAAGAAACCACAAAAGAAATACTCAGCATCTCGGTGAGACCGAATTATACTGATGACCAGCTAATCTGGATAGCAACTAAAAAATGGCCAATACTCAGTGAAGAGTGGCTATCAATCAATCAAACAAGCAGCCATCCCAAACAATGAACACCGAGAATCGTCGTCTTTCCAAATACCGAACATCCTATGGAAGAGCATATGGAAACTTAAAGTCGCACCTAAAATCAGGTTCTTTCTCTGGTCAATTTGTCAGCATGCTCTTCCCACTAAGGCGACTCTATTTCGCAGACGCATTAGCACAGATCCATAATGCAATGTATGTGAAACCCATACCCCATAAACGATGGAGCACCTATTCTTTCTATGTCCCTGGACTTCGACCATCTGGTCTCATCCTCGGGTTAACATATCTATCCTACCTACTCACATCACACACATTGAATCTTGGCTTGTAGACAAATTTGCAGAAAAAAAATTCACTCACCTGGTATGGAAGCTATTGCTACTATATTCTGGCAAGTTTGGAAAGAACGAAATCGTTGCATCTTCAATCGTCAGAAAGCCGGATCCAATATTTGTCGTTGAAGCGGCCTTTGCTACTTCTAGTTTGATGAAGCAACTGACAACTACATCAATAGGCGCGACCTTATCTCACACTGATCCATGCTCTTTGTGGCGGCCCCCTGATCCTGGTGTGCTACAGATCAACATCGATGGAGCCTTTAAGACCGGTTGTCACTCTAGCTTAACAGCATACATATGTCAAGACCATACCGGTCATTTGAAGGAAGGATTTATCTGTGAAGCTGCAGCCTCCACCACATTGCAGATTGAAATCCAAGCCCTTAATGTCGCCTGAGGCATCTTCTGCAGATCGGTAAGGCTGTAGATCCCCTCATCATCGAAACAGACTGCCTCCAGGTGGTTTAGGCGGAGCTGACCGACGGACGACGCCATGGGAAGGACGATCGCTACTTGCTGAAACGGCCGCTCTCCTCCCCTGTTTCTCTTGTCTTCAGATTAGGTTTTGCCGTCATGAGGCAAACGCACCAGCGGATTGGGCTGCACGGGCTCACTATCGTGGGTCTTTGAAATCACCGTGGGCCTTTTCCCCTCCTCCCATTTTGATTGAACTTCTTTTGAACGATGCTTTACGTGCGGGGTGTACATCTACTGTTTCGAAATGAAAGTTATCTTTATGACCCAAAAAAAAAAAAATCTGTAAGAGTACAAGCTTACGTGGCTCTTAGTTGTACAAACTTCTAAAAACAATACAGTTTTGGTCCTCTTATTCATACAAATATTCAATTTTAGTACTGATATTTTGTTTAGTGATAACTCTTATTTGTTAATTTTATTAAATTTATTTTACCCTTAACAATATAAATTCATCTTCTAATATAAACCAAATCAAGCACATATTCGTGTGCCCTTCTTTTTGCTAATGAATGAATAAGCGGATTAACCCTAGATGGACCGATTCCTCGTACGTAATTTGACACATAAAAAATCAGAGTAATTCCAACATAAGGTATTGGTGTAAAAAAGTTTCATACAAGTGACCCTTTATGTGATGATTATTGAGAGAGTGAATTGTTAAATTCATCAAATATAAATTTTATAAGCCGATTCTTAATTAAGTACTAACCAATTGACTAATCCATAGCAAGCATGTGATTGCATGTGATTACATGTGATTACAAGTCTCGTGATATCAAAAGACGAGATGCACTCTCATTTAAATCTAATGGTCACCCCATCTTCGGAATCTATAGAAATTCTATAACAAATAAATCGAAGTACCGGGTAAAAGTGCGGGCATCTTTCCGATCAAGCTGGACAAATAATAGAGGGATATTTATCTTTGATTAAATTATCCTTCTTACGCAGATTCCATCGATAAACTATTAATTTGTTGAGCAAGAGCGGGGACCATGTGTTCAGTCGTATAGCCTTCTTCTCGACCTCGCCCTCGAGTCAATGCAATGATTGTCTGAAAATAAATTCAAAATTCTAACGAAATTTGTCAAAAATAAAATGTGATGCCTCGATCCCAAATAGTATTGGAGAAATTGTAAGAAAAATTACTATTGAAATAGTTTGTTATTATGAAAATAAATGATTGTTGGAAATAAAAAGAGGAGATTGTTAACATAAGAAGAAGTCTTGAATGATCATGAAAAGTGGAATTGGTTTTGATAATATACTTATTCCCAGGAAAAATGTTGATCGGTTATTTATGAATAGGACAAGATTGCACATTGTTTATAACAACGGCAACGAACTTTTTCTTCTTGCTGACATTCTCTCTTTTCTCACGCCAGTGCGATACACACATTCATAATGAAATTTCAAAAGGAAAATTGAGTAATTGCTAAGCTTGTTTATCCGTGACTCCAGTGTATATCTTGGAGGTATATTTGTTTAGTATCAAAAGCAAAGACATAAAATACTTTAAAGATGGTGATCGTCATCATGCATCAAAGCATCAAAGAACTATAAACTATTGTTCTATCTTCGTCAGTATTTAAATTTTCTCAACAATCTCAAGTTATTATTATCATGGAGATGGAGAAGTGGCTGCATAATGTGCTTGCAATCTTGACAAATAAGTATTAATGAAACTCTTGTTGCTATTTGTATGCTCGAGTCATCTTCCTTCCTAGTGGCATAATAAATCATCTCATGTTGGAAATAGTATACTTTGAAATTTGTGAATAAAGGGGTATAATAGCATGTGATAATTTGGATAAGAAGGATTGTGAAATATGTTTACAAGTAAAGATGACTAAGAAATCATTCTCAAAGATAAAAAGATATACTAAAGCACTTCAACCGATGCATTTTGATATATGTGAATTGAATGATATAGCAACTAGAGGTGGACATCGTTATTTTTATGATGCCTACATATACTCATGTTTACCTTCTTTTGATGTGTTCAAGGTAGACAAGGCCGTAGTTGAAAATCAAAAGGATGCATAAAAACAAAATCAAAGTTTTGAGAAGTGATTGGAGATGAGAATACTATTCATTAGATTTTTCTATATTTTGTGAAGAAAATGGTATTGTGCATCAAGCAATGCACCTTATACATCACAACAAAATGGATTGGCCAATAAATTTAGAATATTTTAATTCCATGATCCTAGAAGCAAAATTGCCAATCAATTTATAGGGAGAAGCACTTCATGTCATGTCCACAACAAAATTCCTACAAATAAATTTAAAATATCTCAATATGAATTATGGAAAGGAAAGGTATTGAATATACAATATTTTGAAGTATGGGGATGTCGTGCTTATTATAGAAATTTATGATCCTAAGCGAACCAAATTAGGACCTAGGGCATTAAAAAGTGTATTTGTTGGATATGTTGAAAATTTTAAAACTTATCGATTAATGGATGTTGAATCTAATATTATTGTGGAATCAAGAGATATTCAATTTCTTGAAAACAAATTTTTTAAATATTCAGGTAATACCTCAGCATATTCACAAACACCAATCAACACAAGCAATCCTTCATCAAATAAAATAAAATTGTTTGATTCTTCAAGTAAGCTTAGGAGAAGTTAAAGAGTGAATAAGACAAAAAAGATTTCGATTTTGTACGCACGCTAGTTACTTAAGTACATTGGCAAACGCTAGTTAATTTCTTATTGAGAAAATTGAACAAGAGCCCGTAGAGAAGGATCGGTGATACGATCACGGCGAAAGATTGGCCAAAAATGGGATGATGCATTTCTTCTTTCCTCTGGCTCTGCCCTTAATTTTTCCTTTCTAGACTGATGGAGAAGAAAACCAAAATGCCTCTTAGGAAGTACTATACGCCCTTTAGTTGCCCAGGGAGAGGATATATATAGCCTTTTCCTATATTTTATTATTTCTTGTACAAACAAAAAGAGCAACCAATTGCATTACATGGACCTATAATTAGTTTTCTCGATAGTTGTAGACAAAACCAAAACAACTACCGGTAACAAAAACTTGCAAACTGTACACACGCGATTGCGTGCACGCAAAAAACTAAAATTTGATAGATTAAACAAAACATTATCTTAGTACATATTTGAATTATCAATAATTGGAAAGAAATTATTGATAAAATTACACAATTTAAAAAAGAATACACATATTTTAAGATTTGAAATATTTTAGTATGGTTGTCGTTGTTGGGAAGAAAAATTCGAATTTTAATATTAAAATATGCGAAAGATTATATATAATTATTAACTGACACATTTGATCATGGATTCAATATTTGTACATAAGTAATTAATGATATTTTAGGAAGAAAAAATTTGAGATCGTTTAGAGGTTTAATATTCTTTTACTTTATATATTAATATAGATTATTTAAGCCCGAAAAACAGATAGCAATCATATGTTTACTAAATAATTGACGAGGTGATATTGTAAAAACGACTGACAACGATAGCTGTAAGCTGCCATCTGGCCGTGCCCTTAAGTATTGAGTAGAGTGGGTCCTTTCCAAGGGGCCACAAAATTTTAAAAAAAATAAAAATGTGGTGAGTGGTGATTAGAAGAGGTCAAGGTCTCAGTATGGCAATCGTTTCTTTATTGGGTTGGCGTATCTAATTGAAACCAGTTGGCAACCATAATGGCACCAATAATTCAAACTTGTCAGGCTGTAGATAATTTGATAATTCATAGACTAGGAACAGTAACCACGCGCTTCTAGTTGTCACCTCGACGAGCAAGAGAATCCGAGGTGAAACGTGGAATTTCCATGCCGAAGCAATAAAAGTAGATGAACACACACAAGCGTTGGGACAGTGATGATGGCAACGTTTCATTCAACGCTTTTCAGGACGTTAAAATCCAAACAGGCTAAAAAAATCTCTACGGCTCATCCTTGTGACACGGCCCGCGGATGAAGCATGATCCAAGACCATCTGTGATGGGCCGTGTCACGCACAAGGGGCTGCCCACGAGCAGCCCATGACCGATCCATAAACGATCCATGATTAGCGCACGACCAGCCCACATGCAACCTGTGATTGCTCACCTAATCTTGTCAGGTGGCCTGCCCTTGGTTCTAATACATGCCCCATGGGTTTTCCCAAGGCCTAGACCATCGAGTGGCCTAAATGTACAGACTTGTAATGATGGCATACATTTAAACACAGCTGTTGGATAGAAGGGAAGATCAACGGATGAAATGAGACCTGACCTTGTATAAATAGGGGTCCCTCCCCCTTATTGTATTCAGCTCATTCATAGCAAATACACTCGCCCCTTCGTTCATACGACCCTTATGTTTGTGTGTGTGTGTGAAAGGTTGACTTGGGAGTAAAATCCTAAGGCCGCATGGGTGTTTGATCGTTCGTAATCGACCGACTCGTGACAAGTGGTATCAGAGCCTTTGTTCCAAGCGCGATGGCCGATTAGTGTCTTGATGTTGCGATTGCTCAGGTTGAGGATCACGATGACCGCGGTAAGGCCA
Source organism: Eucalyptus sp. ANBG9806169 (assembly GCA_014182395.1). Lineage (NCBI taxonomy): Eukaryota > Viridiplantae > Streptophyta > Magnoliopsida > Myrtales > Myrtaceae > Eucalyptus > Eucalyptus sp. ANBG9806169. The sequence continues at coordinate 46,135,175 of CM024577.1, forward strand.
ACGAGAAGGCTCCTACCAAGCTGAAGAAAACCCGTGGTGCCTCAAGTTGGAGGGATCATATGGGCAACTTGGAACGCGGAGTGACGGCCATGAAGGAGCTTTGGGCCATGATGCAAGAGCTCAAAGTTGGCATGGGAGAGCTTTGAGGCGAGTTGCTGGGGTCCTTGATCGATGAGCTGAGGTAACGGGACAAGACTTGGGAAGCTGCGATGGCAGCCATGCGCGCGGAAGTCGCCGAGCTCAAAGGGAAGCTTGCGAAGGTTGAAGTGGTGCGCGTGAATGGGGTGATCATCGCGCAACCACGAATCGACACACCCAAGCTAAAAGAGTTCAAGGGTTCGCGAGTGGCGAAGGACGTGGACAACTTCCTATGGTACATGGCATGATACTTCCAGACCATAGGGATGACCGACGACGTGATCCGAGTAAACACTGCAGCAATGTATTTATTTGATGACGCGTTGCTGTGGTGGTGTCGTAGGTTGGACAATAGGAGTGGCGACCTTATCACGATGCAGATGAAGTTTATGGAAGAATTTCGGTGAACCTATTACCCCGCTTATACGAAGGAGGAAGCTCATGGGGAACTTAAGCGCCTAGAGCAAAAAGGCGGAGTTCACGAGTACGTGAAGTGGTTCTCGGAGCCTTTGCTCCAAATCCTGTCCATGATTGAGACGGAGGCATTGAATTTGTTCATGAGCGGACTCAAACTGTGGGTCAAGCAAGAGCTCAAACAGTGCCATGCAATGGATCTCGCAATAGCTACTACCGTCACCTAATCCCTCGTGGAATACAAGCCACCAGCCTTGGCTAAGCTAGAGTATTGTCCAAGAGAAAAGGCCAATGGTGGGGGAGATTGGAGTGGATACAACCGTCTGAATGGAGGCAAACCACCATCAGCCCCTCTTAGGAATCAACCGGAATCAAGTAATGGAGGATATCATCGCAAGGTATGCACCTATAAGTGCTTCTTTTGCAATGGACCACAAATGGCCCGAGATTGTCCGAAAAGAGAAAAGTTAGCAGCCTTGTGCAAGGAGGATGAACTGCGAGAGGAGGTGTGGTTGGGTTCGTTACGTATTCTTGGGTCGATCAAGACCAAGAAAGCTAAAGAACCTAAAGGGATGATATTTGTGAATGTGAAGATCGGTGGTACCACGACGGGTGCGCTCGTGGATAATAGGGTGTCCGACCTCTTCATATCCCAAGAGTTTGCGGAGAAACTGAATCTTCCAATCGAGAAAGGAAGAACCGGTTGGCTCAAAATGGTGAATTCTAAGGAAGTCCCTACTAGCAGCATGGCTAGGGACATGGAGCTCCACCTTGGCCCATGGACCAGAGGAGGACATCGAGGTAATCCCCCTTGACGATTATGATTTCGTGCTCGATTTAAGATTCCTCGATTGAATCAATGCGAGCGTTATACCCTTTGCATATTGCATATGCATCCTAGATAAGTGGTGCCAATGCATGGTCCTGACCTACCGCGAGTCGGGACGTAATAAGAAGATGCTATCGGCCATCCAGCTGACCAAGGGACTAAAGAAAAGCGAGATGACATTCTTGGCAGTGTTGAAGGAGGAGGGCGTGAAAGAAAGTGGGGTACCGGATGAGGTGACCCAAGTCCTTGACGCCTTCCAAGATGCGATGCCGCTCAAGCTGCCCCTTCAGAGAGAAGTGGATCATCGAATCGAGCTCGTGCGCGATGCTCGACTGTCGGCCATGACACCCTATCATATGGCCCCGCCTGAGTTGGAAGAGTTAAGGAAACAACTCAAAGAATTGCTCGACACGGGATACATTCGGCCATCTAAGGCCCCATTTGGTGCCACAGTCTTGTTCCAAAAGAAACATGACGAATCCCCCACATGTGCATAGACTACTGGGCGTTGAACAAGCTCACCATCAAGAACAAGTATTCGATCCCCCTCATTGCAGACTTGTTTGATCAGCTCGGGGAAGCCAATGATTCTCCAAGCTTGATCTTCGATAGGGATACTACCAAGTTCGGATTGCTAAAGGGGATGAGCTAAAAACTGCGTGTGTGACCCACTACAGATCGTACGAGTTGCTCGTCATGCCTTTTGGCTTGACAAACGCGTCAGCACGTTTTGCACTCTCATGAACAAGGTACTCCATTTGTTCCTTGATTGGTTCGTTGTGGTTTACCTTGATGATATCGTTGTGTACAGCTGGATGCTCGAGGAACACGTTGAGCATTTGAGTCAAGTTTTCTAGGTTCTTCGGGAAAACGACTTGTACGTGAAACATGAGAAATGCGCTTTTGCGCAAAAGGAAGTCCATTTCCTTGGGCACATCGTCGAGGCAGACGTGTATAGATGGATGTGGCCAAGATTTGTGCCATTGTCGAGTGGCAGCCACCAACCAAGGTGACAGAATTGAGATCCTTCCTTGGCCTTATGAACTATTATCAACACTTCATCCGAGGATATTCGAGCCTTACCCTGCCACTCATGGATATGTTGAAGAAAGAAAGGCCGTGGGAGTGGACGGATCGGTGTCGAGAGGAGTTCGATCGATTGAAGCGGGCCATGACCGAAGAGCCGGTGCTCGTGTTGCCCAACCACACCAAGCCATACGAGGTAGAAACTAATACCTCTGATTTTGCTATTGATGGTGTCTTGATGCAGGAGGGGCATCCGGTTGCCTTTGAGTCTCGAAAATGGAACGATACTGAGCAACGATACACAGTCCAAGAGAAGGAAATGACCGTAGTGGTGCATTTCCTTCGTACGTGGAGGCACTATCTCTTGGGATCTTGGTTCATCGTAAGGACCAATAATGTGGCCACGAGCTACTTCCAGACCCAAAAGAAGCTTAGCCCGAAGCAAGTTTGGTGGCAAGACTTCTTGGCTAAGTTTGATTACGTATTGGAATATAAGCCCGGAAAGTCCAACTCTGTGGTTGATGCCTTAAGCAAGAAGATGGAAATGGCCAACGTCATAAGTCGACCTGATTGTCCATGGATCGATTGTATCAAGGAGGGGTTGAAGCAAGACCAAATGCCCCAAACCCTCATTTGGTATGCACGGGAGGGCAAGACAAGGCGGTTCTGGTGCGAGGATGATCTCCTTTACACCAGAGGATGGCGACCCTATGTGCCACTCCACGAGAAACTCAAGAAGGAAGTCATGCACGAGTGCCACGACTCTAAATAGGCGGGTCATCTGGGAATCCACCGCACCATGGCACTCGTTGAGGATTAATACTATTGGCCACATATGTGGGATGACATCGAAGCCTACATGCAGATATGTCTTGTGTGCCAACAAGACAAGATAGAGCAACGGTCACCAGCAGGGCTCCTTGAACCGTTGCCTATCCCGGAACGTCCATGGGAGAGCGTCTCCATGGACTTCATCATGAACTTACCAAAGTTCGAAGGGTGTCGGACCTTTGTGGTCATGGTGGATCACTTATCCAAGTATACGACATTCATACCCTAGTCGAGGAAGTAGCCAAGCTATTCATCAAGCATGTCATCGAGTACTGGGGTGTACCGTGCACAATCGTGAGCAATCGCGATCCTCGGTTCACCGGGCGGTTCTGGACTGAACTCTTCAAGTTGTTTGGGATGAACTTAAACTTCTCTACGAGCTTGCATCCCTAAACCGACGGACAAACGGAGAGAGTGAATGCGCTCCTCAAAATCTATCTTCGGCACTACGTGAGCAACACGCAAGTGAATTGGGCATGGCTGATCAACGTGGCCCAATTCTTCTACAACTTGTAGCGGAGCGAGTCCATGAACCAAAGTCCCTTCGAGATAGTGATCGGGCAGCAACTGCTCATGCCAAGCGCAATTGCCTCAAGATATCAAGGAAGTAGTCCTTTCGTATGCAAGTTCGCAAAAGAATGGGACGAACATGTGGACTTGGTGCGGGCATGCCTACATAGGGCCATAAAGGGCACGAAGAAGTGGGTCGACAAGAAGTGACGGTATGTAGAATTCCAGGTCGAGGACTTGGTGTTAGCCAAGCTACACTTGGTCCTTTGATATCGTGACGTGCACAAAGGACCGATCCGTCGCTATAAAGGCCCCTTCCTAGTGCTATAGCGGATTGGGAAGTTCACATACAAGTTGGACCTACCGGCCAAGCTTAAGGTACATCCCGTGTTCCATGTGAGTATGCTGAAACCTTTCCATGCGGATGATGATGATCTGAATTGAGGCGAATCACAACAGGTGCCCCTTGGAGCAAAAACCTCCTACGATTGGGACGTTGAATGCATCATGGCAGGCCACATTTACAAAAAAGATATTGTGTGCCAAAGAAGGAATACCTCTCTCAATGGAAGGGCCTTCCCGAAAGTGAAGCAAGATGGTAACCGTTTGAGGCTCTATGGCAATTGAAGAAACACATTGATGCCTTCCATGCCACAGACGCGATGAGGGCGTCTCTCGATTAGGTGGGGGAGATTGACACGACCCATGGACGAAGCATGATCCAAGACTGTTTGTGATGGGGCTGTGTTACGCACAAGGGGTTACCTACGTGTAGCCCACGACTGATCCATGAACGATCCATGATTAGCGCACGGTTAGCCCATGCGCAATCTGGACAAAAGCCCGTGCACGACCTGTGAGTAATGCTTGGTCGGCCCACATGCAACCTGTGACTATTCACCTAATCATGTCAGGCGGCTTGCCCTTGCTTCTGACACATGCCCCATAGGCTTTCCCAAGGCCTAGAACTATTGAGTGGCCTAAATGTACAGACTTGTAATGATGGCATACGTTTAAACATAGTCGTTGGATCAGAGGGAAGATCAACGGATGAGATGAGATCCCACCTTGTATAAATAGAGGTCCCTCCCTTCATTGTATTCAGCTTGTTCATAGCAAATACACTCGCCCCTTCGTTCACACGACCCTTGTGTTCGTGCATGTGCGTGAAAGGCTGACTTGTTCGTAATCGACTGACCCATGACACTTGCATATATGTTGATCCCTTCTTTCTCGCTCTATCTCCGCGACAAAGCCCACAGAGAGCAGCAGAGAGAGAATGCACTAAACGCCAATACAAGAACGCGATCAAATCAAAGCCCATCTCTGGTCTGATCGTACACCACAATCATCCCCTTGGACACTTAGTCTGGTGGTTGTGCCGTTGACATTTTTATAAAAACTGAAAGTCGGCATTCTCCATGATCAAGTTGAAAATTCAAGACTTTTTTTTTTTTTTTTTTTTTTTTATAGAAAATGGAAAGTTCAAGTTTCTCTAGAAGATTGACTTAAGAGATCCTAAAATATACTATTTTCCAAAATTGAGTTCTTTGAAAAGACAATAAGAACAACCTTGATTTTCACGCTTATGTAGTATCTATTCGATAAATCTACTAATTCACTGGCTAGATGTTATGATATGGTCATGTAACTTAATATATCAATTTTATATTAATTGTAAATAGGCCAGACTTATTCGTCCGACTTCAAATGATGAAAAGCGCGTGCTTACTAAGTAAATGTGCACATCTTTTTGAACAAATCGAAAAATATTTAATCCACATATTTCTAGCAATTATAATAAAATTCGTAGTTAAGTAAAATGTGTGATGTGAAATGGTGGAAGCATGTTATTTTATGAATTCTCATTGACACTCCATAGAAAATATTGACTTTCCCTTTGAACATGATTGGCCCTGAGTCATCCTTTCTCTCGGAGTTCTTGGGTCATGGGTACTGTAACACCCGATTTTTAGTTAACGCATCAAGAAAGGTAAAAAAATCGAGATTTAAATTTTTTATCGCGACAAAACCCGTTTCTTGGCAAAAAAATGTCGTTTTTCATTTCTTTCTTTTGTATTATTGTTTTAAAGTAATTTCCAAGTCATTTAAAAAAAAACCCAATAAGTCAAATGGTTGACTTTCGGGTTAACTTTTTGGTCAACTTTTTGATTAAAAGTTAACCCCGAATCAAAAATTGACTTTTCACCGAAAAGATTCACTTTAGCTTTAATTTCACTATTAGCAAGTCACTTTCTTGAAAATTCAAAAATTTGACCAAGAAATCAACATTTTAGGAAAAATCAACTAAATGGTTGATTTTTTATCAAATCTTTGACAAAAAAATTGAAAAATAAAATAAAATTCACTAATACATTTCTTTCAATGTCGATTTGATTTGTGTGTCGAAAATTTCACAAAAATCGATTAAGAACCTTATTTTATGAATTTTTCGGTTTTAGATTCTAAATCGGCCAAAAATCAAATTACTTTCATTGTAGTCATAATTAGGTGTAGTTCCTTTTTTGATATTTGATTTAGGGACTGTTTGAAATCCACTCGTGCATTCAATTTCGCGAAGCCAAGTCAAAATACAAATTGTCATTTTGAGCCATAATTAGGGGACCAAAATCGATCCTTTAGACTTGCAAACAAATGGTTGTTCTTTACTCATTTTCTTAAGATATGTCCAATTTGAAATCAATTTTAGAAAATTCACATAAAAACTTCTCAATTTGAAGAATTTTACTCTCCCAAGCATAAGAAAGTTGAGCAATTAAGCTTCAATTAGCAAAATTCGAGTCAACCCATTCAAGGTTATGGTTTAATTTTATAAATCTAGGTTGAATTTCAAATTAGATCTAGATTCATTTTTAACATAAGCTCAAGTACTTCAATTCGAGGCTAATTTGAAAGCGATAAGTGATCTTGTCACGCCCCAATCCTCCGAGCGCGTGCCCATCCCTCTATGGTCGATTAAATAGCGACGTCCCAAGACGCATCGCCGACCCATTCATTTTAATGCGCATGCGGAAGCAATCAATAAATAATCCCCAGACAACAATAGGATGGGATAGAAAAGTAAGACCATAATTTTTCAAACTAAAATTCACAACACACTTATATACATATATATAACAAACCAAGTCATAAATATATAATACAAGCCGATCTATTCACACTGTCTACAAAACAGGGGGGTTTTCAAAACAACTATGGGTCTTCCTCCTCCTCCTCATTCTTGTCTTCATCCCAGTTGGAGCCTTCAGCTGAGTACACTGGGGACATAGGTTCTAATAGGATGGGGTTCACCACTAAGCAACCAGGGGACTCAAAAATGTTTTTGCTGGCAGCTTGAATTGATTTTAAATCTATTTCCCTAACATGTAAGGTGATCATACGGGTGCACAAACCACCAATTAAACATCCAGATAAAAAATGAATAAACTTAAAAATAAAACTTACCTCAAAGCAACGGAAACATCTGCAATGTTAAATTAGAATTCACATCAACAACCCTAGATATGATTTCTAATTAACACGTAATTTTTTTTTCACTTATTTAATGAAAATTATGCAATATGTGATGCAATATTAACTAAATGACCTAATTCTAATGACATGTAATTTCTAATTGAATGGACCTAGCAACAACTACTACATGACATGCATTTCAATGAATCTAATCCTAATGATGTGCATATGACATTTCTCTTTTTTTTCCTTTCTTTTTCCTAAAAGAATGCAATCTATCCTAGGAAATAAAATTAATATATTCTAAGACATTTTTGTATTTTTCATGAAATTCGAAATTAGGTAAAATGTGAAAATTATCTAACTAGATTAAGATCCCATTAAATTATATTAGGAATTAGATTGAACCAAATCCTAATTTAAACTAAAATATTATCTTAACCCAAATAATCCTAAAATGCAATCTATCTAAAAAATCTATCTAAACTTAGAATTAATTAGAAAGTAAAATTAAACATGCAATCTTACCCTAATATGCAATGACGTGCAAAAGATGCCCTAATTCTATATGACATATGCATGATGATTTTTCATATTTTTATTAATTTCGAAATTAAAATTTAACATGCAATTCAAATAATGATATAACTAACATCCTAAATGAATGTGCTTTCTTCTTTGTTTTCTTTTCCATGATTCAAATTAAAATTCCTATTTTAAATATGCAAGATAATAAAAAAACAAACCTAATCCTAATTCAGCATTTTTTGGATTTTTTTCTTTTTATTTCATTTTTTAATTTCGAAATTAACAATTGCCAAATAATTAAACATGCAATTCGAGTTAAAAAACTAACAACCTAAATTAATTAATTTTATTTTTTATTTTTGATTATTTTTTTAAAATTCGGAATAATATTTCTACTCTAAACATGCAAACCCTAAAATAAGAAATAAACCTAATTCTATCCTACATTTTGGATTTTTTTTTAAAGAAAATTAACTTAAGACATAACAGCAAATCAAGCAATATTAGTATCCCAAATTGACGAACCATAGGTCACGCATGAGATCGGGTTGGCCAATTTCACATAAATCGCGAATCGAATCTCGGGTGGGAGATCGGATTTGTGATTTTTTTTAAGTGATGGCGAGTCAGATTTCGGGCGCGAAAATCGGACTAACAAATCACAAATTTTCAAGGCAATTTTATATCATGCAATTTCATCCTTACACTAAGGAATAATTATACTAAAAGAATAGATAAAGTAAAATAACACAAGTAACAAAAAATAAAAAGATAAATAAATAAAAGGAAAAAACTACCTAAATAGTTTTTTCCTTTTTTGCTTTTCTTTTTTTTTCTTTTCATTTTTTACGGCTTGGCAGCTCGTGTAATGGCTTGGTCGTCATCGATCACCGGAGATGATGGGTCTCTGATGTGAGTCGCCGGCAAAGCAGGGCCGGTGGTGGCGGATGGAGAGGTGGCCAGGAGCAGCAGCGCGGAAAGCACGGGCCAGTGCGAGGCGGAGCTTCGACGTCAGGTGGCGCGGTGCGGTGCAGTTGGCTTGAGATCTGTTGCAGAGGGGTGCTGGCGGAGCGACGGCGGCCGGTAGCTCGGCTGCTGGCGTTGGGCTTGCGAACGACAGTTGCGGGCGACGGGGGCTGGAGGAAGAAGACGACTCCTCTCTCCTTTTTTTCTTTTTTTTCTCTTTTCTCCCCTCACACGTCTCTCTCACGTCCCTTTCCCTCTGCTTCTCTGCACACTTTTTTTCTCTCTTTGATTTTTCTTCTTTTTTTTTTTTGAAACCCTAGTGAGAGAGCCCCTCCAAACCAAAGATCCCTCAACAGCTTTTTATACTTGCTTTTTCCACTGATTCCCTTTTGATTGACCATGCGAACATTTTATTCGGCTATATTGATTTCCTTTTTTAGGCAAATTTATTCCTTGATTGACTAAATCCCGATCTTCTTTTGATTTCTCAATATACACTTTTGACGTGCCCAAGATTATATCCTAGATTCCTTTTAATCAGTCGACCACAGTCTATCCAAATCCAGCATAAATTAATCCCCTAATTGAGCACTTTCCAATGAAAACTTCAGTTCTTATAATATGCATGAGCTTTGCCCAAGAATTTTCATTATTGCGGGTTTAGCCAAATTTCATTAAGTTCGAAACCATCCATTTAACTCCATCCGACGCCGTTCCCATGCAAATACAATAAAAATAAAAATGCTCCTAAAACTATATGCTATGCGATTTATATATTATATTTTTTGGGGTAAAAATTAACCTATTTTTTATGCAAAAATTTAGGTGTCAACAGCCGCCCTTCTTTGAAGGTGAGCTCGTAGAGGTTACCTTCAAAGACAAATTGAGACCTAAATTTAGGTCATGCACATGCAATGAATGATTTTTTGTTGGAAAATGAATTCTATTTTTAAATGCAATTTATATGATGCATGGAAATGCTAATGCAAATGACAAATGAACCTACCTGGAATAACTTACCTTCAATGAGGATAGAGTAGTTCGAGGTAGTTGGTGTTACATGTTCAGGATCCGTACTATTCCACGGTCGCCTAGAATAGTAACATGACTTTACAAAAAGACCGCTTTCCTAGGACCCGTACCATTCTACGGTCGCCTAGTATAACAGAGTTTGGTTGTGTCTAGGACCCGTACCACTCTACGATCGCCTAAACGGGGATTCATTTTCCAGGACCCGTACCATTCTACGGTCGCCTAAACGGGGATTCACTTTCTAGGACCCGTACCATTTTACGGTCGCCTGAATAGGGAAATAGGTTTTGTCTAGGATTCGTACCATTCTACGGTTGCCTAAACGAGGATTCACTTTCCAGGACCCGTACCATTCTACGATCGCCTTGACGAAAAATTGTTTTTCCAGGACCCGTACCATTCTACGGTCGCCTGAATAGGGAAATAGGTTTTGTTTAGGACCCGTACCATTCTATTGTCGACTTGACGAAAAATTGTTTTTCCAGGACCCATACCATTCTACGGTCGCCTGAATAGGGAAATAGGTTTTGTCTAGGACCCGTACCATTCTACAGTCGCCTTGACGAAAAATTGTTTTTCCAGGACCCGTACCATTCTACGGTCGCCTAAATGGGGAAATTGCTTTTCCAGGACCCGTACCATTCTACGGTCGCCTAAACTGAGGTTCTGCTTGGCTACGACTCGAACCTTTCTTCAGTCGTCTAGTGTTGCAACTTCGACCATCTGACCAAGACCCAAACCTTTCTTTGGTCGCCTTAATCAAATTGAATCTGAAGAAAAATCTTTGAAGACAACTCAATTGAGTGTCAGTGCATTCAAAAGGGAATACCTGTATAATGACAAGTATTTAAGGTATGGATAGAGACATACTTACCTGGTGACATCCTTGTTCCTTGGGATATGTCTTTTGGAATTTAGATATCTTGCGGAGGTCTTTCACCTCCTAGTAGAAATAAATTTTGGAACATTAAGGATGCACCTTGAATGTTCTTAAAGGTTTCACGAGGGATTCTGAAAGGAACCTAAATGACAGGAGCTCTTGGGTCCTGTCAGACATGATTAAAGCAAAAGTGCATTCACAAAAAAAAAAAAAAAAGCAATTAAGGTTATTCTGGAATGCACACTTCAAAATATACTGAAATTTTTATCAATTCAATCAAGGTTAATGCATAATGACTTTTGCATCACCCAAATTTCCACTAGAGAGATTTATTGTTCAAGACAATTTTCACTCGTGACATGGATTTCCTAAGAATACTAAATGAGAGACTTTCAGTTAGAAAGGACTTTTGCTCACTCTCATTTAGAGGCTATTTTATGAGAATCACTCCATCTCATTATCATCATACCAACAAGGGTCCGAGTATTCTCGCAAGCGGTACGACCTTACCAATCTAAGAGATCTTTAATAGGGACTGTAATGTGGGCTCGGTCAACGACTTAACAAATGGACTCTTTGAGTCAAGGCTATTGAAAGAACAACTCCGCAATTATCTTCGGGTTTACAAGTCAAGAACCTTACAAAATGAGAAAGAAATAATTTTGCAAGGGACGTGACGTAGGCTGGGTTCTTAGGTTGAGAAACGAAAGGATTAGTAGGCTCAAATTATGTGTAAAGGGTGAGAGCTGATGATCATCTTGGCATTGTCACCAGTTTTCTTTTTCACCATCGGAGATTGTCTTCATGAAGTGCCCCATTGATTGTAAAAACTCAGCATTTGAGTTCTTTGAGTATTGCTTTATTGGGATTCAATTCTTGTAATTGATAGTCACCTATCTTGACCTTTTTTTTTTCTTTTTTTCTATCTATGGGTATTGGCCTTGCTTTTACCAATTACACTTTGAATGACACTCGAACTTTTCAAGAGTCTTCATCTACCTTTTGCCTTGCCCCAGTGTGGGGGATGATCACCAACTGGGTTTAGAGAAATAAAATTACAGGCTCAAGTGGGCTATGCAAAGGATATAAGTGTATAGGATAGTGAAAGAAATGTTCTTCGTTATCCTAAGGCACTTAAATTACCACACGAATTCAATGTAATAGCATGACTAGAATATTGATGCAAGTGAGAGTAAGAAAATTTCAATCCTTTTTCTTCACCTTATGGTGTTGTCTTACCCTCCAATTTGCCCCAATGTGGGGTGGTTCTTGACAGGCGTAATTTGAAAAGAATTTTCATAAGCGTATAAAGCTCAAAGTGGTTAAGCAATGGATTACTTGCTGTGTTTGGGATAGAGAAATGAATTGCCCCTCATCATTTCAGTCATTGTACCTTTTGCGAGAGAACTCTTTACCTTGCAGATATGGAACTTTCTACACTCATCTCACAAGTGTATAAGTAGAGGACTGTGTATAGGATAAGGCTTGCCTTTCATCATCCTGACATATCTCATTCAGCATTCTTAAAGATTGATGTCACTCCATTGAGTTGTCTATCTTGACAAATCTCCACATGAAATTGGTGAGCTAAATCAATATGAAAATTCTATTTTCAAAAGAGTCCAACAACTTTAAGCATGAAAAGCTTTTGTGACTTCAAAATAAACAATTTATCGCACTCAAAATATGATTTTATGCATTCATTTAGGGGATTGCTCCACAAAGGGATTGCCTTAGCAATGGATGTCCTTGGATTGTCTCTATCAATCCAAAGTGAAAATCCGTTTTTGCCCCTGCACAAAAGAACGTGCATGAATAGGATACTATGCAACATCAAAGTAAATTCAAATTACACACTTTTATTTTGGCTTGGATCGAGATTTTATCCTAGTCGAGTTACTACCAAAATCTGTAGTGCCCCAATTCGTCATCTGCAAGGAAAAGAATAGAGTGTCAATTCATGCAATGTATCCATTTCATCCAAGACGGATGATACTCTTTTGACTTGTTCCATCATTTTCTCATGGAAATGAGAAACTTCATTTAGCTTTTGAGAATGACATCTCACAAAAATTGTAATGAGATGTGCCACACATCATACTTTGGAATCTAGATGATCTTCTTTTGACTTGCCCTCAGTTTCTTATTGACGTGCAAGGAAATCGCTCGGGACAAGTAAGAGGATAAGTAGTGTTTAATGTCTTATTTACTCTTGGGAGATGTCATCATAATTAGCTAGGAAATGATCCTTTGCCTTCTCGTCTATTTTTCCTTCGGATGTATGTTCCCAAATCAATGGGCCCACTATCACTGGAAATTGACGCGTTATTTCAAATGCCTCTCTGTTATGCTCTAAGACATAAAGTAAATGAGTTAGAAAGATAAACAAGGGTAACCTAATGCATGCTTTTGGAAAAGGCTTCAAAAATGATTTTTTATTCTCTTTTTTTTTTTGGAAATTTTTTTATGAGTAAGCATAAAGAAGCCTAGTCCTCAGATTTTCTTAATGGATGATATTTTCTTTTCATTGTTGGATATCGTCACCAAGCTAGTTTGGTGTACTCCATCATGTCGTCAAAACAAAACTTGTAATTTTATTGATATTCATCAATTGAATACATTTATTGGAAAGTGGTTAAATTGGAATCAATCCCTAAAAAGAGATAAAAATTTCCATGCAGGGGAAGGTGCCTGCCCCTAATCAAATGAGGAAATCGAACTACTTAGGACCATGAATCACGTGTACTTGAATTCTTCACCCTCCTTGATCTTGTGATGCGGACCCTTCAAATAAGATATTCTTCCATTTAGATATGGTGACATCAAATTTGGCTACCTCAAGAAAATGAGATGGTTCAAAAGGTCTTCTTGGTTCTCTTCTTGGAGTCGTAGTTTCTCACTGAAGATAGATCGCAGCACTTTTGCTTGACGAGATAAGCTCTTTTTGATCCGTCGTTTTAGCTCTCAATCGTGAATGGATGGGTGAGCGGGATCACTCCATAATCACCTAATCCAAATGAACGACAACATGTAAGCATGAGGTGTGAATAGAAAGTCAATCAATGACAATGATCTAATCGATTTTCCCATTCTTTCTTCATTTATTCATGAAAAGATCGTACAACAAGGGCATTTCCTAAAACTGGACTAGGAATATAAAGATAGACACCCTAGCAAGACCAAATTTCCTACTCATGAATTGAAAACAAATTCTCCAAAGTTTTTTTGCAAATGATTCATTACATGGCAATTTCCTTATTTCATTTCTAATTGACAAATGAATTAGATCAAATGACTAACCTAGATTGTCATGGACGGACCAAAAGTATGGCAAAATAAGTAAATTGCATAGTATAGGGATAGAAGACTTACTTTACCAAGGAAAATCAATGGCAATCACATAGACATGCATATGAGATGTGAGGCTCAATTTCTACTCTAGACAGGCTTAGCAAAGTGAAGCCACAAGGATGATTGGACTAGCCGTGGGCATGCAGACTAAGTCAGGTCCTCATGACTTCGGCTTAGTCAAAGAGCCAACCTAGGTCGCGGGCATGCGGACCAAGGTGGGTACTCTTGACACCAAGAAAGAAACTTCGGGATTGAGATGGGCGACTTGTACCACGGGCATGCGGTCAGAGTGGTATCCATCTCAATACCATCCTAGAGGATCCTATGTGGCCCAGGTCTGGCGGCAGGTTTTGTGTGCAATAGTGTAGTACTAAATGCAAAACATGCACAACAGTTTAAATCAAACAGCACTTCAATAATTTGAATTTAAAACATTATCCCAAACTCCAACCTACAAGACAAGGGTTAGCAATCACTACTCCCCTTATACCTCCCAATCCACAAGAACATTTAACACCTTAAATGTTAGGGACGTACCTGGGATCCTTGCTGCTAAACAAAAATATTTTTTCAAAAAGAAAATTGGCCTAAATCTACTAAGAGTTTCAACTCAAGTCCCCAGTGGAGTCGCTAATCTGTCGCGACCCAATTTTTTCGGGGTGAACCACCTAAAGTTTGGCTAATGGATTGTTAAGCCTAGACTTAACTTGGGCTCTCCCAAGCCCATACCAATTTGCGACTTAGGTTCAAATTTTTAACATGCAATTGATTTTAAATTAGGAGTTGCTACTAATCTATTTTTGGTGGGTCGATTAGAAACCCAAGTAAAGTAACATGAGTTTTACTTTACTCCTACGAACCAGAGATTATGGGTATAGGACTTGGTTACACTAGACTTCTCTAATGCCCTTTCGGTACCATTTTATTTTCAAAAATGTTTTTGCTGGCAGCTTGAATTGATTTTAAATCTATTTCCCTAACATGTCAGGTGATCATATGGGTGCACAAACCACCAATTAGACATCCAGATAAAAAATGAATAAACTTAAAAAAAAAATTACCTCAAAGCAATGGAAGCATCTGCAATGTTAAATCAGAATTCACATCAACAACCCTAGATATGATTTCTAATTAACACGCAATTTCTTTTTTTTTTTCACTTATTTAATGAAAATTATGCAATATGCGATGCAATATTAACTAAATGACCTAATTCTAATGACATGTAATTTCTAATTCAATGGACCTAGCAACAACTACTACATGACATGCATTTCAATGAATCTAATCCTAATGACGTGCATATAACATTTTTCTTTTTTCTTTTTTTCCTTTTTCCTAAAAGAATGCAATCTATAATAGGAAATAAAATTAATATATTCTAAGACATTTTTGCATTTTTCATGAAATTCGGAATTAGGTAAAATGTGAAAATTATCTAACTAGATTAAGATTCTATACAATTTATATTAGGAATTAGGTTGAACCAAATCCTAATTTAAATTAAAATATTATCTTAACCCAAATAATCCTATAATGCAATCTATCTAAAAAATCTATCTAAACTTAGAATTAATTAGAAAGTAAAATTAAACATGCAATCTTACCCTAATATGCAATGACGTGCAAAAGATGCCATAATTCTATATGACATATGCACGATGATTTTTCATTTTTTTTATTAATTTCGAAATTAAAATTTAACATGCAATTGAAATAATAATAAAACTAACATCCTAAATGAATGTGCTTTCTTTTCTGTTTTCTTTCCATGATTAAAAAAAAATTCCTATTTTAAATATGCAAGATAATAAAAAAAAAAAACCTAATCCTAATTCAACATTTTTTTTTGGATTTTTTCTTTTTATTTCCTTTTTAAATTTCGAAATTAACAATTGCCAAATAATTAAACATACAATTCGAGTTAAAAAACTAGCAACCTAAATTAATTAATTTGATTTTTTTATTTTGATTTTATTTTGATTTTTTTAAAATTCGGAATAATATTTCTACTCTAAACATGCAAACCCCAAAAATAAGAAATAAACCTAATTCTATCCTACATTTTGGATTTAGTTTTAAAGAAAATTAACTTAAGATACAACAGCAAATCAAGCAATATTGGTATCCCAAATTGACGAACCATATCTCGCGTATGAGATTGGGTTGGCCAATTTCACATAAATCGCGAATCGAATTTCGGGCGGGAGATTGGATTAGCGATTTTTTTCAAGTGATTGCGAGTCGGATTTCGGGCGCAAAAATCGAACTTACAAATCACAAATTTTCAAGGCAATTTCATATCATGCAATTTCATCCTTACACTAAGGAATAATTATACTAAAAAAACAGATAAAGTAAATATAGAAAAACGACCTAAATGGTTTTTTCCTTTTTTGCTTTTCTTTTTTTTTTCTTTTCCTTTTTTACGGCTTGGCAGCTCGTGTGATGGCTTGGTCGCCATCGATCATTGGAGATGATGGGTCTCCGGCGTGGGTCACCAACAAAGCAGGGTCGACGGTGGCGGACGGAGAGGCGGCCAAGAGCAGCAGCTCGGAGGCACGGGCCGGTGTAGGGCAGAGCTTCAGCGTCCGATGGCGTGGTGCGGTGCGGCTGGCTCGAGATCTGTTGCAGAGGGGTGCTGGCAGAGTGACAGCAGCCGGCAGCTCGGCTGTCGACGTTGGGCTCACAAACGGCAGTCTCGGGTGGCGGGGGCTAGAAAAAGAAGATGACTCCTCTCTCCTTTTTTTTTTTTTTTTTCTCTCTTCTCCCCTCACACGTCTCTCTCACGTCCCTTTCCTTCTGCTTCTTTGCACACTTTTTTTTCTCTCTGACTTTTCTTCTTCTTTTTTAAAAAAAACCCTAGCGAGAGTGCCCCTACAGACCAAAGACCCGTCGACAACTTTTTATACTTGCTTTTTCCACCGATTCCCTTTTGATTGACCATGCGAACAATTTATTCGACTATATTGATTTCCTTTTTCAGGAAAATTTCTTCCTTGATTGACTAAATCTCGATCTCTTTTGATTTCTCAATATACACTTTTGACGTGCCCAAGATTATATGCCAGATTCCTTTTAATCAGTTGACCACGGTCTATCCAAATCTAGCATAAATTAATCCCATAATTGAGCACTTTCCAATGAAAACTTCTGTTCTTATAATATCCATGAGCTTTTCCCAAGAATTTTCATTATTGCGGGTTTAGCCCAATTTCATTAAGTTTGAAACCATCCATTTAACTCCATCCGACGCCGTTCCCATGCAAATATAATAAAATAAAAATGCTCCTAAAACTATATGCCATGCGATTTATATATTATTTTTTTGGAGGTAAAAGTTAACCTATTTTTTATGCAAAAATTTAGGTGTCAACAAGACCATTCCCGGGTCATCTCAATCACTCACTCCAACTATTGCTTACGGCCCAATGGGCACGGCCTAGTAAATGTTCAGCGGTGAATTACGGCCTAGCGGGCACAGCCAGTTCCAAGGTTGGTGGTAAATTACGGCCCAGTGGGCACAGCCATATTTTGGCGGTTTATTACCGTCCAAAAGGCACAGCCATACTTCGGTGGTTGATTATGGCCCAAAAGGCACAGCTATACTTCGGCGGTTTTTCTTAATCTAACCCATAACATCACACGGTTATTCACCCACGGCCAACAACATTGCCCTTCATAATTAAATTTCTCAATTAACATAATACCTTGGCCTATTTTCCTTGAGTTAAAAATACCCGATAAAAATAATCGTGTGTGGATACACGGTCGGCCTCAGCCAAAAATATAATATTTTTTACTTTCAAAATTCCCACTATTTATATAGTCGATAAAAACATTTTTGGCGCTGTAAACCGACACTTGGTGATTTTCCAATTAATTACTGAAATTAAATAAATTGTGCGATAAATACCTAAAATCACAATCACACTCAATTTGCAAAAAATAACAGTCAATTAAATAAACAGATCACACCACTACAATTAGCACGAAATTTCTGTCATTGACTATCCCGGTCTGATTTCCGGAAACTAAAAAAATAATTAAATAATTTCGAAAAATAATTATTAAATGCAGAAAATAGCAACTTAGGCCCGAAAAGCCTAATTAAAAGCCGAGACGGGCCCGAAAAATTTCCGAACAACTCTAGATAAATACTAGAGCTTGTCTAGGCTCTAATTACACTACTCTAACCACTTAACGTGCAATAACGATTAATTAAATCACTAATCTATTCTAACTATCCACCAAATCCATACTTAGTCTAAACTAATCAACCCTTAAACTTCATTAACTTACTAAGCAGGGATTAATGAGTTAAACTCACTTGATTAACGATTTGTTTGAATTAAAACGACAGGGACGCGGAGAGGGACGACAAACTCCAAAGCGGGACTGCCTTTTGAGGTGTGGAAGGCCACAAAAAAGGGCCAAACAGTGCTGGTGATACCCACACTGTTCGGTGCTGATTGAGGGCTGAGAAGGGCTGCTCCGAGGCCGGTTGAGTTGGAAACAGGCACGGCGAGGCTGTTGCGGCCTAGGCGGGTCACTCCAGTGGCTGAACGGCAACGTGACGGGCTTCGGCGACCTCCACGGTGGTTCTGGTGACTTGTGGGACAGCAAACAGGGGCAGACGAAGCAGTTGGATGCGAGAGTGGACTGGATGGCGCACAAGGGTGCTCGACGCGAGCAGCGGCGTGTGGTGGTTCCAGGTGGCTTGGCGAGCTCGGACAGGTAAGGAGCGGTTGTCGGTTCAATTTTTCTGGAAAATCTAAAGCTTCAAGGCTGAAGATGGGGGGCTGGTTGACAATATGGAGGAGAGGAAGGGGAAGGAGACCACTTTGGCTTGGAGGGGGCCACCTTTGGTCATCCCTTATCCCTTTGTCCCCTTTGACTTGGCCCCACCACACTTGCTATCTTACACAGCCAATTTCCAGCAGCCATCTCCCTTCTAGAAGCCTTGAGTTGGACCAAAATGTTGGGTCCAAGGGGGCATACGAATTTGCACAACATTTGGCTCAATTCCCATTCAAATCCACTTCGAATCAACTCATTTTGGCTTCCATAAATCCCGCAGACGTATCTTCGATCAAATTGGTATTTTTCCTCGCCAATAGACCCTACTTGCATCTCAAATTCGCGATAAAAAAATGTCCTCTACTTTTTCCAGTCGAAAACGACCATGTCTCGACTTTTCGCCAAAAATCTCGGTTTGTAGAAAAATCTTCGGAGATTGAGTCAACATTCCTAAAATGACTCGTGACATGATGTTGACACCTAAATTTTGGCGATTTAGTTTATTTATTTATTGCATAGGAAATTAGGGGTTAATTTTATTAATTGCATAGCATGTACATTTTTTGCATTTATTTATTGGACTAGTGACGGGTGGATTTGAATTAGTGGTTCTGAGCTTTAAATTGATAGGCCGGACTAAGCCCATGAAGTGAGTAAATTGGCCCAAGCCTATTTCGGAAATTATCTTGTGGGAAATTAGAAATTCGAAATTTTTCCGAGATATGATGAATTTTTGGGTAGATATGCGAAATATTGTGATTTATCTGGGCAAGATTTGGATTTAGAGAAAATTTTTATTATAATCTTGAGTCCTTATCAATATGGGATAAAATTGGTGAATAGATATTGCGGATGTGGATTCGATGAAGAAATTGAAATCCTAATTTTTCCCCTATAAAAGGTTGTACGTGCATAGAGTCTGGGGCTCTTTTTCGGGATTATAAAAAAGGGGGCCACACATATTGAATACACGGCCACATTGAGAGACGCGAGAGAGAGAGGGAGGGATCCAATAGAAAATACACAAGTTCTTTCTTATCTTTCAGTCCCAACTCTGGGATTGTTCTATCACCACCTCCCAAGATCCATTAATCATCACCGTTGCTGCCATATTTTCACTTCCACGTTGCTCCTGCATAAAAGGTGCCCAACATCTTTTAGCCATGAGTTCCAGCAAATTCAGCAAGGCCACTCTTTTAGCCAACAGGTTTTCAGGTGCACTAGCCATGATGAAGCGAGAGGAAGAAGTATAAACAAATGAGGACTTCAAGGTCTTGAGTCGGCGGTGCTTGCAGAACTTACTCTGGGATCAACGTTCTGCACTTTGGGGAGCACACACTTGAGGTCTTCGTGGAGCACTATAGACTCATCAACTATCAAACACATAGACACGTACCCAAGCGAAGAGACATCCGTGAGGATTGCTCCACTCGATGCTGCAGTCACGAGCGATTTCCTTGGTATCGTCGTATCCACGATCAGGCAGTCTCCCTACCACAGTCGCGAGCCTCCTTCCGGTTGCCATCAGCTCAGCGACAAACCAGTTCAGCACTTCCCGCGGTGGTTGTGCAATTTCGACGAACAACGATTCTAGTTAAGCTCGATGTGACCAGACCAACCACCGAGTGATCCCAATAGGCGAGTAATACTCTGGAGTTTCCCAAGTCGTACGTGTTGGTCTCTTTGCAGGATTAGAAGTCCATCATCCATCACTCACCAATCGCAAGTCGTAAATTCGAAAGCCGATATTCGGAATAGGTAAAAATTGTCTATTTGGATTTCCGAAAATTCTGTTTCCTTATTGATATGTTTGTTGATGATATGCTGAGGTATCTGTAGTCTCGAGTAGCCTTATAAGTTGGGAAATTTTCCCAATTTCATAACATGCATATGATTGACAGTTCGATTTTTGCGCCCGAAATCTGACTCGCAATCGCACGGAAAAATCGTGAATTTGATCTCACGCCCAAGATTCGATTCGCGATTTAATTTAAAATTGGCCAACCCGATCTCATCCGCGAGATATGGTTCGTCAATCTTTGGATATCAATCTTATCTCATTTGAATTGCTGTCGTGGTGTTTGGTTCAATTTTATTTCCGTAAAAGAAAAATCCAAAAAAAATATTTGAGTTAGATTAGATTTGCTTTAGAATATTTCTCGTTTCAGGGTTATCTAGAATTGCAATCTTATTTCGAATATTTTTTTTAAAAAATATCCAAAAAAAATGTGTTCATTTAGAATGTTAGTTTGCACGTTTAATTATGTGTCAATTTTAATTTCGAATATAAAAAAAAGAAAAAAATTAGAATTAGAGCATTCTCTGCATGTCATTGCATATTAGGTTGATTGCATGTTTGATTTTATTTAGATAGATCTTTTGAGATGAATTGCATTATAGATTAGGAACTTTCAAGTTAAGATAACATCTTAATTTAAATTAAGATTTGACCTAACCCAATTCTTAGTTTAAATTAGATAGAATCTTAATCTAGTTAGATAATTTTTTACATTTTTCTTAATTTCGAATTTCATTAAAAAATACCAAAAAAATTGTCTTAGGGTAGATTCATTTCATTCACTAGGACAGATTGCATGCCTGTTTTAGTTATGTGCACGTCATCATGAAATGCACGCCATTTAGTGATTACTAGATTTATTTAATTAGAAATTGCTCGTCATTAGAATTAGGTCATTTTGGTTAATTTAGATTGCATATTTAATTATTGCATGTTCATTAAAAAAAATCTTTACTCATTCATATAGTTTAGGACATTTTGTCATGCCATATCATTTCATATTAGATTAGAAGCATTGCATAGCATATGGACTATATTCTCATTAAAAAGTGAAAGAAAAAATTGAGTGATTGCTTGTTAATTAGAAATCATATCTAAGATTGCTGATGTGAATTATGATCTAACACTGCAGATACTTTTGTTGCTTTGAGGTAAGTCCTGCATTATTTAATTGCTTTCCTAAGTGTTAAATTGGTGCTATGCGCATCTGCATGATCACCTCACATGTTAGGAAAGTGAATTAAAATGGATTTAAGTTGCCCGCAAAACATTTTTTTGAAATAAAAAAAGAAAGGTACCGAAAGGGCACTGGGATAGTCTAGTGTAACCAAGTCCCCGTACCCAAAATCTCTGGTTCGTAGAAGTGAAATAATTCTCCCATTATTTTACTTAGGTGTCTAATCGACCTACCGTAAACCGATTAGTGGCGACTCCCTTTTGCATGCTAGATATTTGAACTTAATCGCGAATTGGTATGGGCTTGGGAGAGCCCAAGCTAAGTTAGGCTTAGCAATCCATTAGCCTAATTTTAGGTGGTGCACCCGAAAATTTAGTCGTGACACATGATAAAACTTTCAATTTCTGAAATCGGATTCAAATTCGTGGTTAATTTCAATCTGGCGCGATTTTAGTGTGACCTAAGTTACCGGGTAGCTTTCAGAAATTTTTAGTGCAAATGACTCGTGGTTGATTTTCTTTGAGCCACAATGAACTCATTCGACATATTCGTGACTCTTAGTTGTCATGAAAATCTCGAGGATTCAAATACGGATACAAGGTACCAAAACGATAGAAAAATTAGTATAGTGCCGATCGACGAGAATTTTGCAATTTAGTGGAATCACCCACGTTTAACCACACATGTTAGTTGAACTGACCAATCTCATCCCTAGTCGATCTTACTATGCGGAAATGATCTCTGCAGATGAGCACGGTCGAGTAGCCGATTTCTGGTCGAATTTTCAAGTCTAATGCGTTAAAATTCCTTAATGACTTCCCCAGATAATATAATTATCTCGAGAGTGATTAGCTCTGAGAACAACACTATAGGCACGTCGATGAAAGGCCCGATTAATTTAATTGAAAGCAGAACTGAAAATTTTAGGATGTCACAATTCTTCCCCTCTTATAAAAATTTTGTCCTCAAAATTAAAACCATTACAATACTTTAAAGAAAATGGTGGGGGTACAATCATCTCATCGACTCCTCAGTCTCCCAAGTTGCTCCTTTAGTGCCGCGGTGTTGCCAGACCACTTTGACCAACGGGATGGTCTTTGTACGTAGAACTTGCTCTTTCATGTCCACGATTTGAACCGCGCTTTCAACGTACGACACTCGGTCGTCCACGTCCAATTCTTCAAAATTAAGCACGTGGGTTGTGTTAGAACTAGTATTAGCACCTAGAGGGGGGTGAATAGGTGTTTAAAGCAATTTTAACAATTCAAATCAAATGAGATATAAATAATTTAAAATCAACAATTGCAGCAAATGAAAGCAATTAACAATATAAAGGATTAGGGATAGAGAATCAAGACTCCAGATTTATAGTGGTTCGGCTTAGATCAAGCCTACGTCCACTCTCCCGCATGGACAGCCCTTTGGCTGGATTTCACTAAGAATCAATAAGAGTGATTACAGTCTCACGCTCTTGAGTCCACAGTGTAGATTACTCTACTACACTTCCTCAAGGTCTACAATATGATCTCTCTTTTGATTACATGTAACGCTCAAAGAATGATATCGCAAAATAGTAAAGGAGATTTCAGACTTTGGAATTCTTCTATCCGCACCCTTCAACAACTAGAGCATCTCTCTTATATACTTCTTTATGCCTTCAATACCGTTGGCACCTTCCAAAGAAGTTCTTCCAATCAACCTGTTGGACAGAATCAATTAGAGAGATCTCGAGCTCTTTAAGGTAAGTGTTGATAGCCCATCAATCCCTGCTCGCCCATACAATCAGGATCTCGGTTTCCATAAGTAGATCCTTCCAAATATAAGTTGCGAAGTCGTCAAAGAATCTAAACATATTCCATATAAAACTTAGATCGTTTAGTGCTGAATCCAGTAGAAAGATATCCATTAGTCGTTAGAATAAAGATCGTATAAGATCAGAATAAACGTTGTCCTGGAAACTGTCCATGTGAGTAGACTTTGAAATATAAGTCTTGAGTCTTGCTAGCTTCAGACTTTAATCTTCAGACTTTGATCTTCAGACTTTGTTCTTCAGACTTTGTCAAAAGAGTCTGTAAGTCTTCAGACTAGACTGATAAACCTGTTTTGTCAACTTCAAAATACTTTAAGGGATTTCATCCAACAATCTCCCCCTTTTTGATGGTGACAAAACTTTCCTGCAGATTTGAATATAATCGCCCGCAATACAACTTTTAAGCAAGCATATAAAAGATTAAATAAGATAGTAGAAGTTATCCTGTACGACTTTCCCCCGTACACAGATCGCATTCACCGAAACCTCATTAGTCATAAACAGACAGTACTATCTAATTTATAAAGCTTGAAGTATTGCCATAGAGAGCACACATTCCAAAAACTACATACGTTTAAAAAACTCAAGTCAAGTCAAAGTCAAGCAATCAAAAATCAAAGAGCTCGAGGAATGCGAACAAGTTGAAAGTCTCCCATAGACTTGACAGTGTCTTCCAACTTCCTCAAATCTTCCCGTACTTGGGTGAGAGTGGTGCCCTTTGCGGTATCCCGAATCGACGCCGAACATCTTTAATCCGATCATGCAAAGTGATGAACATTGCATGATTTTCATTCTCGCAAGGTCTGAAATTCATATCCCATGGCATAAATTTGACCTTTAAGTTCCAAGATGATCTCAAGCAGCCTTTGAAAATTTCCGAGTTGTCGGGCCCGAGTGCTTGTTTCAGCTCGGTCCGAAGGTGGAATCAAGCCGTATGAATGTCGGCGGGCGGTTCGGTGTGTGGAGATGATGCCTCTCCTTCGGAAACCGTGCAGCATGAATATCCTCAGCATCGGGAGGTGATCGACTAACACTGTTTGAGCATCCTCTTCTCTCGAAAGTCACTGAAGAGGTGTGTGTTCGCTTTCTTTATCTCCCCCGTCTCCATGTCTTCCGGTGGAGAAAAGAATTCATCTTTCGAGGCATTTCCTCGGTGATGGGTGTTGTAAATCCTCCTTTTCGCTGGAGAATCTGTTCTTTCAAGTTCATCTGCTTGTTCTTCCTCTCTTTCTTCCTCTTCCTCTCTTTCTTCCTTTCTTTCTTCCTCTGTCTTCTCTTCCTCTTTCTTTTCTTTCTCTTCCTCTTTCTTTTCCTCTTTCTCTTCCTCTTTCTCTTTCTCTGCAACTTGATGTTCTGGAACAGTTGGAATAGATGCAGCAATTTGAGAAATAAGAGTAGAGATAGGAATTGCATCCTCATCATCTTCATCTTCCAGGATGACAGCCCTTCGCTTCTTGGTAGAACCAGCCACAGGTTCTTTCCCTTTCCTTTTTTTGCCCGATGAGTCCGGGTCCGAGTTTGATAGGAGTCTTTTCCTTGAATTGCTCCAGCTTCTTGCTAAGCTCTTTTAGACGCATCTTGGTAATCATCCTCAGCCCGATGACCATTTTATCAATAGTCTTCACTTTGTGAGAATATGAGGAGGTTGAATGTTGAGATGTTTGAGGAGACGAGTAATGAGAGCAAAGCATAAGGAAGCTTTCATTTGTCCTTAACCATGCATCTATACATGTGAAAGATAATGGTATGTGGCAAAGAGAAGTTCACACCTATCTTGATGGCAAACATCAACTTAGCTTCAGAAATTGAAACATCTGTCTTAGATGTCGATTTGGGTCTTAGACAGTTGATTACAATTTTATGCAGCAAAGTATTTGTTGCATTCATTCTGGAATAAGAGAGTCTTCCTTCTGCAATTCTGTCCTTTGCTAGTTCAAGAGTAGCAAAACTTACAGACACACCGATTGGTTGGAAAGCCCCTCTTTCCACACCAAGCACATCAGCCAAAATGTCATTATCAATGACATACTCCTTATCTCTTATGCTGAAAGTAAAGCTGTTTGCATCAATGAAACTGATATTGGAGTAGAAATAGGCAGTCAATTCAGAATGTGCTTTGTGTCACGCCCGTGCGTAACTGATAAAGTTGGAGCTTTTCGAATTTCTCTCGCAGATTTATGCTCAACAAGTCCAGAAAATCGAAATCCCACGGTTCGTGGGTTCATCACCCCACGCTTCAGCAATTTTTCATATCTCTTCCTGTGTCCGTCTGAGCGGAACAATTCATCCTTCTTCCCTCTTAGGCTCGCAGCCACACCCATCCATGGTTTAAAGTGCATGAACATCTTTTCATCATCATCCTTTCCCTCAGGCTGATTCATACTACTAAACCTAGGGTCACTCGGGAAATTTGCAAATGCTCTTGCAGCCGTTCCCTCAGGCACAATTCCAGACCTTTCCATAATAGTAAAAAAGTGCGTCTCGTTTCTATAACCCTTCTCTTTCAGAAACTCATCCACAAAAGTCATAGCAGAACCTTCCTTTAACGCAGAGTAAAGCTTGTAAACAAAGGCAGGCTTTAGAGTTCTTACTGTTTCGATATCTTCATAAATCGTTTCATCTTGAGGGCCCTGTTCTTGAGGTCTAGTTGGGGATGACCGCTGTTGAGATTGCTTAGTAGGAATGTCGCTTTCCTCAGTGAGATCAAAATGCGTAGGCCCCTCACCAGAACCTTGTGGTCCCCTGTTTGCTATTCTGGAAGACTTCCTCTGATACGACATTGTGCTTTTCTTTGGAGAGACTTTCTCACTTGTGTCGCAAGAAAGTTGAGAACTTTGAAACAAAGAAGTTTTGGAGAGAAAAATGCAGAGCAGTGAAAAGCTTTTGATCTAGGTTTTCTGAGTAAAGTGAAAAACAAAGGAGAAGAGATGTATAGAAGATAATAGGTACGGGGAATAACCAAGCGTCGTATATTTTGGAAATCTTGAATTTTCCTTTTTGAAAAATAATTGCCTTAATAAAACGATAACCACTTCTTTTAAAAATAATAACCGACTTAAAATTAGACAGATAATCTTACCGTATCAATAAGACAGTTTAAGTAAGGAAACTTACGGTCGTGTCGATTCGTATTCTCGTCTTTTAACCTTTGAGTCGATGCTCGTCGGACTTTAGTTACCGAGTCCGAACTTCAACATTCTCGCAAGATATAATATATTGAGTCTTGAGCGAATAGACTCAAACAAGCTTTTCTCAAGAGGCTTTGTGAAGATGTCGCGAGTTGATTCTTTGAGTCTATGAATCGTATCAAGACTTCTTTGTTCGAACATGATCTCTTATAAAGTGATGTCAAATCTGAATATGTTTTGCTCTTGAATGTAGAATGGGATTCTTTGTAAGATTGATTGCACTTTGGTGTTGTCACATCTAATTTCTGTGCAAGAGTCTTCAATGCCAAAGTCTTGCGGTTGTTGTTTTATCCACAATATTTGAGAACAGCAACTTCCAAGAGCAACGTATTCTGCTTCAGCTGTTGAAAGAGCCACAGTACTTTGTTTCCTCGAAAACCAGGATACCACCCTGCTTCCAAGCAATTGATAAGTACCTGAAGTGCTTTTTCTTTCAACTCTACAACCTGCAAGATCTGCGTCTGAATAGCCAAGAAGTGTAAAGTCTCCTTCTTTGGGATACCAAAGACCGATCTTAGCAGTAGTAGCAACATATTTAATAATACGTTTAACAGCGCTTAAGTGAGATTCTCTAGGGTCGATTGAAACCTAGCACATATGCAAACACTAAATAATATGTCGTCCGGATGCGTAAGATAAAGAAGTGAGCCAATGATACTCCCGTATAATTTTTGGTCAATTTTCTTCCCCTGCTTCATCTTTGTCTATCTTCAAGGAACTTGACATTGGTATGTCGTCTTTTTGCAATTTTCCAGACCGAACTTTTTAACAAGTTCTTTTGCATATTTCTCTTGATGAATGAATATTCCCTCCTTTAGTTGTTTGACTTGAAGACCAAGGAAAAAGGATAGTTCACCCATCACGCTCATCTCGAATTCATCCTGCATAGACTTAGAAAATTTCTTGCACAAAGTCTCGTTAGATGATCCAAATATGATGTCATCAACATAAATCTGAACAAGTAGAAAGCTTTTACCTTCCTTTTTAATGAATAAAGTAGTGTCAACCTTTCCTTTAGAAAAGCCACTATGAATTAAGAAATTACTTAGCCTTTCATACCAAGCTCGAGGAGCTTGTTTCAGTCCATATAATGCTTTCTTGCCTCGAATACAGAGTCGGGTTTCTTCGAATCTTCAAAACCAGGAGGTTGTTCTACGTAGACTTCTTCTTGAATAAATCCATTCGGGAATGCACTTTTGACATCCATTTGAAACAACCTGAAATTCTTATAGCAAGCAAAAGCAAGTAATAATCGATTGCTTCTAACCTTGCTACTGGAGCGTAAGTCTCATCATAGTCTATCCCTTCTTCTTGCGTGTATCCTTTAGCTACGAGTCTTGCTTTGTTTCTCGTTACTTTGCCTTTTTCATCAACTTTGTTCCTGAAAACCCATTTAGCTCCAACAACTGATTTACCTTTTGGTTTGGGAGTTAATTCCCATACGTCGTTAATACTGAATTGTCGAGCTCTTCTTGCATTGCTTCAATCCCAGCTTTCATCAGCTAAAGCTTCTTCGATATTTTTGGGTTCTATTTCAGAAATAAGAGCAACAGCACTAGACTCCTCTCGCCTTTTGGATCTTGTTCGAATTCCCTCATTAATGTTTCCAATAATGAGTTCTTCAGGATGACTGGACTTGTGCTTCCAGTTACTGTTCAGTCTGATAGATTGTTGATCTTCTTCTTGAGTAGATTCTTCGTCAGTAGCTTGTTGTACCGATTTTGAATTAGCAACCGCTTCGGTGGAGTTAGATTTAGCGAGTGTGCGGAGTAGATTCGAGTCTTGATCAGTATCCGCTGAACTTGTGGAGAGTCTTGAAATTTGACATTCATTGATTCTTCCATAGTCTCGAGTCTTTTTGTTGAACACTCTAAAGGCTTTGCTTGTTGTAGAGTATCCAAGAAAGAATCCTTCATCGATTTTTCTTCAAACTTACCAACACGATCATTTGCATTCTTTAGAATAAAACATTTGCAACCGAATATTTGAAAATAAGAAACTATTGGTTTCTTCCCTTTAAAAATTTCATAAGGAGTTTTCTCAAGAATTGGTCTTAAAAACACTCGGTTTATAATATAGCAAGCGGTTGAAACAGCTTCGCCCAAAACCTTGAAGAAACTTGATTTCCAATTAAAAGTGTTCTTGCCATTTCTTGTAAAGATCTATTCTTCCTTTCCACAACCCCATTCTGTTCTGGTGTATATGGAGAAGAAAACTTGTGTTGAAATCCAAATTCATCACATAAGTTAGCAAAGTCTTGATTTTCAAACTCACCTCCATGATCTGTACGAATGCTTGTAATAATGTGACCTTTCTCATTATGCACCTTTTTAGCAAATTTTGAAAAGAGAGAGAAAGTCTCTGACTTACTTGTAAGAAAGTAGACCCAAGTAAATCGTGAATAGTCATCCACTATTACTGCAGACAGAACCTTTTACCACCAATGCTTTTCGTTCGGTAGGTCCAAACAAATCCATGTGCAAAAGCTGCAATACATGATTAGTGGAAACTCTATTTATTGATCTCGTAAGAATTTCTAACCTGTTTACCCAAGACGCATGGTGTACATAGATCAGACTTTGAATAATTCGAGTAGGCAATCCTCGAACAAGTTTCTTTGAAGAGATCTTGTTGATCGCTTCATGTTGATATGGCCTAGCTTTTTGTGCCATAGATTTGCTTCATCTTGTACGATATTAAGCATTGTGATCTTTCTTGATTCACATCCGAGGAAGATAGATATTTCCATGTCTTCAACCAAGTAAAAGATTGAGTAAGGTCTTTACCGATTCGAGCACGTTTCTTCCCGAAAGTTGATCTTGAAACAGAATCACACAACCGACTTATGCTAAGCAAGTTGTAATTTAATCCTTCAACTAATGAAACATTATTGATAGACAAACTCCCAATCTTCACTGTTCCTCGACAAGTAATCTTCCCTCTCGTTGTTACCACCAAAGGAAACTTTTCCTCCGTCTATCTGGATAAGTTTTATGAAGCAGCTTGAGTCTCCTGTCATATGTCTTGAGCAGCCACTATCAAGATACCATTTTATCTTCTTTTTGATAGTAACATGCAATTAACAAGAATTCAAGCTCTTTTTGGTACCCATACCATCTTGGGTCCAGAAGTGTTAGTACAATAGACAGTCTTAGCCGGACTCTTTTTAACAGTCTCCAAACTAAAGGACATTCTTTCTCGAAGTGTTCTAAGCTTTTACACTTGGAACATCTCGAGCATTTCTACCAACAGGTTTTACAAAGACTTTCTGAAAATGATTCTTGTAAACAGTTCTAGCTGGTCTTTGTTTAATTCTTTCTTTTACCTTTGGAAAATCAATCAGTGGAATAGTTTCAGAAGTCATACCAAGACCTAACTTGTCAAAATATGGTCTTTGTATCGAAAGAATCTTATCCAGCTTTTCAGAACCATTTGAAAATCTCTTTGATATGTTAGTGATATCATTTTTCAAAAGATTATTTTCATTTGAAAACTATCGAGTTTTCTTTCACAACAGCAAAATCTTTTTCCAGTTTTTCAACCTTTTCTTTCATAAGTTTATCCTGATGTTTCAATGTAGAATTTTCCCTTTTCAATTCGGAGATCCTCTTAAGAGAGGTTTTCAGACTAAGACAAAGTTCATCAATGTATTTAGAAACTTTAACAGGAATTTTCAAGTTACTTACCTCGAGTTCGCCGTCCGAGTCTCGTGTCCGAATCAAGGTCTCGAGTCCGAGTCCGATTTTGCCATTAAACAAATATTGGCATAATCATTGTCACTATCTTCACATTCAGTATCACTCCAAGTCTCTGCCTTGAGTGCCTTCCTGTTTTTCTCAGTCTTCCCTTTTCTCTTTTTTAATAGAGGACAGTTAGGTCTGATGTGTCCCCTTTTCTTGCATTCAAAGCAAGTAACTTCTTTATTCGTATCATCTTCCTCTGTTGACCTATTTTGAAACCTTTGAGAATTTTGTTTCTTCCAATTGAATTTCATTCCTTTTCTCGTTCAGCTTTCGAATCTCTTTATCATAAGTGCCAGTTCTTCATCATCTAGATCTTCTTCGTAATCGTAACATCGAATAGTCATTAGACT
This sequence comes from Eucalyptus sp. ANBG9806169, assembly GCA_014182395.1. Lineage (NCBI taxonomy): Eukaryota > Viridiplantae > Streptophyta > Magnoliopsida > Myrtales > Myrtaceae > Eucalyptus > Eucalyptus sp. ANBG9806169. The sequence continues at coordinate 46,166,020 of CM024577.1, forward strand.
TTAAGGCAATAGATTTCTTACCTTTTGAGTCTTCCTCTTCGTTGGCCTGTTCTACTTCATAGGATTGAAGAGTTCCAACCAATTCATCTACAGAAAGTGGAGCAATCCTCTGTGTCTCTCTTATTGAGGTTTTTATATGATTCCAGTCTTTTGAGAGTCCATGAAGGAGTTTGTTGACCTTCATATGTCCTAAGATTGGATGTCCCCGATATTCAAGACCATTCACAATTTCAGTAAAAGCGACTAAACACGTCGCAATTGATTCTCCTGATCTCATCTTAAAGACTTCATATTGTCCCAAGAGAATGTTGATCATTGTTTCTTTCACACGATCAGTTCCTTCATAGGTAATGTGAAGCCTGTCCCATACTTCTTTTGCTGTATCACAAGAAGATATCCTATTATATTCGGTAGGGGATAAAGCACAATATAAAGAGTAAATAGCTTTGGCGTCGAGAGTCTGTCTCTTGGTAATTTCTTCTTGAGTCAAAAGAGTAGGAACAGCAGGTTCTTTTCCTCTTTCTGAGTCTGATGCAGCAACAGGAATGATTCCTTTATCAACCACTTCCCATTCCAAAGGATCTTTCGATCTTAGGAATGCCTTCATCTTATTTTTCCATATGCTGTAATCCTTTCCATCAAAGTATGGAGGTCTGGTATTGCTTTGTCCTTCAACCAACCATGTAGGCAGCATACTAGCCATAGATCTTTTACTTAGAAGTAAAGACACTTCTTATAAACAAGTACACAAGCTCTGATACCAATTGTTAGAACTAGTATTAGCACCTAGAGGGGGGGTGAATAGGTGTTTAAAGCAATTTTAACAATTCAAATCAAATGAGATATAAATAATTTAAAATCAACGATTGCAGCAAATGAAAGCAATTAACAATATAAAGGATTAGGGATAGAGAATCAAGACTCCAGATTTATAGTGGTTCGGCTTAGATCAAGCCTACGTCCACTCTCCCGCACGGACAACCCTTTTGGCTGGATTTCACTAAGAATCAATAAGAGTGATTACAGTCTCACGCTCTTGAGTCCACAGTGTAGATTACTCTACTACACTTCCTCAAGGTCTACAATATGATCTCTCTTTTTATTACATGTAACGCTCAAAGAATGATATCGCAAAATAGTAAAGGAGATTTCAGACTTTGGAATTCTTCTATCCGCACCCTTCAACAATTAGAGCATCTCTCTTATATACTTCTTTATGCCTTCAATACCGTTGGCACCTTCCAAAGAAGTTCTTCCAATCAACCCGTTGGACATAATCAATTAGAGAGATCTCGAGCTCTTTAAGGTAAGTGTTGATAGCCCATCAATCCCGCTCGCCCATACAATCGGGATCTCGGTTTCCATAAGTAGATCCTTCCAAATATAAGTTGCGAAGTCGTCAAAGAATCTAAACATATTCCATATAAAACTTAGATCGTTTAGTGCTGAATCCAGTAGAAATATATCCATTAGTCGTTAGAATAAAGATCGTATAAGATCGAATAAACGTCGTCCCGGAAAGCTTGTCCATGTGAGTAGACTTTGAAATATAAGTCTTGAGTCTTGCTAGCTTCAGACTTTAATCTTCAGACTTTGATCTTCAGACTTTGTTCTTCAGACTTTGTCAAAAGAGTCTGTAAGTCTTCAGACTAGACTGATAAACCTGTTTTGTCAACTTCAAAATACCTTAAGGGATTTCATCCAACAGGTTGGGTCAGGCTCATACTTCCTCAACATCGACACGTGAAAGACATCGTGCACTTGCGCTAATCTCGACGGCAATGCAAGACGATACGCTAGGGTCCCGATTCTCTCTAGAATCTCAAATGGACCTACGTACCTCGGGCTCAGTTTTCGTTTCTTACCAAAGCATGAAGTACCCTTCATTGGTGACACCTTCAGAAAAACATGATCACCAACTTGGAATTTCAGAAGCCTTCGATGCTTATCTGCATAACTTTTTTGCCGGCTCTGAGCAGTCTTTAGTCTGCCTTTGATGACTGCAACTGCATCCACTGATTGCTGAACCAATTCTGGGCCCGTGATCTTTCTTTCCCCAACTTCATCCCAACACGGGTGTTCTACACGCTTTGCCATACAACACTTCGAAGGGAGCCATCTGAATGCTTTGCTGATAACTGTTCTTAAAGGCAAGCTCACAGCATGTCTTTGAGGCTCTGAATCGTCCTCTTAGACTGGCCATTCGTCTGAGGATGATATGCCATACTGTACTCTAGCTTCGTACCTAAAGCACTCTCCAAACTCTTCTAAAAAGCAGTTGTGAATCTCGGGTCTTGGTTTGAGGTGATCGTAACCGGCACTCCATGTAAATGAACTATCTGACGCACGTATAACTCCGCGTGCCTATTCAAATCAAGGTCCTTTCGCACTGCAATGAAGTAAGTCGACTTTGTCAATCTGTCGACTACTACCCAAATAGAATCGTTCCCTCTTTGACTTCTCGGTAGTCCGATCATGAAATCCATCGTGATATGCTCCCACTTCCACTCTAGGATCTCGAGAGGTTGCAAAAATCCTCACGTCTTACAATGCTATGCTTTGACATGCTGACAAGTCAAACACTTGGCGACATGCTTGGTGATGTCCGCCTTCATACCAGACCACCAATAGTGTTGACGTAGATTTTGATACATCTTTGTACTGTCAAGATGAATGTTGTAACTGCTATGATGAGTTTCTGATAAAATATCCTCCCTAAGCTCTACATCATCAGGTACACACAATCGTCCTTGGAACTTTAGCGTTCCATCCTCAGAAATCTGAAAGTCAGCTTTCCTTTTATCGATGTCCTCTTGTAGAATTTTCTGAACATCTGGGTCTGTCTGCTAAAGTAATTTAATCCCGATCTACACATCCAGCTCAATTATGAGGGTGGCCATAAGATTCAAGAGGTGGCCTATCTCAAACTTGAACACCGAATCTCGAGCTCTCTCAATTAAATTCCACTCCTTAACTAGTATATGAGTGACTGAAGACTTCTGACTCAAAGCGTCGGCGGCCTTATTCGCCTTCCCGGGGTGATATAGGATATCATAGTCGTAGTCTTTCAGCAGTTCCATCCAACGGTGCTGTCTCATATTCAACTCCTTCTGAGAGAATCGATACTTGAGACTTTGATGGTCTGTGAAGATCTGGAATATCTCTCCACACAAATAATGCCTCCAAATCTTCAGAGCCAAAATGATAGCCGCGAGTTCTAAGTCATGCGTCGGGTAGTTCTGTTCATGAGGTCTCAACTGACGGGAGGCGTATGCAACAACTCTTCCATGTTGCATCAGCACACAATCCAGTCCTCAGAACGACGCATGACTATAGATCTCAAATCCTCTAGGACCAGATGGAATGGTCAGCACTAGTGTGGTAGTTATTTTTTGCTTAAGCTCTTGGAAACTATCCTCACACTTGTTTGTCCACACAAATTTTTCTTCTTTCTTTAGGAGTCGAGCCAACGGCGACGCTAATGCTGAGAACCTTTCTATGAACATTCTGTAGTAATCTGCCAAACCTAGAAAAATTTTGATCTGTGTCACTATAGTCGGTCTCGGCCAGTTGATCACTGCTTCGATCTTGGACGGGTCCACGGAGATTCCTTCGCCTGAAATCACGTGGCCTAGGAACGCAATACGAGTTAGCCAAAACTCGCACTTACTGAACTTGGCGTACAACTGATGAATCCTTAGGGTCTGCAATACCACTCTCAGATGACTCTCATGCTCTTCATCACTCCTCGAATACACCGGAATATCATCGATGAATACGATCACGAACTGATCCAGGTATTCTTTGAACACTTGATTAATCAAATCCACAAAAGTAGCTGGAGCATTCGTTAACCCGAACGGCATTATAGTAAACTCATAATGACAATATCGAGTACGAAATGTTGACTTTGGAATGTCCTCTTTCCTGATCCTAAGCTGATGATATCATGTCCTCAAGTCGATCTTTGAAAATATTGATGCTCCTTGCAGTTGATCAAACAAGTCATCGATCCTCGGCAATGGATACTTGTTCTTGATCGTCACCTGATTGAGTTGACGATAGTAGATGCACAGACGCAACGAACCATCTTTCTTCTTTACAAAAAGAACTGGTGCTCCCCAAGGTGATGCATTGGGACGTATGAATCCCTTATCCAACAATTCTTGCATCTGCACCTTCTGTTCTTTCAACTTAGACAACGCCATTCGATAAGGAACCTTAGAGATTGGTTCTGTCTCAAGTGCTAACTCAATCACAAATTTCATCTCTCTCTCTAGCAGTAGACCTAACAATTCTTTCGGGAATACATTTGGAAATTCTTGTACCACTAAGATATCTTCAATCTTCAACTCCTTAACTGTTGTATCCACGACAGTTGCCAAGTAACCTTGACAACCCACGTTTAACAAACGAGTTGCCTCTAGTAACGAGATCAAAGGAATCGAGGGTCCTCCTCGACTTCGAACAAACTCGAAACTTTCACCCTCTAATGGGTCAAACTGAATTGCTTTGCAATAATAATCCATTTTAGCTCGTTGCTTGGTGGGTCAGTCCATGCCAATTATCAAATCAAAGTCATACATGGCTAGGACTAACAAGTCTATTTTCCCCCCCTCGCTCACCAATCACTAACTTGTAACTAGAACAACTCAAAGCAACTAACACCTTATCCTTCAATGGTGTAGATATGCTAACCACTGACTCCAATAATACAAGACTTAATCCTATCAGCTTAACATACTGCTTGGCAATAAAAGAATGAGTTGCTCCTGGGTCAAATAAATCATAAGCAGGATGGTCGTTCAACGAAACCATACCTGTAATCACATCACGCGCATCCTCTGCCTGACCTCTGGTGATGGCATAAACTGTTCCTTAAGCTGGGGGTCTGATCTGCCCACCCTACAGTGTGTTCTCTAGTGCATATCCTCTGATCTGACCCATCGGTGGCGGCAGCGGCAACTGTTGTGGTCTCCCCTATCTTCTAGGACAGTTCTTGGCTATGTGACCCGACTGGCCACACCTAAAACAAGTACCCGACCTAGATTGGCATGGGGTTGATCCATGTCGCCTTCCACATAAGCGACACACACCATTCTAGTTAGGCCCTGACTTCCTAATTCCACACACTTGACCTCATACTAGTCAACAGTCATGGTCCCTTGGTGGAGACGTTGGAATTCTTCCATTTTCTGTTCTCGGGCACTTCTCGAGAAGTACTTATCATTGAAAGATCTAAGGAAAGCGTCCCACATCGGAATTACTCCTCTTGGGAATATTGTCTCTCTGGCGGCTCTCCACTAGGTATTGGTGTTACCCTGCAGTTGATATATTGTCAAGACAACTTTCTCTTCCACATTGCACCTCAGGATTGCAAACGCCTTATCCAAATCCTATATCTAAAGAGAGGCAGTTTCTGGATCTCTAGTACCAGTGAACCTCGGTAGGTTCAGCTTCAGGAATTGCTCCATCAACTTGTGGATTGGTCTCTCCCTATCCACAACTATGTTTCCAGCTGGAACCTCGGTAGGTGTGGCGACAGGTGCAGCAGCGGCTGCGGCAACAACATCGGCATTAGCAACGGTAGTGGCGGCGGCTGCAATAGTGGCGGTAAAGACGGCAACTTGATTCTAGGCCTGCTACCCCATCATCTCTCTCATTGCATCCAAAGTTTGCGTGATTCTGATAGTTCCCGGATCACTAGGGGCTGCTACCCTAGCACCAACGGGAGGTGGTGCTACGCCACTTGCGCTAGCCTCAGCTGGCGCTCTACCACGGCCTCCTCGGGTACCAACTCTCGTCGGCGTCCTACCCAGAGTTGCAGGACCGATGGTACGCTTCTTAGGAGTCCTTTGCTCCTGATCACTCATGGCTCAGTTTTCTGCTGAAACCTGCTTCCAATTCCGAATAGAATTAGAAGTTGAGCGATCCACACAACAAACAATTCTACCAATCAGCTGTCACAAACATGCACCAGCATGAATTAAAGGTCTTTCCTACTAACTATACCATAGACCATCGCACCTTAAACCTCCAATCACTAAACCATGCTCTTATACCACTAAATAGGGATGTCATGCCTCGATCCTCCAAGCGCGTGCCCATCCCTCTATGGTTGATTAAATAGCGACATCCTAGGACGCATCGCCGACCCATTCATTTTAATGCGCATGCGGAAGCAATTAATAAATAATCCCCAGACAACAACAGGATGAGATAGAAAAGTAGGACCATAATTTTTCAACCTAAAATTCACAACACACTTACATACATATTGTTGACACCTAAATTTTGGCCCAAAAATGATTTCCAAAAAAATGGGAACTTGCTTTTCCACAAAAATATTTCTTGTCAAATTATTGCATATAGATTATCTAGGTGTTTAGTATATATTTTTTTTGGAAGATGTTTTTCCTAAAAAAAAAAAGAGAAAGAAAAAAGGAAGCAAGTTGGGGCCAATGATCTAAATGTGACTAGCCAAGCCTAGGAGGTCAAATTGGAATTAAAATGGCAGGTTGGGGCCAAAAAGCAATTTTCAAAAGTTGAGGGACCAATTCGCAAATTTCGCAAAATTTCGCCCAAACCCTTAAATCATCATCTTGGTCACTAGTTAAGTTGAAATTGAACTTGGGCCAGGTTGAATCAATCAAATTGGGCCAAAAGGACCAAATTTGCCTTGAATTGGGTATTTTCGGATAAGAAAATGGCTAACTTTGAGGGACTTTCTTGCAAAATTGGATGGGTATAATTGCAAAATTTGGTTGAGATCTTAAAATGCTATACATGTTCTTGCTAATGGATAAAAAAAACGCAGCCAAATTGATGGATTAAGGCACTCAAATGAGCTACCAAAACCCAGCCCACGGTTTAGCCTCAATTCGGAGCTGCTAAGTAGGCATATTGGTGGCCCCACCATATCTCACTCAGCCGCCCATTTAGCATGATCTTTGGACATGATGGAAGACCAATATTCGTAGTACAAGTGGAAAAAAATTGATCAGGGATAACCTGCTAAAAGCACGGGAAAATCGCACCAAATCCGCACACTCAACATACTGCAAAATTTGAAAAATTGGCAAAGTCAGGGAGTGGGTGAACTAACTCAGTTGGCAGGCTTGGTAAGTGGACAAAAAGCCGACCAAGAGATTGATGAATTCGGTGGATAACATCTATGAAGCAAGCTCTTTTGAGGTACAAAAGAGAGGAGACGAGAGGGAGAAGAGAGAACTCACGATCGTCCTCCAAAAAGACCTCCAGAAGCAACTCTAGAAAAGGAAACCTAGAAATTCCAGATCAACCTTCAGGGAGAAAAGTGAAATTTTCACAAACTTGCAGCCAAAATTAGCCAAAACTTTTAACTAGAGAGTGAAACTTCACTTAAATATCTTTCCAACCATAGGTCGCATGTCCCAAATGGAGATCGAGAAGGCCTCCTAAACCCCCCTGAAAAACACCCTCCTGGCGGGCTAAGAAACACTCATAATTCTAGTGTTGAGCCCGGTTGGTCACGAGTGAGGGAAAGCGAGTGTTTTTGAGCAAGTTGAGAGACAAATGAGGAAAGCCATGACTTACAAGAAAAAACTAGAATACATATAGTTTGGTTTTGTTTGAATTTGGCTAATAAAAGTGGTTCTGAAGCTTGATTTTGGAGGTTATTAGTTCTTTCTTTGCAGATCTTGTTTTCCAGTTGAAGAAGCCAACTTCCACGGGCCCCCGAGGATAATTTCTTGGTTTCTTGAGCCAAGAACCACTTGAAAGGGAAACTAAGAAGCAAGGTAAGCATCCTAGATGTATTTTTTTTTTTTTTGAGTTTGAGTATGTTTTGATCATGAAAATCAAGAGGAAAACCAGCCCGGAAAACTGATTTTTGAGGCTGAAATTTTTCCAAGTGTTTGAAATCTTTTCAAGAGTTTTGCAAGTGTGCTTCTTGGAGAGGTCGTTTTGATGTTTTTCGGTGGGCCATTCTCTATGATTTTTGTTGCATTTGAAAGCTCATGTTACCTACTTTCACTCGGATTAAGTAGTGTTTCTCTTAGATCTTGCATGTGATAAGTGTCGGGGCTTCAATATGGACATGCAACCTGTTTGCTTGACTTGGGTTCAAACCCATATTTGCAAAATCAGTTCAAACCCGCATATTTGATGATGATTTTAGCTTGGTTCTAGTGTGTTTTAAGCTATGATTTCTATCTAATATTGTTCTTTGCATGTGGTTGTATAACCTTGATATTTTAGTTCCACATGAGATTGCTTATGAGTGGAGATTGAAGGCTGCAACATGGCTCGAGGAAGCTATTGGGGCTAGTTTAATGCACACCGAGTGTTCGACAAAATGCCCAAATTAAGCTTTGATCTTGAAACGGTCGATTTGAGCTTGATTATTGTGATATTCATGTGCTATGTTACTCCATGTTAGCATAGATCGGTTTAAGGAATTATTATTAATATTTTTTAAATAAAAAATTAAAAAATATGAAAATTTAAAAAAAAATACAAAAAATGATGGATGGTATCAAATTATGATAGAAATGACATCTAGGAAATTTTCCTAATTTAAAAGGTCATTTTCTTAATTTAATGTTATTTTGGTATTTTATAACCATTTTTGTAAATAATCTATTTAGCGTAGATTAAAATTAATTAGAGTAATTTCATGCATCTAAAGTAATTTCATGCATATTTAAATTCACATTTTGCTCACGGGGGTCCTGTCCCGGGGCGTGATAACAAGGCCATGTAATATTATTCTGACTTATATCGGGTTTTCCTTTTTCGCATTTATTTTCAAGTCATTTCAATTTCTTGGATGTTTACTTACGCACCGCTTTTCATTAATTTGAGTGCAAATTTCTTTTCTAAATTATGTTAGGATTAGTCTAGACATTAAGGAAAACAAACCTACAAAAACATTTGCATAGACGCTTAGCGGTTTTATAAGGCTTATAATTGGTAATCAAGATTGTGTGGCCATTTAGATGAACAACCTTCCAAGTTAGTGGTACCACAAGGGTGCTAATAGAAACATTGGCGTAAACAAGTCCCCGTTCCTAGAAATCTCTAGTTTCTAACCGACCCTAATAGGCTAGTGGCGACTCCTATAAATATTTAGGTTGTTAAGAATTGAAATATGAAATCCAGCGTCACGCGAGGTATGGGCTTGGGAGAGCCCGCGCCTAATCTAGGGCCATTGGTCCGCCTCTTTAGGCAAATACCCCTAAACCATTCTTTCTTTTCCCCTGAACGGAAAAAAGAGGTCGTGACACATATATATAACAAACCAAGTCATATATATAATACAAGCCGATCTATTCACACTGTCTACAAAACAAGGGGGTTTTTCAAAACAATTATGGGTCTTCCTCCTCCTCATCCTCGTCTTCATCCCAGTTGGAGCCTTCAGCTGAGTACATCGGGGACTTAGGTTCTGACAGGATGGGGTCCACCACTGAACCACCAGGAGGATTTGCTGTGCCCTTTCCAAAAGCAACCTCCTGCACATACAAAGATATCTCAGATTCCGGTATGGGGCCCTCTCTCTGGCCATTCCAATCTTGACGGTACCATGATCGGTATTGATGGGGTACTTTTTTGGGTAGGCTCGCATTAACCCAGACCACAGACTTCACAAATTTGTACTCCCATCCCCTAGTGTCCCCATGGAGCGGAATATAGCACCTATGCTCTGTGACCTTCTTTGGTTGACCAAAATGCTTGGGAGGAGCTACCATCTATGGACCTGAAATGTTATCCCACAACCGGGTGAGACGATGTCTCAGCGAGTTCACCCCAAAAGACCCGACTGCCTAAGTACAAACACGAGTCAGAGGGCTTATCTTGGCCTCAATCCATTCCTGCAAGTTAATACAATTCAAACAATTATCCAATCATTTCAACCAATCAGATCGAACTATCGATCAATTGACTCAGTCGATTCCATGATATCGAGACCATTCTCGGGTCATCTCAATCACTCACTCCAACTATTGCTTACGGCCCAATGGGCGCGGCCTACTAAATGTTCAGCGGTGAATTACGGCTCAACGGGCACAACCGTTTCCAAGTTCGGTGGTAAATTACAGCCTAATGGGCACAACCATATTTCAGCGGTTAATTATGGCCCAAAAGACACAACCATACTTCGGCGGTTTTTCTTAATCCAACCCATAAAATCACACGGTTATTCACCGACGGCCAACGACGTTGCCCTTCACAATTAAATTTCTCAATTAACATAATACAATGGCCTATTTTCCTTGAGTTAAAAATACCCAATAAAAATAATCGTGTGTGGGTACATGGTCGACCTCAGCCAAAAATATAATATTTTTTACTTTCAAAACTTCCACCATTTATATAGTTGATAAAAAAAATTTTAGTGCTGTAAACCGATGCCCGGTGATTTTCCAAGTAATTACTGAAATTAAATAATTTTTGGGATAAATACCCAAAATCACAATCACACTCAATTTGCACAAAATAATAGTCAATTAAATAAACAGAGCACACCACTGCCATCAACACGAAATTCCGATCACCGTCTATCCGGTCTTATTTTCGAAAAATAAATAAATAAATAAATAATTACGGAAAATAATTATTAAATGCCGAAAATAGCAACTTAGGCTCAAAAAGCCTAATTAAAAGTCGAGACGGGCTTGGAAAATTTCCGAACCACTCTAGATAAATACTAGAGCTTGTCTAGGCTCTAATTACACTACTCTAACCACCTAACATGCAATAACGATTAATTAAATCACTAATCTATTCTAACTATCCACCAAATTCATACTTAGTCTAAACTAATACAACCCTTAAATGTCATTAACTTACTAAGCAGGGATTAGTGAGTTAAACTCACTTGATTAACAATTTGCTCGGATCAAAGTGAAGGGGATGCGGAGAGGACGACAAACTCCAAAGCGGGACCGCCTTTCGAGGGTTGGAAGGCCACAAAAATAGGCCAAACAGTGCTGGTGATACCCACACTGTTCGGTGCTAATCTAGGGCTGAGAAGGGTTGCTCTAGGGGTGGTTGAGTTGGAAATGGGCACGGTGAGGCTGCTGCGGCCTAGGCGGGTCACTCGGGCGGTTGAACGGTGACGTGACGGGCTCTGGCAACCTCCACAGTGGTTTTGGCGACCTGTGGGACAACGAACAGGGGCGGACGAAGCAGCTGGACGTGGGAGTGGATGGGATAGTGCATGGGGGCGCTCGGCGCGAGTGGCGGCGTACGGTGGTTCCAGGCGGCTTGGCGTGTTCAAACAGGCAAGGAGTGACTATCGGTTTAGTTTTTTCTAGAAAATCTGAAGCTTCAAGGCTGAAGATGGGGGTTGGTCGACGGTATGGAGGAGAGGAAGGGGAAGGAGACCACTTTGGCTTGGAGGGGGCCACATTTGGTCATCCCTCATCCCTTTGTCCTCTTTGACTTGGCCCCACCACACTTGCTATCTTCCACAGCCAATTTTCATCTGCCATCTCCCTTCTAGAAGCCTTAAGTTGGTCCAAAATATTGGGTCCAAATGGGCATACGAATTGGACAACATTTGACTCAATTCCCATTCAGATCATATTTGAATCAACCCATTTTGGCTTCCATAAATCCCACCGACATATCATCGATCAAATTAGTATTTTTCCTTGCCACTAGACCCTACTTGCATCTCAAATTGGCGATAAAAAATGGTCCTCTACTTTTTCCGGTCGGAAACAACCCTATCTCAACTTTTCGCCAAAAATCTTGATTTTGAGAAAAATCTTCGGAGACTGAGTTGACATTCCTAAAATGACTCGTGATATGACAGAACTTTCAATTTATAAAATCGGATTCAAATTTGCGGTTAATTTCAATCTGGCGCAAATTTAGCGTGACATAGGCTACCGGTAGCTTTCAGAATTTTTTATTGCAAATGACTCGTGATCGATTTTTTTCGAGCTACAATGAACCCATTTGACACATTGGCATCTCTCGGTGGTTATAAAAATCTCGAGGATTGAAATACAGACACAGGGTACGAAAATAATAGAAAAATTAGTTTAGTGCCGATCGATGAGAATTTTGCAATTTAGTGGAATCACCCACGTTTAACCACTCATCTTAGTTGAACCGACATATCTCTGATCCCTAGTCGATCTTACTATGCTAATTGATCTCTGCAGATGAGCACGGTCCAATAACCGATTCCTGGTCGAATTCTCAAGTCTAATGCGTTAAAATTATTTAATGACTTTCTCAGATAGTCTAGTTATTTTGAGTGTGATCAGTTCTGAGAACAACACTATAGGCGCGTCGATGAAAGGCCCGATTAATTTAATTGAAAGTAGAACTTAAAATTTCAGGATATCATAGATCTTACACATGAGTGGTTAATTAGATATGGCACTAATTGAACTCAATTTTGATCAATTTGCAATTTTGCTCATTGAATTGCAAATTTGATCATTTTAGCCCTTTAGGTTCAATTTAAAGCACCCGTGGTTTTGACTCGTTGTCTTTCATGATAATCATTCAATTAAGTTAATAAAACACCTCTTGATCACATTTATAAGGTTTAATTGGCTTAATTGATCACAATTGGACAATTTCTCCTCAAATAGGGATACACTTTCCTTTCATGGACCAAATTGCATAAATTTTGAACCTACAAAGGTCCCAAATGAGCAAACCAGCCATAACTGGACCAAACCGATCAAGAATCAACCAAATCGGACGGAACCAATCTGACCGTTCTAACCCGTGGTCGGTAGTGCTGGCAGGTTTAGCTGCTTGCCGGACGATTTTGGACCTCCGGCGATTGGTTCTGGGATCCTCTTGGTGTCAATTTCAGTTATGTATCTTCAATTTTTTGAAATTTTGCAGATTGGTCCTCGAATTTCATCAAATTGCAAATTGACCCATAATCAGACATTTTGATGCAATTCTCAATTTGGGCTTAGGTTTTCGCAAATCAAACCCACTAAATTGATTGCCTGGCACCTCGAGATCATAATACAATCATCGAAATTGAATTTTGATCACTGGATCAAAATTTTGATCGTTGCATTGAACTGATTGTCGAAATTGCTTGATTTGAAGAGGGTATATATATCCATTTTCCCTCCATTTTTAGGGGGGCTCATTTTGGACGAAACACTCTCTCTTGTCAGATCTTTCTCTCTCTTCTCTTTGGCTTTTGGCGCTTAACCGACTCTTTCTCCCCCTTTACTTGCCAATTCACACAAGTTTGTCGGAATGGCCTCATATCGGTGAATTGCCGGCCATCGCTAGCCCCTGCGGTGGTCCTCATCTCCTTCTCATCTCGATTGAAGCACCAGCAAGGCCATATAATAGCTGGTCCTTCCTGTCAAGTGTTGCTTGGCTGCTGCATGCAAGGCTTGCGTTGGAGCCAATCTTGGTTTCGGCCGGTATAATTCGTTGATCGGCAACCAAATCCAATTAACTGGCCATCCGATCACCCTTGAGGCATCTCCATACGAATGCCTGACTTGCTGATGGTCGAGGATTGGCTGTTCAACCACAGGAACTTGTCCAATGGTTCTCCTCTTCCCCAACGATCAAAGGCTGATCTAAATCTGGACCAATTTTGTCCCCAGCTCAAACTGGCAGCCTCCAGCATTTTCCGAAGGATCGAATCTTTTCTGATTGACCCTAGAGTGAGCCCCCAACCTAGCTTTGGTCAGAGATTGATAGATCCATTGCTAGATCCTCTTCGGCGATCCGACTCTTTATCAACATTTGAAGACCAGCTCAACCGAACCGGTTTTTGTGGTAGTTGCAAAACCAGTTTTTGTGGTAGTTCACACTGACTTGCCTGTGATCTTCGAGGTCCTGTTCAAGTTCTAACGAAGATCCAATAGCTTGATCGTGTAAAAATCAACAAAAATCGATCAACGATAATCTCTCGATCTCGAACCTTGTGAAGCGAGACTGGATTAACCAGTTGGAGCTAGGGTTCAATTTTAGGATAATATGTTATGTTAGATATGTGACTAATGGATTGATAGTTGATTTGTTGCAATTGATTGTTCTTGATGATGAACTTGAATGATTGACTTGATTTGGCCTAAAACCTGCATTTTCGTATCTCTGGGCAGATATGTTGTTTTGGCCAAAATGAGGTCTAAAGCAACCTTATTTTAGTTTGAGTCTTTCTAGACTTTGATAATACACATTACAAGCTTCGAATCGATAGGTCGTACGCCCCAATTGAGCGACGTTTGGCCCTTGTAAAACACCTCCGAAGTTGCTCTATTCTGTAGTAGTTTAGGTTCAGTTCTAGTTATGAAATGTGTTTTTGCTATTTTTGTGCTGCTTTTTGTGATCACTTTTGGAAGAATTTTTCTTCATGAAAGTTGTTTCTCATTGCGTTGAGAATGTCCTGTAATTTTGGACATGTTTAACTAGGTCAAAATCACTCAGATCTGAGCTATGGTCAATCTGTCTTATTTTGGTCCGAGATAAATTTAGGTAGAATTCAATATGAAATTGACCTTGTTCAACCTCAAGACCTTCATGAAAGATGAACTACACGTTGTATGTGTTCAAGTGACACAAGATTTGTGAAGATTTGATGTTGTTAAGTGTGTCAATTGCATGCATTAAGGAGTAGGGGTGTTGTAGCAATTAAGGTTGTCAAAGACTCATGTCGATTTTGCCATTTTGTCACGATTCACATAATCACAATTAAGTTTCGGACTCTTAACAAAAAATGTTCCTTATTGCATGATCTACATGTCAGATTTTTTGTTAGATTTTTGCATGTCTTTAGGGGTCCGAAATCATGTCGGTTCTATGATGTTAAGGATAGGTGTCACGCCTCGATCCTCGGGCACACGCCCAACCTTCAATGGTTGATTAATAGCGATGTTCCAGGACGCATCGCCGATCCATTCATTTTAATACACATGCGGAAGCAGATAAATAATCCACAGACAATAAAACAATGTGATAGAAAAGTAAGACTCCAAATTTCCACCTTAAAAGCAACCATACTTATATACATTGCAAACCATAGTGCAAATATATACAAGGCAAATTGTTAAGTTAGGTTTTAAACCACAAGTTCATAAAACAAGGTCCGCAAAAAGGAATCGACTCCCATCAAAAGAGAATTGTCCTATGACTAACTAGTCCAATAGGATCGTTAATTCTTCAGGCTTCACCTTCTACACTTCGGGCCTCTGGTCCTTCAGCAATGCCATTTAAGGACCTGAAAATGGTTATACAATAACTAGTGAGACAATGTCTTAGCGAGTTCTACCCCCTAAGACCCGATTAGGAAGCCAATACGCCCTAAGGGTTGCCTAAGCACAACACGGGTCAAATGACTTACCTTGACCTCTATTCCTTCCTGCATGTCAGTACAAATCAAATAAACATCTAATCAATCATCATAGATCGAATCATCGATCAATCGACTCAGTCTATTACATGTCATCACGACCATCTCTTGGTTGGTATATTCAATACTATCTATAAAGTCTGATCATAGTCTAGGATTGCTCACCCAAAGTTGAAAATAGATATTAAAGCTCACCCAAAGTTGATAATATAGTATACTATATATATGCTCACCAAAAGCTAATAATTTAGGGCCCTCAAGCCAATTTAGTATACTATATATGCTCGCCCAAAGCTAATAATAATTATATATATATATATATATATATATATATATATATATATATATGCTTGCCCAAAGCTAATAATGTGGTATTCTATATATGCTTGTCCGAAGCCGATAAATTAGGGCCCCCAGGCCAAAATAGTATACCATTTCAATCTTATAACCAACTCATCATTTTTATCATACCTGATAAAAAAAGCCGTGTGTGGGTATACGGTCGGCCTTAGCAAAAAATGTCATAATTTCAAAATTAAACTTTCCACTAGCTTCAGCAGTCTAAAAATATAATTTTGGCACTGCAGACCCACACCCGGTAACATTCCGATTAATTATTAAAATTTATTTAATTTAAAGATAAATTCCTAAGTTCACAATTAAATCGAATCAACACAATATAAAGCTCAATTAAATAAACATATCACACCGCTGCAATTATCGTAATTTTCCGGTCACCGACCATCACGATCTTATTTTCATTAAATAAATAAATAATTAAATAATTACAAAAAATATTAAATAAATGCAATAAATCCAACTTAGGCTTGTTATCGCCTAATTGGAAGCCAAAATGGACCCGAAAAATTTCTGAGGTTCATTCAATAAATACTAGAACCTATTTACTCGCTAATTGCTACAACTAACCACCTAACATGCATCGGTAAATCACTAATTTAATTACTCTAATATAATCTATCCACCTAATCACACTTAATTAAATCTAATCAACCCCTAATCATCATTAGCATACTAAGCGAGGTTTAGTGAGTTAAACTCATTCTTTTAACAATCCATTCGGATTGAAACGTTGGGAATGTCACTGGGGTCGATAGTCTCCAAAGCGGGCCTAGGTTTTGAGGTTAGGAACCACCTCAAAATGGGCCTAGAAGTCACTGTAAAACCCACAAACTCAATCTCTATTCTTTGTTGGAAACGGCTGAATTAGGGCTGATTTGGCCAAGCTGGAGTGGAGGAGGCAGAAGGGAGTTGGCTGCAGGTAAGGGTGGAGCTCAGAAGGCCTCCGGCGACTGCACACTGCAATGAGGACTAGTTGGAATGGCGAGCTGGACGGAATGGAGCGGTGAGGATGGTGGGATCGCATGGGGCAGTGAGTAGCAAGGCGGTGGCGCGACCGACGGTTCGGCGACAGTGGCGGTGTGCGACAGCTCCAGGCGACGTGCGGCTTCTCCTCTGTGGTTTCTGGGTTTGAAAAGCACAAACAAGAGGGAGAAAGGAGCTAGTCGACCGGCAGCAGGAGGGGATGAAGGAGAAGAGGGGCAAGGGGGGGACCACTTGGTCCAATTTTTCCACACAATTGTCCCCCTTTGACCATTTCCAACCACATTTGGTTCCTTAGCCCATAATCCGCCAACAATGCTCGCTTCCAGAATTCTGAGATGGTCCAAAAGCCGCGGGTGGTCGGGGCGCACAAATTTGGCTTGGTCTCTCTTCAATTGGACACTCGTTCGTGCTTAATTCAATCCTATTCGGCCTCAACAAATCCCGTTGTCGAGTTCTTGATTAAATTGATATTTTTCCTCACCTATGTATCCATCTTCGATCTGAATTTTATGATCAAAATCGATCCTCGGCATTTTCTGAACAAAAACGGTCCTATGTCGACTTTTTCACAAAAAGTCTCGGGTTGCAGAAAAATCTTCTGAGACTAAGTCAACGTTCCTAGAATTTATTGTGACATGATAGAATCTTCAATTTCTGAAACTGGACTCAAATTCACAGTTAATTTCCATTGGGCATGTTTTTAACGTGACCTAGGCTACTAGGTAGTTTTCAGAAATTTTTAGAGAAAATGACCTGTGGTCGATTTTCTTCGAGCCACACCAAACCCGCTCGACACATTGACAACTCTCAGTTGTTGTGAAAATCTCGAGGATTCAAATACAAACACAGGGTACCAAAACGATAGTAAAAATCAAACTAGCGCCGGTCGATGAGAAATTTCCAATTTAGTGGAGTCACCCATTATTGGCCACACTTCTCAGTCGAACCGATCTATCTTTGATCTCAAATCGATTTTTAACTGTGCTGTAATGGTCTCTAAAGATGAGCACGGTCGAGAAACCGAATCCTGGTCGAATTCTCAAGGCTATTGCCTTAAAATTCCTTAATGGCTTACCAAAATAGTCTAGTTATCTCAAGAGTGACCAGCTCTGAGAATAGCCCTATAGATGTGTCGATGAAATGGCCGATTAATTCAGTAGAAGACATGGTTGAAAATCCGGGATGTCTCAATAGGATCAAACCTTACCATCTATGTACTTTGCCATGTCCGTTTGGGTCTTTTAGAGACCAAATCTTGCAATAATGTCTTCTTGATATTTAAAATATATGTTACAAGGTTTGAATACATGTTTATGTCATTATATTTGAGTGCCATTTTGCACATAAAATTTATGCCGTAAAAGCGCATGTTTACTTAGAAACCCTCAAACATTTCGTTATGAATCTTGAGTCATATCGTATTGTCATCGAAATGTTTGTCGCATCTAATTCTAAGTCACATGTGATTTCTTCATGTTATTTGTGCATTACTTGAGTGATTTTGAGGTTTATTAATGCATGCTTGTGTTCTGTTTTTTTTTTTTTTTCGTTACTAATATGCGCACTTTTAGAGATCTCTATCTTAGAGTACCAAATTGACCTAGTTTGAACCCGAGCCCTTCTAGGAAGTTGTAAAACACACCTAGACGCTTCCAATGCCACTAATTTCACATGATTATCTTGTCGTTAAATTCCCTTTCCATTTTACCCAAACTTGACTAGAATCTAGACCTAGGGTTCAATTCGGACCCCTATTTTTACTCCTGTTTGGACAAACCCTTCCTATGTTTGTACCATTTTTTCTATAGGGATTCTCGACTCGATCCCTTAATGAAGTTTGTTTACCATTCTGTTAACTATGTTGTGTGCAAATTTCATGATTTTTAGACTTCTTTAGATAGGATAAGTCTTGGTTGCTATAATGTGATGTCCTTTTATTTTGACAAATTTTTTATGCACTGTCGCTTGTTGTTTGATTTTTATAAAATCATGCATAGTTCATTTAAGAAAACATTTTTCACGAAAGTTGTTTGTTATCATGTTATGCATATTAGAGAATTTTTTCATAGCTAGATCGTCAATGGGCATTACTCCATTTTGTTGATTTGTCATGATTAATTTGAAATTTCCTGATATGAACTTGGTTGTGGTTGTTTAGCTAGACCACTTTGGTTAGTTTGTGCATGAATTTAGGCCATGCCATCTTCATGAAAGTTGCCATAAATCCTTTGATATTCATTGTCAAATGACTTCCAATGGATCAATTTTCCAAATCACATCTTAAAAAAAAATGCTTTTCAGAAATTCTTTTCCAAAGCTTGATTTGGCTTAAGAACAATCATGGTTTGGACCATATTCAAAATGCTTGCGACGCTTGTGTTTGCATTTATGCGAGTTCCAGGCTAGCCTTGGTAATTGAATGTGTTTCGTAGTCTAGATATCCCTTAGTCTCAAATATTTTCGAATTCCCTCAAATCCCAATTTGACATTGTGAAAGTCATGGTTTGGATTGTATTCAAAATGCCTACGATGCTTGTGAATGCATTTATGCGAGTTTCGAGCTACCTTGGCAAATGAATGTTTTCTATAACCGATACATCACCTTGTCTCAAAAGCTTTATTGATAATTTCAAACCCGTCTTTGAAACATCACATGTACCTTCCATGCATATAACCACGCTATTCATTAGTAATACTTGTGTTTGTGATTGGCGCATGCCTTTGGTAATAAGTGACCTGCCGACAGTTTACTCACTTGGTTGATTGATTAAGAAATAAGGTTCGAAAGACCTGCACGCATGTTTAATTCCTGCAGTGGATGTGATTTCTTGATGAATGTTAGGGCCGATGCATGATCTTGTGGGAAAATCTTAGGATCACATAGATCGCCTCATTAGGGACTTATAAGTGTTATTGGCCATGTGAGAACACAATTGGTCAATAATGGCTACAAGTCATCAAACGAATTGGGTAGGCGTCTTAGATGGACCTACGCATGAACTTCAAAGACCGACTCGAGGCCCAAATCTGATTCGTGAAACTGAATTCCCTTTGAATGATAGCCTTTGGCATGATGTCGTGTTTTTTGGTTGTTTTGACGTGTATGCTTGTTTCTTTCCATTGTATGTACCTAGTCATATTTCTTAGACTAGGTTTAGATTAGGACCTTGAGGATGAAGATGACGCGGAGATAGTGAAAGGTCGATGTCCATTTTGACCATACTTTTGTACCATTTATCCTCGACATATGTCTCGGGTTTCTTATTGTCTGTATAAAAACCCGACGAGTTGCGGGTTTTTTTCTTTCTTTCCTTATTCTTTCAATTGTGTTTCTCTTTTATCTTTCCTAGGATTGCATGATAGGTTTACTATTTCCCTTGGTTGTTTACTTTTTGTCTCGCAATTTCAATACAATTGATTTCTTTTGTTTTCACTTTTCTTATAAATAGAATGGCACGAAAATGACCAACCATGCATGATCGCCTATTTTAGGGTTAATGATCCTAAAAAGTAAAGAAGAAATGCATGGACACCTTAGGTAAACACAACTACTGTTAGGTACTGAAAGGGTGCTAATAGAAATATTAGCGTAACCCAAGTCTTCGAACTTAGATATCTGGTTGCGTAGGAATCAAGGGAACACTCTCGACCCTCGATTGGGTTTTCTAGCCGACCCCCAAAAACGAGGCTAGTGGCGACTCCCGTCTTATTTCAAGGTTAATTTTAACAACTAGGCCATATAAATGAATTTGTCATGAGGGGTATGAACTTCAAGAAAAGGTTCACAGTCGTGATTTAGCATACTTGAGATGGTGAAGCTGATAAAGATGAAGTGATGCCATCTTTGGTGGATGTACATCTCGAGAGGGCTATCATGGTTGTTAAAAATACCTTTAAACTCACATTTATGTCCGAATTCATTTCAACCTTAAAACGGTCAATCAAGACATATTGTGACATCGAGGTAGGGTCACAACACCTTCCGCTGTCACGAGGGATACGAGTTTGGGAGAGCTCACGACTACGATAAAGGGAATTCACAAGAGGTTTGTTTAGGGGGTCAGGTGATGACACCCCAGTGGTTGAGAACCGTGAGGGAACTTTTGTGGTCAAGTATCCCTAAACCCGACTTTTCTCCCTTCTTTTCCTGTCGAGGGATACGGGGGCAAGATCGGGTCGTGACACGCTTGGTGACTTCGCTGGGGACTAGTTACTAGGTTTAAAAGGACTTGAAGTCGTAAAAAAATGGTTGTTGTGTTTAACTAATGTGTCTTGTGTAGGATTGCATGCGTGTCAAAGTCATGTGGAAAATCAGATGAGTCACTAATCACATGTTAAATGTTCTTGTAAGTGGGAGTTATAAGGGGAGTCATGATTGTAAACCCTTTGTTTTGCAGGTGGAGTAAGGATGTATGAATGCATGAGGGTTTATATTGAAGTGTTGATTGTTTAAGCTTAAAACGCATATTTACGAGCTTTAGTACGACATTACACACACAGCTGTGGTCTAAAACCCCGATTGCCCCATTTAGGACCTTAAGAGGGTTTATGGGTAGAAGCTGCGAGTGAACGCTCGTGGTTATCCTTTATTTACATAAACCCGCTCATCCCAACTGATAAAAATAGCATTGAACGATGATAGTAGTGGTGGGTAAACTATTTTTATCCTTTGGGATGGGGACCTTGAACCTTTAGTACCCTCACTTTAGGCGTCAAATCCTCACAGTTTCATGCAACATGTGATTTGTGCTTGCTATGTGTTCGGTGGGTAAGACATCATTCCTTTCTTACCGTTATTATCTTCTTACTTCCCGTGCTTTAATTATGCACTTTATCTTTCAACGACGATACGTTTTAATCATAAATGCCTCTTAAGGTTTAGGCTTAGACGGTTAAGCCTGAATTGGACGTTGTCCCGGTGTCAAGGAATCTCAAGGCTATACGGAAGAATCTCGACCCAAGACATCAAGATTACGTGGAAAATAGGCTTCCTCTTGACCTGGTCGAACCATGTTTCGCGATGGTGAAGGCATTGGCTCATTATTTGAATCCCATGACCTCTACCTTTGTGTTTAATCCATATGAATTAACCCATACAATTGAAGAGTTTCAGAAAGCTATTGGGTTAGGCAAAGCTTCCTTAGGTTTCATTACCCCTCCTATTCGTCAAGATCCAATTTCTTTCCTAAGTCAATTCCCCAATATCTCTACCAACAAGATTAGGGCTATTCTCAAAGGAAATTCAAATTCCATGTCCTATTTATTCCTTGAGCAACACTTTCTTAGCTTAGAGCCTAAAGCTAGAAACCAAATTCCTTGTGTTTTTCTTCTCATATTCTCTGGCTTTGTGGTGTTCCTGCATACCTGAAAAACAATGGATCTTTTAGTCACTCACGTTGTCAATCAAGTATGTGCCTTTAGTTGTTTTATACACATAATCCTTGCCGAGACTTTCGTGTCTCTTAATCATTTCAAAGCAAATGGCTGAGGAACTCTTAGAGCCACATTAGGACTCCTCCAAATTTGGCTTTTTTCCCATATCAAAGAATTTGCCCCACACATGGGGTTCATAGATGCAACAAAATATCATCATCCTAATCTTAAGTTTCACCAAAGAAATGAATTCTTTCCATCATGGCCTTTCTCTCTACGGTTCCATTTTCCCAAGAACCTCATCCTTGGCTTAATCCAATGGCATGACCGATGGCTTGGTGATCTCGAAGTGCACCTTGTTAGTGGAGTTGATGACCTACATCCCCTTGTGGGATTGACGGGTTTAACGTCATTTTACCCTTTAAGGGTGCTCTGCCAATATCACACACTTCGAACAATCCCGCCAACCCTCAAGCTAGGGTTATATCGTTTTGATCATCACAGTGAGGTCATCAAGGGAAACCAAATTAGCCATGTTGAAGCCGTGATTCAAGCCATGATTCAGCGAGGTCATTTAGGGTTTAGGGTTTAGGTGTGGCACCCCTAAACAACTAAAGTCGCCACAGACACCTATTGCTCTACCTATTGAATACCAGTTACTTATCTTTGTTTTGGGGTTAAAGAAGAATCGTAGTTCATAGGCATTTTTTTTTTTGAAAATAATTTGGCATAGCTCATAGCGAAGATAAAGACGAGTCTCACCATCCCTCTACTCCCGTAATGATGATACAATGCACGCAAACTACACATCGAAGGAAAACATAAAGCCGTGCCACTTTTATTTACATTTTTATGATAGACATCTCGGGTCGGTACAACCAAAAAGCCAAGACTTTTAGCTAAACTTGGCTATAGCTCAAAAGAGAGATCTCGACCCCCTATATCGATTACGTATAACCCTCCATCTACAAGTGTCGGCTATCCCCAAAAAGTGTTAGCTTCCACTCCTCATGCGGGCCATCACACCCACCTCGGTGCATCGGGTAGTGGCGGCAGCAACATCCCCAAGATCACTCCGTCAAGATGGACGTGGACAGACAAAAACTCCTAGACGACCGGGCCCTCAGCCAGGCCCACATCATACATCACTAGCAGGCGAACCTGAATGAACACCAAACTAGGAATGGTGACACATATATGCTCCATACACTCGACCTCCACGTCAGATGGAAGGCCGTAAAAGGTACCGCCCGTGACCAGTGGGAGAGGCATCTTTCTAATTTGAAATGTTAGTCCCAAAAGGGGTGAGCACAACCACTCAGTAGTAAAACATACCTTAGTTTATACATGTTAAACATACCTTACCTTTCAGCCATGCACATTACATCAAAACAACCATGTATATAAGACACCATGTTATGTGCATATACCACAATGCACTTGTACATATAACATCATACAGCCATGCATACATGTCACCATACTATGTGCACATACCACCATGCACTTATACATATAACATCATACAGCCATGCATACATGTCACCATACTATGCATGATTCAATTTCAGCTTTTATCTTTCAATTGGATCACCACATTTTCTTTCCCGGGACAAGTAATTGCATCCACATTTTATCGCTCGCACCCAACTTGGCATCGCGAGGAACCTCCGACACACACCTTCGGGCATCTCAAAACTCCCGAGGACATCCGGCACACACCTTCGGGCATCCGGCACTCACCTCCGGGCATCTCGACACTCCCGGGGCACTGTTGGCTCACACCTCCGACGGTATCCTCATTTATCATAATTCATGTTCACAATTGTGTCTCAATATCAACATGTCACATGATGTGATGGCAACAAGGTCAAATTCAGCTTTTGATTTTATATGTAGTGCCAGATATCATCACATGTGCGGCAAGATCAATCAATTAAAAACAATATAATTCATGGGGCAAATTCATGGATTATTACTATTATTTTACAAACGGAATGCATTCTTTTAATTTACACTACTTAAAATTTAGTGATTGGCCCTAATAATTTCTAAGAATTTAATACATCATAGACAAGCTCTAGAAGCAGTTATCTCATGAAGAACACAGCACCACTTGAATTTCATATAAAAGATAATAGTCCATGCATTACAGCTTTTAAAATTCGCACAATCCAGCTTGCACAGTTTTAGAAAACATTTTAATTAAATACCCAAATGACCTTAAAAAATTATGAAATTCAACGATGTGATAGACCAGACATAAAGGCATATATTTCATGCAGAACACTACACCAAAAGATCCACATATAATTACGTATAGTCCATGCATCACAGCATTACTATTCTGACATTTCAACTGGCACAGTTTTTGAAACATTTTCGGTTAAATAGGCAAATGAACTTAAAAAATTAGGAAATTTGAATATGTTATAGGCAAGACATAAAGAGAGATATTTCATGTAGAGCACTTTTCCAAACGAATCTCATATAAAACGATATAGTCCACGCATTGCAACTTACAAAGTCCGAACACTTCATGAAATCATTGAAGTCAAATTCGTCCTAGATAATTAAATATAGACGGTTAAAACCCCTGTTCCTAGTACCGAAATTTCCAGATCTAACCATCTCCAAAGGACCACGATTTCACCTACCTATTCTTGTTTTTTTTTTCTTTAAAGTTTTGATATGTTAAACCTCAGAATGTCCTTTGTAACTTTTGTTAAGAAATCAAAATGAAATTTCAACAAAAAGATTGCCTTACCGTCCATGCATTCATCAAGGGTCGGTACTAAAATTTCCAGATCTAGTCTTCTTCAAAGAACAATGATTTCACCTACCTATACTTGTTCTTTTCCTCTAAATTTTTGATATGTGATACACCAAGATGTCCTCTGCCACTTTTGTTAAGAAGTTGAAGTAGGATTCCCACTAAAAATCACATGCAACTCAAAATCTCACGGAGGAACGGGCTGACTTTTCCAAATACAGCATAAACAACAATCACATTCCTCCCCATTACTTCGAAATCTCCACACCTCCACCACATCAAACACTCACCAGCCAGCATGCACACGTTTTAGCTAGC